>JBBIGC010000152.1:6159626-6171039 GCA_037576955.1 Lepidarchus adonis | reverse complement strand
TTGTCAGTAACGATGTTTGATTGGTTATATTACATTGTCAGTAACGATGTTTGATTGTTATATTACATTGTCAGTAAAGATGTTTGATTGTTATATTACATTGTCAGTAACGATGTTTGATTGGTTATATTACATTGTCAGTAACATTGTTTGATTGGTTACATTACATTGTCAGTAAAGATGTTTGATTGGTTGTGTTACAGAGGCAGTTAGACATGAGATAAGTCCACTATATCCATGCCTATCATCTGATCGAGATGAATAAAGCCCCAGGCACTGGGTTGTAGAACAGTGGGATAAGTTACAGTGGCATTTGTGATCCAGAACTAATCATCCATTATCGGTACTTGACCTCACAAAAGCTCTTGAGGCTGAAGGCAATCAGGTTCTCTCAGCAATGTTCCAATATCCACAGTTAAACCTTCCTAGTTAAACAGAGATTGGTGCTGCACGAAAATGACAAAATCCTTATTCGTACACTTAATTTCTGAAGAAGCTGTTTGGTCATGTAAAGTTTTTAGTCTTTAGGTCAATGTTTCCCAACCTGATTCCAGGAAGCCACATCTGATCCAACTTATCTTCTGGTTTCCAAAAAAACATATTAGTGCTAAAGATAATCTTAAGTAGGGGAGAGAGTTTTAAGTGTGATGCTTGCTCTACCATTTAATACCATTTGGGAAACCCAGCTCAGCTCATTAAAAACTGATTTGTTTCTTAGTTGAAGTGAGTGTGCCAAAGCAAGGAAAGTACTAAAAGATGCATAACAGTGGGACTCCAGGACCAGGGTTGAGAAACACTGCTGAATGCAATTTGGATCTTCTAAGGCTCAGAAAAAGCAAATTAAAAGCATATTTAAATACACAGATCATCCAGGGGCATCAGAAAAGAAACTGTACAGAAAATAAGCATTTGTTTTTGCAATATTGTTCATAAATCCAGATGGCTGAAACCATATGACAAGAATATAATTATTTTGATTATTAATAATAAATGCCTGGCAGCTGGAAACTACCAGTAGAAAAGGTGAAGAAAACTGTCTTAGTAGCAGAGTGAGCGAGCGGAAATGAAGATGACAGAAAGAGCTTGTAGAGCTTCAAGAGGATCTAAAGTATTTGACTCTCCTCCCATATGAGGGGAATTAAAGCGAAACTCTTATTATCTTGGCCTCAGAAGATCAGTGCTGAAGTAGCAATGCACCATATGGCAGGAGTAGTCATTATTGACCCTTTGCAAACACGGCCAGCACTGTTTATCCACAGCTGACTGCAGTGTAGCCTAAGAGCTAAGGAGCTCCTCGTCACATTTCAAGAGATGCTTGCCACAGATTCTCATCTTTTATTCATGTGCCCTTATGGGACCCATTCAGGACTGCCACATAGTGTGCAAAACTTTGCAGCTTTACAATATTGATAATGAGGAGAAAGAAGGACAAGCTTGCCCTCCTGGTGTAAATTAAATAATCAATCATTAATTGACAATACTGCTTTCAGCATTTAATTTTCATGGTTGTATCCTTCTGTCCATAAAGCCTCCTTCACATCTGAACTCTTTAAATGTAAACTGTAATGTAAATATCTTTATATTGTTATATGTAGATAAATGGGTAAACAAAAATCAATACATTGAAAGCAATTATATAGATTAATAAATAGAGTAATATCGAATTTGTATTTGCTGCATGTGATATCAAGACATAAAGACTAGCACATTTTGGAATTTTGAAAAACGTCTTTGTTGTTCACTACGCCTGTCTCACACTTAAAGTATGAGAAAAATCTAACCTTGAGCTAAAGCATTTTTCATCAAAAAAAAAATCAACAAAACAAAATTCTTACACACACAACATTCTGATTAATTTATATTTAAAATTTTGAAAAAGTGGACAGGAAATCTTATGTCATCCATGACGTTCACTGGGGCATAAATACAAGGTGACACTGAGGCATATTTCCTTTTGAATAATAGCTAATATTGTAATAGAATAAAAATAGACAAAATAGACAAAATATTGTGGCTATAAAAAAAGCTACATGTCTGAAAATACCCAAATCCAGTAACAAAAGGAATTTTAAACAGCTGGAGCTTTAATGACCCTGATTGGAGGAGAATGCATGCATAGTTAGAAATGTTAAAAAATCCAATTACCATAGTAGAAAAGATATAAAAGACATTTTAGATCACCAAGAAGCTACTAGAACTTGATGGAACCAGGCATCATTGTCAGATTATACAAAAATAGAGCTTTTTTGTTTGAAAAGCAATCAAGATAGCTTTAGCATGAAAAGGAACCTAAACCCCACTATTAAACATTATAGTTGTGTGATACTTTGGGGAGTGGTTTTCCTCCTAAAGCCCTGAGAACCTTGTTAAGGTGGACTCCAGGACATTTTAAATGAAAAATGGATTCCAGTATTACACTAATACAAAACCTACATCAAAATCCATGCAAGAAGCAGAACCAGCATAAAACCCAAAAATATATTTCATACCATATCTTATACCTTTTTCTTCACAAAGGGTGCCATTAATTATGTGACTCACTGTATAATACTGCAGAGACATTCTGATGTGAGTGAGCTGACTGATGGAAAATAGATGACATGCATATTATTATTGAATGATTAATTTATACAGCACCTTTTCTAGTGGCCAAGGTCATTTTACAGAAGCATCACCTTGGTTATGTGAATGTGTGTGTGTGTGTGTATCTATATGTATGTATGTGTACGTAGAGAGAGAGAGAGAGAGAGAGAGAGAGAGAGAGCACTTTATAGCACACGCAGTAATATATCTATCTCATGGAGGGTCCGTTGATGAATACTATCTGCACTACGGTGGATGCAGACTCTCTTTGTGGTGTGAAATTTAAGGGCAGCTGCTTGTGCAAGTACGAGGGCTGGAGGGAAGGGGAGGGGAGCAGAGGCTCCTGGGACTAGAATGGCCTCTTTCATTGCCTTCTTGCCATTTCTTTGAACAAACAGAGGAGCTAGGAGAAGCCAAGGCTTGCAAGAGATCCCCTCTCCTACTCTGTGCCTCAGAGGGAGTCGAGGATTAACACTTCTAAAAATAATTACCGCACAACCTTCACTGCTACAGGCTTATTCAGCCATGAGATATTCCACTTCATGAAATACATTGCCTCCTCCCTGTCAGAAAGAGCGCGCATGAGCCCACCTCTGGAGATAACATCAGAATGAAAAAGCATTGACTCTCTCGGCAGCTTTCTGATCGCTCCTTTGTTACACGCTCTGATGTATCGATGTCTGTCATGTAGTCTGCAACCTCAGGACTTGGCAATGGATCTCATGTGACAGACACAGTTCAATAACTCAGACCCCTGAAGAGGACACCAGAACTGTAAATGTGGAGATTAAAAGTAGCTGCTGATTGAAAATGCAGGGAACAATTTCCTGCCTGAAAAATATCAATACGATGAGTCATTAAATAATCACTGTAATGCTTAATAATATACTGCATTCCAATATACGAATTCCAGTAATAAATTAATCATATTGATAAGCATATTCATTTTAGTATCAAATAAGAACAGAAGGGCTTTTCACATTTTATTTTACACAATTTAACATGTTTGTACACAATGTATTGTATGTATTATTCCATATAACAAAGTAATATACGTGTCAATGGGATTATTTAAGGATATGCAGAAAATGATATTTTGCTTGTGCTTAAAAAACATTGGCATTTACCAGTCCGTAATGTTACCTTTTTTTCACACATTATAAGAGTGCCACGTCCAAGACGGATACAGAAGACTTTTTTTAAAAGGTTTGCAGTCTGAGATATAAGACATCAGATCGTAATAGGATCTGCAAGTTCACCAAAAACCACTGTAGTAACTTTTTTTATTCCTCATTATAGTGTGCTTTCTAAAACCCACTCCGATCTGGACAGGGAGCCTTTCCCATGGAGTCTGCCTGAAGTGTCCAGCTGGGGCAGATCTCCACCGCTCATGGACAGGCTGCGTTTGGAGCGCAGGCTGCAGATCTGCTGCTGGTAAGTCATGTAACTCTGCTGTTTACAGGAGTCTACATTCAGAGAGTGCCTGCGGCTCACTCTCGCACACCCCACCGGAACAGTCATGTAGTTGTGCAAGGACTCTAGCTGTGCTCTCCTGGATGCCGGGGTCACCATGGTGGAGTAGGCCCGGATGTGGCTGGATTTGGGACGAGCCTTGGCTGAGTTGTTCTTGTTGCTGTTGTCGAGCTCCATGCTAACCTGCGCATCCTGCTTCTGCAAGATGGAAGGTTTGGAGGTGGTGAGCTGGGTGTGTGCTGGGCGTCTGGGGCTGGGGGAAGCGGGATGCCAGCTGTGGCTGGCAGCAGAGGTAGTGACGGTGCAGTCAGGCAGGCTGGGTTTGGGGGGTGGTCTAGGCACAGATGGGGGCGCTGGAGCTGGAGCAGGAGCAGGAGCAGGAGTAGGAGATGGAACTGATGATGGAGCTGACTCCATCTGCGGTGACACTTTTCGGCAAGAGTCCCTCTCTGCCCCAAGTACCTGCTTGGACATAGACTTGATGATCCCACAGCCTTGCAACTGCTCACTTCTGGACTGAGAGCGCACGTCTCCCAGCTCTACTTCCTTGTCCACTCCCTCTTGATTGCACACCCGATAGCGCACAATAAGGAAAACGATGAAAGACAAAACTGAGGCCACGATGATCCCTCCGATGATGACAACGATGGTGCCTCCAAGGAACTGGGACTGCATGAAGTGGCAGCGAAGGTACTGTGGCTCAGTGGAGAAGTGAACACACCCCACCACACGGGTAGCTGTCAAGGTGGTGACCGCATCATCATAAATTGCTAGTACACACAGGTCATACAGCATCCCAGCTGCTAAGTTGTTGACCATGATAGTTTTACTGGTTGGGGGAATCATTCTGAAAAGACATCAGGAAATGAAAAGTACTCATCAGCTGTTTCAGAATTCCTTTCATCAATCTCCTATCCATTTAAGTTGTTGGTACTTGTTGGTTAATTTGTTGTACATAGGATCTTAACAGTTATTATTATTGTAATATATTATTATATTACAATTACACTCCATTGAATTTGAATGTTAAGGTGTCCCAGATGTTTGGCTCTATTTTTTTTTATATATATAATGCCTGCTGCCATGGTTACGGGTTTTGTACTTCAGATTTGCAGTTTCATACCACTCCGCCATTAGCACATGGACATTAACATGGACGACAGTTTCAGTATAAATGTTAATATTTTTGGAGAATATGGGGTGTTGGAGTGCTGGGCCCAATTTAAAGATCAGGAAAAAAAGGGAAGTTTTGGTGAAGAAAAAGCAAAAAGGCATGGTGTGTTGCTGAGCGACGACCAGAACAATCTGAAGAATAATTTTTTCTCAGCGCAGGGCATGACATTATATTTTTTTAGCACATGCCACAAAACTGCAGTAAAATCAATTAATATAAATATTTTGAGCAAGTTTATTTTTTCGTTTTGGCACAGATCTGTATAATAAGCAGTATTGTGAGACTGCCAAGGGAAAAATAAATCCCTTCTGGGCAGAACCCCTCTGCTTCACATCTCACAAAACATTATCCCTTGCTGAACTGTATGAGACTAGGATGTTAAACTCCCTTTGCACTCTAAAGAACAGTCAGCAGGTCCAGATTAACCATTCTCTGTCTTCTAACTAATACCTTATATATTACTTCCAAAGTAGTAGATGTATCATTTGTAGTAGTTACTAGACTATTAAGATGAATAGCTCAATAATAAACCTAGAGTTTGACCCTTTCTGTGTAGCAATGCCCTATGGAAATTATTAATTTAATTGTGCCTGACTACAATATGAACGTTTTATGTACTAAACAGTAAATGTTTTCTGATAATATTATTTTTTTTTCATGCAGTCCCAGCTTTTAAATATCTCTCTTGTCTTGTTCCAGTTACAGTGAGTATAGAAAAGAATACCCCCCTTTGAATGTTTTTTTTTTATTTTACTTTTTAACCTTAAATGAACATACAAACTAATATTTTTTCCAGCTCTACTTGCACAATACAATCTATGATTAATCAAGGGAAAGATATCATTACAACAGTTCAAAAGAATAAAAAATATATAAAAAACAAAAACAAGAAATACTGATACAGTCCCAATCAAAAGTTTAAGACAAGTTTTTGACAAATGTCAAAAAATCGTATGTTCCATATGTTGCAATGCTTGCTTTTGTCAAGCTTTGTTGTCAATAAATTGCATGCTCAAAAATGTTTTGTCTCACCCCCATTTCTTCTTGTAGCATGTTGAAGCTCTACTTGGAACCTTGTTAAGATCCAACCATGCAACATATAATTTTTGCCATGTGTCAAGTGGTCTCAAACTTTTGATCGGGACTGTATTAATAAAAAATCACCCCAAACCTTTACAATATCTCTAAACTCAATCGGTAGTCATAAGTAATGAGTAACCACCATTTCAATTGCAGACCATGGTTACTGGCTTCCACATGTGATCAATTGTAATCAGTTTGATTAGTGAAGCATAAAAACAGCTTTTCCTTTGCTTGGTCATGCAACCGAATCAACTGACTGTGGGTGGCAAGGGGCTCAAGGAAAAAGCCACGTTCTCAAGAAAGGCCACATTAATTTACCTTGAATATTCTTATGCCAAGTGGAAAAAGGTCTTATGGCCAGATCAAACTATTTGGCCTCAATACCAAACAGTATGCCTAGCGGAAATCCAATGCAGCTCACCATCCACAACACACTATACCTACAGTAAAGCATGGAGGTGGCAATATCCTGTTATGGGACAAATATTGCTCAGTCGAGATGTGCAAAATGTATAGAGAAGTATCCCAACAGACTCGGGACTGTCATTAAAGAAAAAGATTCAACTAAAAATGTCTTGTCTTTAATTTTTTTTATAGTATTTCTTAAATGTAACTGTGGTATCTTTCAGTTGGATGTTATAGATTGTATTGAGTAAATAAAGCTGGGCAGAATTTTTTTCTTTGTTTTCATTTTAAGGCTGTAAGGAAAAATAAGGTAATATTGTAAAAGGGGTCATTCTTTTCTATGCCCATTGTACATTCTCTTGCCATAATGTCAGCAAAATCATTGAAAAAATGTTCTATTAATTATGTAATTTTTCTATATGAATTAAATTTTTTATTCACATGTATTACACTATTAATGCAGCAAAATATTAAAGAATAATCCATGAATTGTTCCATAAGTTGTTGTCTATCACAATGATTACATTACCCTGAAAGAAAATTCTCCCTCTGATGCTCATTGCCTTTGGTCCAAAAATTCTCAGCTGGTATAAATAAAATTCAAGCCTCTTTTACTGCAGAGTCTCTTTTCATGAGCCACTTAATCTCTGCAGTCTGTTTAGAGAACTATCTTCTGAGTTAGTTCACTTTCCTCCTTCCTTCTATCATCATGTTATGCACTGTGCAATCAAAAAAAGACACTTAAGAAACAGGAGAGACTTATATGAATAATATTTAAATTTATCTGGGCTGTGTTTCTAGTTTTTGCTTAGTGTTTTAAGAATCACTTTCTAACACACTACTACTTAACCAGTCCCCACACACAGCATATTAAAATGCAGATAGCTTCAAGGAAAAGTGCATTTAGAATTGTTTTATGTTGTCGCTGTCCCCAAAAAACAAAAACAAAACACAATAATAAAAAATCATCTCCAAAACAGATATTACAGGAGAAAGCAAAATTTTAACTTTTAATGTAGAATTAAATAAAGCAATTGCATTCTACTACTGTACTACTGGATAATTAGTTTGGATCTGTTCATTATGAAAGAGTGAAAGGATCACATAATGTAACAATGTAAAGCATAAAAGAAATATTCTTGACTACATGAAAGAATGAAGATATGATATGTTCAACAGCACATTATTTAAAACTTGAAATTTCATGCGAATGTCAAAATTGCTTACCTGTACACCAGAGAGTCATCATACGTGCCATTGTACTGAATTTGGAACATACGAATTCCTGGAATATTCCGTTGTAGGGTAAACTTCACCAGGGCTGAGGAGGATGTGATTTCAGATATCATCACTCGCTTTTCTTGCCCAACTTTGGTGTTGGCAATGGCAGGGCTGTTATCTCCACCCATCCTAGTAGATGTAGCAATGTCTGAGGACCCAGGGTCAGGCTCTTGTACTAGGCTGGTGTCGTTCGTGAAGTGTGGTAGTTTGGTAATAAGCAACTCAACAGTCTGTTGAGCCTCTCCAGATGGATTGGATGCTACGCAGGTGAAAGAACCTGAGTCCTTTACTGTGCTAATGAGAATATCTAGTGTCCCATCACTGTGGACCACTGTTCTGCTTGAGTTGGATACCAGCCTACCATCGGGGGCGATCCAGTGAATGATGGGATCTGGGTCACCTCGAGCCTTGCAGCGCAGGGTAACATGTTGTCCCTCCAGTGCTCTGGTTTCCTGCGAGTGACGTGTAATGAGAGGAGGCTCACACAGAAACTCCTCTTCAGATACGGTCCAAAAGTAGCGTCCTGCGAGGTGCTGTGGAGCCGCACACGTCTCCAGGTCATCCTCCCGTCGCAACCTCCTCAACCACAGCAACTCGCAATTACAGCGTAATGGGTTCCCTCCAAAACTCAGCGCAAAAGACAATGGCCCCAAAACGCCTGAGGTGGCTAAAACACCCGCTCTTTGGAAGACTGGATCAGGTGGAAGTTTCTGGAGCTTGTTGGAGGTGACATCTAGCCGCTTGAGCTTCAAAAGTCCCGAAAACGTCCCTTCTGGTATATAGTCAATCATGTTGTGGTCCAGGCTTAAGGTGTGGAGGCTGATCATGCGTTGGATGGCCACCCAAGGGGCACTCTCCAGATTGTTGTAGGAGAGGTCAAGCTCTTCAAGGGCCAGGAGGTCATTAAAGGCTCCTATGTGGATGTAAGTGAGCTGGTTGTTGTTCAGAATAAGATGGTGAAGCTTAGACATTCCACTGAACGTGTCGTTCGTGATGCGTGTCAGACGATTGCTGTCCAAGTGCAGAGCACGTAGGTTCTCCAAGTCATTGAAAGCATGGGGTACAACAGAGCCAATTGTGTTCCTGGAGAGGGTGAGGTCTACAAGTTTGGTCATGTTGGCAAAGTCCCTGCGTTTGATGGTTGTTATAAAATTGTCACCTAGCCGCAGTTCGACAGTGTGTCTGTCGATGTTCGGCGGTACAAAAAGCAGCCCCTTTTTGTCACATAAGGTGGCCAGGTTAGGAGACAGCACCTGACAAATACAACGTTTGGGGCATATTTGGATCTTCTGGGCCTTAACTGCCATGATAATGACCACCAGGTAAACAAATAGAGTCTCCATCTGGATTTACTGTTGTGTTACCACGCCTGTGAAGAGAAAAGTCAGAAATTTCTCAGTGTGGATTCTCAGTCTATCAAATAAATATAGCATGGCAGGGTTATAAAAACAACTCTGATATGCAAAAGATTATTTCCTAATCTCTTATGACAGGATTACAGCTCTGGTGATGCGCATGCCATTCTTTGCAAGGACTTACTTAATGTTCCACGCCATTCGTAAGTACAGTAAAGTTCTTTTGTCATAACTCATAAAGTGTCAAGAAATCTGAATTAAAAGATGCACAAAAAGCTGGGGGCAAATATACTAAAGCCCCTACTGCACTGATGCAGGGTTTTGATATGATAATGCTTAGCCTTTCATCTTTGCGTATAAAGGGATGAAAGACTCGTCTGGCCATCTAGTTACTCATCGAAATTAGGCTGATGTCTCCAAAGATCATGTGGAGACAAAGGGAAGGGATCAGCGCAGATGCCACGTCAGGAGGGAGACGTTGTTCTGTTCGTATTGATTTTCCATAGTGCTTTACTGCTGCTCAAGTTACTTACTATGAAATAGCAAAGGGGGATGAGTGATAAATCCAGCTACTCACAGAGATATAACCTTGACAAGGGTATCACATTTAATATAACCGACAGTGGTGCTTGAAAGTTTGTGAACCCTTTCGAATTTTTTTTTATATCTGCATACGGCCTCTGACCTAAAACATCATCCAAAGTTCTACGTAGATAAAGGGAGCATGATCTAATAAATGAGATGCTAATTGAAAAGCTAATTTGTGGACAGATTAGACCATTTTGGAGAAATGAAAGCATTGCATTCCATCATTTATGAAACAGGGAGGTGATAGTAGCCTGTTTTGTTACATGCTGACCACGACATTGATGGGAAAATAATCCAGCACACAAGATGATTTACCAAAGGAAGGAAAAAAAAGTTAATCAATCAAAGTCCTGACCTGAATCCAATATAAATGTTGCGGAAAAACCTAATATGAGCAGTTAGTGTGAGGAAACCCACTAAAGTTTTAGATTTGAAGGTTTTTTATAAGGAGGACTCTGATCAACAGTTAATAGAAACATGTAAATGCAGTTATTCCTGCACAAGTTGATCACACCAGATACTGAAAGCAACACACTTTTGCTCATAATATTGGACCATTTTCCTCAATAAATTAATGACCAAGTATAGTATTTTTGTTTTAATTGGGTTCTCATTATCCACTTTAAGGACTATGTCAGAGTAATGCAGATATAAAGAAAGTTAAAGTAAATAAATAATGAAGAAAATATTAAGTAAATTTACAATAATGGACAAATACTGATGGGACTGTAGGTTTTAGAAACACAATACTTTAAGTGTATATTTTTGCTACAAACTACATTAAAATATGTATGTGTCTGCCTTATTTTTATCTTGCTCCCTTCTCTGAGGTGGAGAATCCTCTAATTCCTGAATGTTCTGTACAAATACACTGAATGCATAAATATTTCAGCACATCAGTTTTTGCTACTCCTGGTATTTGAATCTTCAGAGAGCCACATCTTTTAAATCTGAATATCTAAGTATGTCAAGTGCCATCAAGGGAAATAACTCTTTCACTGTCGTTACAAATGCTCAGAGTGTCTCAACTTGACTCGAGGCTTATGAAATAATAACTGTCATGTATCATGATTATGATCATGAGAGAAAGCTCTAGTGCCCAGAAAAGCAATGCAACTGACTGGAATGACTACAGGGCTCTGGGCAACTAGGCCATGCAGGAAAGCTATGACATGTCTGTACCAGTGATAATTATTTATATTACACACTGTTATTACAAGAAATAATGTAGCATACTCACAAAAGGCCAAAATTAGTATGGAAATAAACACATGATCTTAAAGAAAACAGCTTTCATTTTGATTCACAACTTAGGCCATGTGGCTCCTTCTATAAACGCCTGAAATCAGAATCATGTTTGTACTGGGGTGTGTTTGCTTGACAAACTAAAATGGAGTGGGAGGGGGGGGGGGGGGGGGGGGGGGGGGGGGGGGGGGGGGGGGGGGGGGGGGGGGGGGGGGGGGGGGGGGGG
>JBBIGC010000152.1:6129599-6152957 GCA_037576955.1 Lepidarchus adonis | reverse complement strand
ACTTTCCCCCTTTTCCTGTTCTTTAAATTGGGCCTGCACCCAGCACTCCAACTTCCCATATTTGCTGAAAATATAACAATTTATATCGAAACCTTTGTCCATGTTTGCTAACTGTGCTAATGACCTGAAACTGCAAATCTGAAGCACAAACTCCGTTCCCATGGCAGCATGCGTTAGTCATCTGCAGCAGGCGTAAAAAGAAAATAATGCCGCTTGTCTGGGACACCTTCCCATTCAAATTCAATGGAGCATTCACCGGTGTTCTGGAGAACTGCTTTTGTGTCCACTTTTAGCAGTAAACATTCCAGAGATTTTAACAATCACACGTTCTTGTTTCAATTTAATTTTTTTTTTTT
Organism: Lepidarchus adonis; assembly: GCA_037576955.1. Classification (NCBI taxonomy): domain Eukaryota; kingdom Metazoa; phylum Chordata; class Actinopteri; order Characiformes; family Lepidarchidae; genus Lepidarchus; species Lepidarchus adonis. The sequence continues at coordinate 6,152,601 of JBBIGC010000152.1, read as the reverse complement.
TTTACAAAATGTCTCAATGTTTCAGAAATAGAGTTTGTATTTGCATATACTGTTTAAATGTATTTTAACAATTTTAAATCCTGTTCCTGTACCTGGAAGTCGCTTTGGACAAAAGCTTTAGCCAAATGAATGAATGTAAAAAAAAAATCTTCCTTTTAATTGATGTAACAGAACTTGCAGTTATTGGTGTATCTGTCTGGGCATCTTACATTAGCTGCAGTTTAATAAGATGTGATGGGGGTTCATGCTTCACTTATCTAAAAAGCACATGCTAGCCTTCACATTTCCTATCGGTGTAGTGCTGTATAATTGGAGGCTAAAGACTAAATAGCGGAGGAAACTGGAAAAGAGAGTATTCTAATAGATAAATAATGATGTTACAAGAATTTGCTTTAAAACACATTATGAATAAGATGGAGGTAAATGTCTATGCTGTCGGTGAAGTGTCTATGAAAGAGAACTGGTGAGGTGTGCTGTTATGAAATCCCTCCATCATAGACCCCTGCACCCTCCCCATCCCATAATAACACCAGTGTGTTGAAACTGCAGAAACTTTGCTACCCATTTATTCTTTCCTTATTCCCTTCTGTAGATGTTGGAGCATTCTGTTATTTGCTCCTCTGTGGAGAAAGAAGAGAGTACCACACTCATAAGCCTTGTTACTATGCCAACCATTGGACGCTTATAGAAGAAACGAGGATGTGTCTGTTCTTTTTCTATGTATAGAACATTGTGGTCAAACATTATTTCAGTGCACATAGAACAGTTTGCGACTTAATTCCCACAGAGACTGAAGGCTACACTTAATATCAGGACATGGGAATAAAGGAATAATCTGTAGTGGTCTCTATATGCCATGACTTTCATAGTCAGTTTTGCACCTGAGGGCATTTGTTGACTCGTTATATCTAATTATATTCCATTTATATTCAGTTTTATTTTGTTTTATGTATCACAACACCATGAAACCGGACTTATATCTCAGTCTTAAAGGAACTTTATAAGGCTCTTTCTGTCTCTCTCTGTTTCTCTCTCTCTCGCCCTCCTGAGATGCCAATGCTCTTCTCAGATCCAGCTGGCAGGAAGATCCCAACACTCTTCTGGTTTGAAGTTTACTGCTGGAACCCACTCACTGCTGCTGAGAAGAGCTCATATTCCCAGCCCAAAGGCTTTCTTACTTTTTCTGCAGCCATCCCTAGAACTGCTGACCCTCCTGTCTTCTGTGTATGGACAACCCATCATTGAGCCTCCTGCTCACCTCCTTCAGACTAGCTTTAACTACCATGGACCAGCTCCCTGTACTTTATGCTTTATATGCATATGCTGCATCTGTTGCTCTGAGCTATTGTTTTCTAGCTGCTAGATCTGAAAGCTGAGACTGTTTCATTTCCTTCTGCTCAATGATGTTAATCCAGTGTTGATCAGGGGAGGATAGGTTCCCCTTCTGAGCCTTGGTTCCTCCCAAGGCTTCTTCCTACATCTAGGGAGGCTTTCCTTGCCTCAGTCACCCTCAGTGTACTTAGTAGGGGCTAGTGCCATGACTCTGTAAAGCTGCTTTGTGAGATCTGTTGTCAAAACGCTATACAAATACAGGTGAGTTAACATGACTTTGATAGTTTTGATGACTTTTGATAGCCTAGAACTGAGTAGGATTTCCCGTTCAACAAAGTAGATCAGATAACGCTTTTCTGGTGATAACATGCTGTGTCATCTCACAGAAGAACAAACCTTCATACAGTTACATGTCCAACTTAAGAAATTGTGAATTCTTTGGTGAAATCTGCTGACAAGGTGCATGAGGTGAACATGAATATTCATAATTGTGTGCACACACATAGTACACCACAACAATTTCTGAATTTAACTCATCACACATGCACATGTGGATCAACAAGCAGATATCAATGGTGCCCCGGGAGTGTAGTGGGGATGGTTCCTTGGTCAAGTGTACCTCAATGATGCCCAGGCCTGTGACCTTCTGATCCCAGGGGCAGGGCCCTAAACACTAGGCCACCAATACTGCGAAAAGGTTTCCATAGAGTTGCATATATGCCCATGAAGTTACAACTCATTGGGTCAAACTAAAACTTTATTGGTCATGCTTGGACAAAGGCATTTGTTTTTGCACAGCACCTCACAACACACAGCATCTGAGGACACAACACTTCACTGTCTTGTGCAAGCTTTCATCAGGTTCAAGGATTAAGAATTTTACTGTCCTGTGTAAAACGTACAGTGCAGCGGATGCCTCAGTCGCAGACTAGACAATTAACAAGCTGTGTGACATTACAATGAACACAATAGACGCTATCTACTCCAGTTAAGATGTACTAAAAGCATGTGAACATAACTATAGTGTGCAAGTCTGAAGTTCGTCAACGAGAAGCAGCTTATTTTGTAAAATTGCGTTTCAATTTATATTTTGAAAAGACTTATATTTTAAAATATTCAAGTCCCCGTCTGTGGACCGCCCGCTTTAATTCAACTTCATCGAACCTTGACTGAAAAACGACATTTCCCAGAATTCCATCGGCTTCTTTAAAGGGTGGCGCCATTATGTAGTTCTTTGTTATATTTTTTATTAAACAATTTAACCAGGCCCTAAAAATAACAGCAATATTGCCTAAACATCAAGAATGTTTTTATTACATAAAATACATGAAATTGGAAATAAATGAAAAATAAATTAATCCCCGTTAGTAGTTTAGTAGGGGTGGAGTGAGTGAGCAGAAGGTCGGTTGGACCTATCGATCAAATTACAACTCAGGTTTGCTTTCTAACCGGTTGTGTTGGTTTCTCATAGTTTTTTACTTTTGTTGATGTTGTCACTGTATGACTTGAATGTTTTGGGCGGTGAGAATGGGTAGAAAATGTATGTTAGCTGTAACATTAAGTAGTTAACGACGCTTAGGTAGTTAATGTACAGTAAAGTTTTGCCGGTTTAATAGTTGTTTACCTTAGCAATATCAGCTAGCTGGCTAACCGATATGCGACCTAACTTACGCTTTCGGCACATTTTATTAGCCACTCACGGTGGTTTTCTCTCACACGCTAGAAAAACTTGGTCTCGTTAGTAAAAACACGCTTCAGCAGCGGCAGCCACGTGGGGGAGGGAGAGAGGCAGCGGGCTGCTGGTAGTAACTGGGTGGCGGCGTGGACACCAGGCAGCTTCGGGCAACGTGTTCGCGTCGAAATTCAACATGACATGTGAAAGAGGAGACGTGGGACCCCTAGCCAAAGAAATAAGAAGTTTTAGCTGACATCTACTACCGTTACAGTTTTGCTGACTGTGAATTGTGGGTAGAGGTAAGAGTGCTATTCTTTTTCTTTTTCTGCACACACATTCATGACTATTGCCTGCTGATATCTTTTCCTGCATAAAATTGTCTGCATTTAAGCCATTAATTTGTTTTACACATGCCTCTGCTACTTACTCATGTTACAAATTTTTCGTCACAAACCAACGACAAGGGGAAAATTACAATCGACAATCTGTGTACCATAAGTAGTCAGATCATTTCAGTGCCTGATTAGCACCCACTTAAAACTCTTATTTAACAGGAAATTAACAAGTAATAGTGTGTTGGAACCACTGGATTAAAAAGTTAAAACAGGATTAAGAAGCAAATGTAATTTTTACATCAAGACAGCAAAATATGTTCAGAATATAAAATATAAAAAGCCTATAATAAGCTGTATTGAAAGACAAATTAAAGAGAAACAAATGTTTATTTTGTACTATTAGCAAAGCAACTTACATAAAATGTTTTAACCAAGCGATGAAATATAAAATGAATTCCTGTGTTGGACATTGTACACCTGCACCTGTTCTTCTTCCCTTTACCTCCTGTGAATGTATCCTCAGCCTCATTTGCATCAGGATTTGATTTTGTATGTTCTGGTGAACTTGATGGGGGAAAAAATCTGTTTTTGTTATACAGGTTAGAGACTGTGGCACCGACGGAAAAGCAGACAGCAGAGCTGGAGCTGGCAGAGTTAAAGATGGACAGGATTAGAGATGAGTATATCAGAGGAGAAGCTCAGGTTAGACAGTTCAGAGATAAAGTCAGAGAAGCGAGATTGTGTTGGTTTGGACGTGTGCGGAGCAGAGGCTGAGTATATTTGGAATAGGATGTTGAGGATGGAGCTACCTGGCAGGAGGAGAAGAGGGAGGCAGAAGACGACGTTTATTGATGTGGTGATAGAGGACATGTAGGCAGTTAGTATGAGAGAGGAAGATTGCGAGAACAGGAAGAAATGGAAACAGAGGATCCACTGCTGTGTCCCCTAATGGCAACAGCTGAAAGAATAAGAAAACATTTCAGTAACTTTAGAGAGTGCCCATCATGGAAAAACTAGGGCGACCAAGTATCATACTAGAACATTAATTTAAATGAAAGTTTCAGATATTGTATTTTATTGGTGATGTGTTTGCAGCCAGAATGAAAAACTTGATGTGCTGTTTGTTTAATTCGGTGTGTTTGTATGCATACAAGATTGTGATCTAGGTATATTTTTACATTCTCCAAATCTTACACTTATTTTTAGTTTTACTAGAAGGGACTCTGATCTCTGGCTCTATCAACCTCTTAGGCCCCAATTACAGAAATGTTGGGAGATCTTGTAAAAAGGGAATAAAACCAAAAATCTGCAGTTTGCAACTTTTTACTTGAACTTTTATTTGACTGACAGAATTCCAAAGAAATGTCTTAATGTTTTTGCTGATGAATGTGATTGTATTATGTAAATTGCATGAATGAGGTGAAGTGGAAACAGATGAGGGGTATATTTGTGTTGAAAAGAGCATCCACCAAAGCTTCAGTCTTTGGAAACATTTAGTACTAAACATCATGAAGATTTTAGGTGTTTCACCAGCTACAGTACATAATGTGAAAAGACACAGAAAATACAGAGTCTCAGTCTGTATGCCAAGGTTAGAAACCAGTGATGAATTTGTTTGACCTTTGAGCTTTTAGAAGGGATTACATGGGAAACTATCAAGCTACTGAGATGGACAGAAAGACATTGGAAATATATGCTGTGGTCAATTGAGGTGACCACACACTTTAGAACAGCCAAAGTCTTGTATCAAGCCAGAATAGGTAAATATTCTACATTATAAACTGCCACAATTAGTATCCTCAGTTCTCAAATGATTAAAAAGTGTGAAAGGAAAGGTGATATTTAACAGGGGTAAATATGCATCTGTTCTTTTTTTTTACTACTGTTTTATACTTTAAATACTTTTTTTGTGTTGCAGCATCAAACTTCATGATCTTTTACCTTTTTTTTTTACTTAAAAAAAAAAATTACAAAATACATTTAATTTGTTAAGGGAAAACATCTGAGACATTTTCTTTGTATTTCTGTTTGGTTAAAGATTGAATAGAATTAACAAATCCAATGCTTTTGTTTTTATTGCTTTTGACAAACAAGCACCTGCACACTTTCACATGAAGAAATGTTATTGTGCTTAAGCAAAACACATACTGTAAGTTTGGCCTTTTGAACAGGCTCTTAGATTAGAACAAAGATGGGTCCTTTCTGAGGCTTAGGAGAAGGATGGAGCAACCTGAGCAACTGACAAGGCAACATAGGGAAAGAAACTGAACGACTTAAGGAAGATTGTGAAAAGCAGAGTTTAGGCCAGAGATGGGACTCTGGTACTAGAGGGCTGGTGTCCTACACACTTTGGTAGTTCCCCTCCATAAACACGCTCACTAAACCTGGCAACTAGCAGTTGAACACAACTGGGGACTGAGATGGCCATGGGAGGAGTTTGATTCTGTGCTTGATGAACCATTTCTGTGTAGATTTGGCCACATGTTTAGGCTCATTATCTTGCTGAAAGACCCAGTGACGACCCATCTTCAGCTTTCAGGCAGAGGCCACCAGATTTTGATTTAAAATGTCCTGGTATTTCAAAGCATTCATGATGCCATGCACCCTAACAAGGTTCCCAGGGCGCCTGGAAGAGAAACAGGTCCACAACATCACTGATCCTCCCCCATACTTCACAGTGGGCATGAGGTGCTTTTCTTCATGCTGCTCCACCAGACCCACTTAGAGTGTTTGTTGCCATCTTGGTCTCATCCCAGTTTAAGCCCCAGGTGATTTTATGAAAAATAATTTCTTAGTCAGGAATTTTTTCCCCTTAAAATTCACTTGAGTTGACGGTTACATGTTTCTACAATTTTCAGTGTAAGAGTATGCTTCTGCAATAAAAATTGAATTTATGTTAAGGCTTTTAATACCTCTTAACTGGGGGTGCCAATAATTATGGAGAGCACTGTATACAAACATTGTAGCAGTCCACTGTGAATACGTTTTTTGACAAACACTGAACCTAGGTATAATGTATAACCAAAGGTATAATGTGAGTTTTGCCAACAGTCTTTTCCCAATATAACACAGGTTCCTATAGAAGCATTTTTGTTTTGCCGATTAATAAATGTGCTGCACACTGACACTTGGTTGGTTTTCAGGACTTCTTATTGAAAACGTCTGGTTTATAAAGCTTTAAATGAATATATGATTAAATTTGTTTGCCCAGTGTCATGCTGCAATAAAATGACTGATTGTGGTGATATTGAAATTGACCCTTGATCAAGTTGTGATCACTTTGACAGGTAGTTACTTAAATTCTGTAGTAAAATAATTTCCTGCTTTTTATCTGCCTAGTATGGTTGATAATCTTGAGTTCATTTTGATCTGCTCCTTATAAGATTGTCAAAGGAATTTTAACTAAATGGCAATGTTACTTTACAATTCTACCCAAAAAATGTTGTATTTCTGTATAGTGCATATATCTGTGGATCAGATTTATATTATCCTATGCTGCTTTCATGTTTCATGGTGAGATTTGTTTTTAAACTTTGAATGCTCTTAGTTTTTGTACAAGACTTTGCAGTTTTTACATGTTGGATTGGTGATTTAAGAAGGAATGCAGCTATAATACTACCTTTCATGTTTTGTACATTTACACCACCTGAATGATTAAAAAGCAACTTTTCTTTGGCTGTTAAGAAATGCAGTTTTTATTCTGGTAAGGTTTAGTACAAGTGGAAATACAGTAATATTCTGTGTAATTATTGAGGCTAGCTTTACTGGTCATTCTAAAGCATTATTGGAAGCAACTAAAAAGACATTATAATAATCAAAATTTTCTCTCTGAAAAGGAATTTACTTACTATGTGTGTTAAATGTCTACCTAATTGAATTACCTAATGAATATTATTGTAACTGTATACCTAAAGTGTAAAATTTTCATTTGATCCATTTTCCCTATCGCCTCATATTTGGTAAATTAGTACTGCGAGTAGTGACACTATAAACCAAACCTTTACAATAAGTCCAGAGAAGTGCCAGTGTGTAACACTACTGAATATTGACGTGCTGTGTCCATTTTTCACACTGGTCAAACAAATCAGACATTTGGCAGGAATGTATACTAACAATAACTCAGTGCTTCAGTTTCACTTAATATGGTATATGTTTATACAGATTTTTAAGAGTCTTAGCACTTTAAATGAATGTTGTTTCTCAAATACTAGTCTAAATTAACATATTGGGTCAATATCTTTGCACCAATTCTGTAACAAGATGAAGTCAAACAAAGACTAAACAAGTCTAATTCACATTAACACTGTATAAGAGCTCAGGTTTGTATTTATTGCAGATCATGGCAGATCTGTGGGTGTGCCTTCTTGCTAGTGTTCTTTTATAAGTGATGCTGCACTGTGCCTCATAACCCTCATTGCTTTCTCTTCCCTAAAGGAGAGATTGTGCTGCTTGGTGACTGAAGATGTCTCCTCTGCTGCCTTTGCTCCTCTTGTGGATTCTGCTTAGGGACTCTGGGTCCCAAGGTTACATGGGCAATGGCCTGGATTTTGCAGCAAACTTTGGAAACGTCTTGTACCCTGTCGCACGTCCTGCCAATGCCAGCCAGATTTTCTATGGAATTATGTTTGATGCTGGGAGCACAGGTACACGTGTACATGTGTACACCTTCATACAGAAAGACCCAGGTGAGGTGTAAATCAGTTTTAGCTGCACTTAATATGTTGTCTGCCAGTGCTGGTGTCAAAAGTTTTCTCACTGATGTTCTCTGCAAGTTGAATCCAATGAGCAAAGTTTTATATGCTTGTTGTGAATGACTGAGTTTCTTTTTTCTGCTGTGTTTGCACTTTAGAGGCATTACCTGTTTTGGATAATGAAATGTTCGGTTCAGTGAAGCCTGGTTTATCTGCCCATGTTGACAATCCAGAAAATGTGAGTTTGTCACTTTTGATGTAAACCTCTCACAAATTTGTATTGCATTATAGCTAAATCCCCTTTAAGTTGAATCTGTATTTATATAATAAAACAAATTACCTGTGCTTTAGCTGTTTGCCCATTAGGAATTGGCTTCAACCAGCTGTGCCAGTTTATTATTTTGATCTAGATTAATAATTTTTATTCTTTTGTTTTTACTTAAATACCTTGTGCATTTGAACTACTGCTACAGTACACATGGCATAATCAGGCATGACTCTTTGTGCAGTAGTCTCATTCCACTATTGGATTTCATTTAAGTAAACACATTTCTCATTCATGAATATAAATGACAGTTTTGGCCATTGAAGAGCAATGTTACAATGCAACCTTGACTCATAATGTGTTCATTATGAATATAATACACAGTGGGGTAAAAAAAGTATTTAGTCAGCGACCAATTGTGCAAGTTCTCCTATTTAAAAAGATGAGGGAGGCCTGTAATTTTCATCATAGCTTTACCTCAACTATGAGAGACAAAATGAGAAACAAAAAAATCCAGAAAATCACATTGTCTGATTTTTAAAGATTTTATTATTTTCTTATATTTTATTATATTCTTTAAAAATCAATGTGATTTTCTGGATTTTTTTTTTCTCATTTTGTCTCTCATAGTCACGATTTCTCATCTTTTTAAGTGGGAGAACTTGCACAATTGAATAAATACTTTTTAGCCTCACTGTACTTCATGAATATAAACGATAGTTTTGGCCATTGAAGAACAATGTTACAATGCAACCTTGACTCATTATGTGTTTGTTGCTAACTAAAATCAACCAAAAAAGGTATCAAATTTTGCTGTCAAGAAAATGATGGAATTGGAATTATATTGATGTTAGAAGATCATTACCTAATGGAAAACGTGAACATTTTAAACCATTTAACCATTATTTCAAACTTGTATCTGATGAATAGTTGATGATTTATAGTACTTAGAAGAACAGAATGTTTAAGAGGCATTAGGCTGTATTACTCATGTATTACTCAGACATGAGTAGGCCCACGTTTGAACTTGTTCAGTGCAGATCATTTTGTGTTCATTTAAAAAAAAAAAAAAAGCTCACCAATAAATTGTACATGTGCTTCTGTTTATGTCTGTTTAAAGGCTGGATACTCATTGAGGCAGTTGCTAGCTGTTGCCAAAAACACTGTGCCTCGTGTGGAGTGGAAACGAACCCCAGTGATGCTCAGGGCTACAGCGGGGCTAAGAAATCTTCCTCCAGCAAAAGCTAAATCACTTCTAGAGGAGGTAGTAACCCTATAATGCAGGGGTGCTCAATACGTCGATCGCGAGCTACCGGTCGATCGCAAAGGCATCGCTAGTCGATCGCGGAGCCCTGCCTTTCAAAATAAACTACCGCGCACTTGAGACCACGCAGTAAACACAAGTGAACCACGAGCCACAGAAAACACTGCAGTACAGATGGAGCCAATCATCCATCCCCACTGTGGCGTTTGGCAGTTGATTGACATACAGTACAGCCAATCCAGCGTTTGTAACAAGCGTCACCGCGTATGCTCAGTCAACCATGCGTGCGAGTGCAAATCTTCTGACAAGCAGTCACCTAGTTAGAGACTAACGGTATTTTTACTTCTAAAGAAAGGGTGTAAAAACGAGTGGAGGAGCTGAACCAAGTAAGAAACCAAAGTTCATTAAAAAGTGTTGTTGGTAGCTCATTTTGACTTGGTCAATTTAAAAGTAGCTCGCAAGCCAAAAAAGTTTGAGCACCCCTGCTATATTGGAACCATGCATCTAGAATATGTGCATTTTTTTGAGCATTTACTCATGTATTTATTTATCTTCCATCAGGTTCATGATGTGCTGGATGAATCACCATTCCATGTTCCTGCTGATGGCGTAAGCATAATGAACGGAACAAATGAAGGCATGCATACTTTTTCATACAAATTAGCCTGATGATGCGTCTTTTAGAAGCGTATGTCAGCAAACCACTCTTGAACAAGGTCAGCTAAAATGACAGTGATCGCCTTTGGGTAGCACACAAACAAACTAATCACTGGTATGGGAATATGCTTTCAAATGTAGTTTTTATATATATACAGAAAAAGGTTTTGCCCATATGATTATCTCAAGCATCAGCAGTGACATAACATAAATGACTCAGATGTAATAAGGGTGGATTAACTAAATTGTGGTGGAGGTTTGTTGAGACAGCAGCTTGACGAGATTGATGAATGTCATTGAGCTCCTATTATGTTGAAAAAAGCTGTTATTATTTGTCTAGAATGATAAGCCATGGCTTTAGAGGTGAGCTGAAGAAAATGTCCCCAGAATAAAATCTTTCGATAACACCTTAATCAAATAATTGAACATGAAATGTTTCCCCATTTCCTTGTAGGGATCTTTGCCTGGATGACTATGAACTTTGTAACAGGTAACTGAAGTTTTTTCCACACTGGTATAATGTAGTTGTGAAAGATTGGTACAAGTTTTCCCAACACTTTAAATATTATTGTTTTATGAATATAAGCTCCTTTAGAATTTAATTGTTGGCAAAAAAAAAGGTGCAGCAAGGCCATGTTTAGTATTTTCATCACCTCTTCTCTAAACACTTTGTAATGATTTGGGAATTGAGGAGACTAATAACCAATATTTACTTAAAGTGACCTTTTGTTCCATTGTTGCCAGATATAGGATTTCAGGCCATAAACAGCTCAAGTTCTCAGTGTGTTAAATAGGTGATGGGTCTGGACTGTAGATAAGCCAGTTTAGTGCCCAAGCTTTTGTTCTACACAGCCATTATTTGTACAGAATGCCATTTGGCACTGTATTAATAAAATATGTAAGACCTTTCCTGAAAAAGACATCTGGATAGCACTATTGCTCCAAAACCTGTGTTTGATCAGCATTGATGGTGCAAGCTTCCCATGCAACGTGCACTGATACAACCACATACAATTACAGGTGCAGGCTTTACAAAGCTGGCTAAGCCATGTGTTCCCTTTCTTCTTTAGCCCAGCATCCACAATTTGCAAAAAGAATAAAAAAATTAGATTCAGCAGACCACAGATCAGTTCGCCACTGCTCATCTCTGCCTCAGTAAATCTTAAATGAGCTAAGGCTCAGACATTGTGGTGGCATTTCTGGACCATGTCAATATGTAGTTTCTTCTTTTCATGCTAGAGTCTTTTAGTTACATCTGTGGCTGATGCAGCGACGAAGCTTTCCATGTACATTGATGGCTAATTTGATAACTACATATAACTGCCATAACTACTGTAAAAGCTTTCACTACCACTTTTGTTCCCTTGCTGCGGAGTTGCTTCCAGTCAGAAGTATTCTTTATTCGCTCCGACAACTTGCTGTTGTTGGTTTATTTGTTTGTTGAGGGATTTCGCAGATGCTTTTATCCAAGTTGTAGCCTGGCTGTGCATTTCTCAAAGGTCGTTCTCTACCAGTTGATCACTTTTGTAAGCTTCAAATTTAAAATGAGCATATATTTTTCATAAAACAATACCTTTTCTTAGTTTCAGTTCTTGATATGTTGTTAAATTAATGCTTTCTAATCTATTACATTTACATTGTAATATGTAAACATATTACTATAATAATGTAAACATGGTTTATCTTCATGAGTGGTCAACTACATTTGAAAAAGTACATCATATGCACATTAAACTGACATATTTAGTCATACACCCTTACATTTATCACACTTTCAAGACTATAAAATAGTAATCAGGTGATATAAATTAGATTTTGCCATTAATTTAAACCTCCTGTAGGTGGAACATGTTATTTAAATCTGATATCTTGGATCTGGTGCTGTCTTTGCCATTTAAGTGTGTTGTGCCATTTATGGCAGGATCTTAAGAACTCTAAGGTATTTAGAAAAAGTAAATACCAGAGTGTGGCAAGGGATTTAAAAAGATAGAAGGTAAACAAATGAACAACATCATGAGGAAAGGAAAATAATCTACAAGTGGTGAAGATTTCAAATGACTGCCATTTTGTCTGGGACTGGCTGGCCCAGCAACTTCAGCTCAAAAGTCTCTAAGAATATCAAACTTTCATCATGAGATTGGAAGGTAACTCTTTCAACTGTTGGGTGTCAAAGCACAGCTATTTACAGTCAGAAAGAGCTTGGACAGATTAGATCTCCATGTTAAAGGTACTAGGACACAACGCAAAACTGCAGTTTGTCAAAGTACAAACAGACAAATGTTGGGCTTTTAAAAGAATTGAGATTTATTAGAGTTGTTTAGCCACAGAAAGAGTACACACGTATGGCATTGACCTCAGAAGAACCTCATATAATATGTGAAGCATGGTGGTGGAAATGTTATGGTGTAGGTCTGCTTTGCTGCCTCAGGAACTGGGGAGCTTACAATCATTGATTCAAATATGAGTTCCACGTCATATCAAATAGTCCTAGAAGATAAAGTGATGCCATCTTTCCAAAGGTTGAAGCATCCCCAAACCATGACACTGCCACCTCCATGCTTCACAGTTGGTATGAGGTTCTTGTCCTGGAATGCTGAATTTAGTTTAATTGGGAATGTCCTAATTTATTCCTCAGATTTTTGTAAATTACATTATACATAAGATTTTGAAAAGTCTTTTCTTCAGTTTTTATTGTTTAATTGAATTGATTCTCCCAGTATTGTTTAAGTATCCATATGTCCAAGAATGTTAGAACAACACAAGCTTTCATTGTGTCAACTTTTTCACATTAATATTTTTGTTGAATAATAGCTATTTTCATTGTAGTTTTGTTCAGGTATATAATTTTGTTCTGTAGGCACTGTATTAAAGAAGGTGAACTGTTTGCTTGTTCAAATATGGTAAAGAATTTCCAAGAATTTACCAAGAATACTGTATGGGGACACTATAGTTAAGTTTAAGATACACATTTTGGGGGAAAATGTGATGATATGAAACTGACTGGATTGTTAATCTTTTAAAGAGGTCCCTGGCCCTGTTGTTCCCTTTCACAGCCTGTTAACTATAGTGAAATACTTTAGCAGATGTCAAACTTTCAAATGTATTTTTAGGTCATCTTTGCCCCAACATTAAAAGGACAGTAGGAATTTTAGATTTGGGTGGCGGCTCAACCCAAATCACTTTTCTTCCTAAGTCAAAAGTGAGTGTTTTTGTCTTGTTTGTGTGTTCTTTTAAATTCAAGCTGTTTGTCCAGTATTGTACACACTAACAAACCAAAACACATTCTGCTTATGTTGTTTTTCAGGAAACAACTGAAAATGTCCCTGCTGATTACAAAGCAAATTTCATTATGTTTAACACAACCCATGAGCTGTATACTCACAGGTATGCGAGAGAAACTGTTATGCACCTACACTTGAATATTTTGGGAAAATATGAGCGAATGTACTCCTGTTTTGTTTTTCTATTTCCAGTTACCCAAAGAGTGGAATCAAAGAAGCTCGAATTGCTGCTATTGGTGCTTTGGGGGTAGAAGGTACAGCAGTACAGTTGCTATTTTGTGCTGTTTTTGCTTGTTAATCGAAGATATTTGCTTGCACACTAGTAGACATTCAGGGTTGATCATTTGGTGAAATGGCTCTGTGATCTTGTTCAAGGTCTAGAATGGAGAGTTTATAAAACATCTTGCCTGCCCAAGAACTACGAGGGGAAATTTAGCTTTGGAGGGGCAACATACAAAGTCACTGGAAACCCAGAGGGTGAGTTACCTTTCCTAAACATTTAACCTTTAACTGAATTTGCCAAAATAAAACCATACTAACATGTCCTGCTGATGTCCAGCACTGTTCTGATTGTTCTCTTCATTGTTTAGGTCACTCTGGATATAAACCCTGTTACCAGGAAATGCTGAAGGTTGTGAAAGGTATCATACAGCAGCCCCCAGAGCTGAAAGACAACTCTGTTTTTTATGCCTTCTCTTATTACTTTGACCACGCAGTTGAAGCAGGCCTCATTGGTAAGATTTGTTTTAACTCTACTTTACTTTATTAGAAATGTTTTTAAGTCCAACAAGAACTGTATAAGCAATGGTTTATTGTTACAACCTGATTGTGTCTTTTACTAGTGATGGTTTTTGCCCTGATTCTGCTGTGTCTGAAAAGCTATTTTATTTAATGAATTAAGTTCCAGTAGTTTTATATTCAGTGGTTTGACATCTGAACACTACTAACTCAACACAAAATAGCAGCTTACTATATACAAAATGTAGTCACTTGCTCATTATGGTATAGATTCTTTCTCTTTTATGCATAGTTGAGACGGAAATGCTAGAGCTGTAATTAAAATGCATTATCCTACCTGTTAAAGATGAAGAACAAGGAGGAGAGGTGTTGACTCGGGACTTCAAGAAAAGAGCTAAAGAGTGTAAGGAGCTTGGCTGTGTACTGTACTCATTTTAATGTGATCAGTGATCTGTAAAGGGACTCTTTGAACCATAATCATTGCTTAAAAGTATTCTGAAAGCTGGGGACTGGTGTACAAGGGGTAACAAATTAAATGCCCATTCTGGTGTTGCTTGCAATTACCTACTTGTAGGATTATGTCACACAAATTAATAGTTTTCCTAAAAATAATTAGATTAGCCAAGTGGAAAGAAAGAAACAATGCTAATGAATTTCTGAGGCAGATGTTTGGCTGTACTTATTACTAATTACTATTTTTTTTGTTTTACAGTGTGCAACAAAGTGTCCGTGTTTAATCCAGACCACGCCTTCCTTTGCATGGATCTCACATACATAACATGCCTTCTCAGGGATGGCTTTGGCTTCAAAGAAAACACAGTTCTGAAGGTACATTTAAATTGGGATAAAATTTGTACTGTTGGAATTGGACAAGTGATTTGACTATTGGGGGCTAAGGTCTATTTTGAAATAGCATTGTAATGACCAGCTGTTTTCACTGTAGTTTTAATTCTCAAACATTCTGTGCCTTCTCTCTCCTAGTTGACCAAGAAAGTGAACAGCGTAGAAGCCAGCTGGGCTTTGGGGGCCGTTATCAATTACTTTCGATATTTCAGGATTCTGTGAGAAAAGGATCCTCTTATCCAGCTGTTGGCCTGTCAGGTATCACTGGTTGTAGTGATGGAACAATTTATATTTGTAATCTTTAGTTCAGTGCAGTGTAAGAAACCTGTTCTATTTTCAACTAGGATGAAGTCTTTTTAAAAATAATATATGGTTCACATGAGTGTCTTCAGTTGTTTATCTGGACACATGAGGCAATTTACCACACAGCTAACTGTATGTGCACCATCATGATTATTGTTTATGCAAGAGCAAGGGGATAAAGGTAAAAAAAAAAAAACCCTACACACAGATGGTACCAGTCTACTAGTTTAGCACAGACCAATGGTGTTGGACTTTCATAAACCTGTTAAGAGTGTACTGTAAGAACAACTCATTCATTCTGGGTATTAACTGAAAATGATTCTTGTTTCCCCAAGTGTAAAAATTGGAGAAAGTTGACAATGTAAGATGATAATTTATTTAATAGTTCTTAAACCAGTTCTAATTTCCACCCAGACAAAAGAGCCCTAATTCCCACCCAGACAGAAGAAGAAAAGTATGTACTATTGGGAGTACCTGGAAGACTGCTTGAAGAACCTCTGTCTTGAAGGAATGAATACATTTACATGAGTTCTGAAGGTACAGTGGTCCTAATTGGAGTGTTGATGCTGGCTAATTTAAATAAGGCATAATTGGAAAATGAGTGTCATGTAAATTGGTGGGTATAAACAAGAGCAAATGTGGATAATGTTTATATTGTCTGCAGTCTCAGTTTACATGTGAAGACTCATCTTAGGACACCAATCTTTTTCCTGTTTCTTGCTAGACTTTTTTTTTATTAGAGAATTTTCTGCTGGTTTTGAGGGAAATCCTATTGGGATCGTTGTTGACATGTCTTGAAGTGCACAAGACAATATCCAATAATTTTTCTACATATTCTGGTCACTTAATTGGAAGCCATTTACCATTTAACTAATACACTGAAACATACTGGCAGTGATGTCATCTTACTTATTAATGGGGTGTTTGTGTGATGATGGGTTGTTTTGCAATAATTGTATCATGTGCCTTCATAAGTTATTAAAATGATAGACAATGTTTTGACCTTTTAGACCACGAAAAGATTATGCACACACATGCAATTCTAAATAATTACTTTATTTACAAATACTACTATAGCAATGCCACCACATCCTCCCCATAACCATGACTTCCAGTTGTCATAGTGACCAGGTCATGAGGTGGGGAGAGTACCACTACTGGGTCGGCAGGACCTGGAACATGAGAAAGGAACAAACTAAATAGAAAAGCACAGGCAGCAAGAATATTAATATGGTATTAGGCTGTTGAGGCGTGTACCTTGTGCCCTGAGCATTGCATGGTGAAGAGTAACTGGCTCCACAACTGTCGTCATAGTTACCATGGAATCACTGGCAGCGCCATCAGCCTCTAGCAAACTGCTCTGAGTCAGTGCCTCTCCTGCCAATCAAAAAGCAGCCGCACCTCTGATGAAAAGAATTGCCTCCTGTCTGAAAGTCTTCATTTATCAATTGATCTGTGTCTAGATTCTCACACTGGCTTGTAACAGCCTGCTGTAGCTGCTATGACACTGCAGACTGAATATGAACATACTTTGGAGGTCGGTACAAACCTGTTTCCCTGCTTTCGGAACCAAGAGCATCTTCTCCGTGACGCTTCCTCATGTGGACATTTCTGCTGCCACTTTGAGAGAATGTCTTCCCACATATGGAGCAAAGATGGGGCTTCTCTCCTGATAATACAAAGTAGGGAATTAATTAATTCTGTGCACAAGCTAATTATGCTGGAATTAAGTCTACACAGGTATGATCTTGTTCTCTAATACATGAAACTGTACAGTGCTGTGCAGGTGGTTCTGAAAATAATACACAATAAAATAATTTTAAAAAACAGGTCGTGTCACCATTTCAAACCTGATTTAGAAAAAGATAGTTATATTACTACAAATACAAATACATATGTTACCAGAGTGCACCAGCATGTGTTTGCGGAGGCTGGAATATTCTGCAAACGAACGTCCACAGTTGTCTACTTCACAAAGGAAGGGCTTCTCACCTATGCGAGACATTTTATATATATATATATATATATATACACACACACACACACACACACACATCAGTCTTTCACATGTGTACTTATATTCAAACATGTATTCATAAGCATTAACACATTTTTAAACAATTGGTAGGGTAAAAGCTATTCCCTGTTCAATGCAATTTTCCCCTTAAACTTTAGCCCTACATGGGTCTTGCGGTTGGAAACTTTAGGGTCCCCCAAAAATATGGACTTCAATCCAGTAGATTGGTTAACCCAGGGGTCGGCAACCCGTGGCTCTTCAGTCACCTTGCTGTGGTTCTGTTTGGCCTTGACAAAATATTTTTCATTTATTAATTAAACTTTTAATTATATATTTTATTTTTGTTTATTTTGTTAGTTATCTTGGAGTTTAAGGTGATACTTTAACATTGTGCAATTATGTAACTTTATTAGCAGTGTAAATAAAGTGAAATTCGAAATGCGCCTACATTTAGAGAGTAACGCCCCCTAACGCGCTCTGGTCGCTATGGTAATGGGTAAACGGTCCTTTCAGAATAAGTTTTCAGTGCTGTTGTGATGACCTCAGGGTTTTCTGCCATGACTCATCCAGAATACCGGCAAAGCTGATGTCTCTAACACACTTAGATTCTACAAATTGAGATTATTATTTTTAAGTTGTAATTTTTGGTACAGCCGGTGGTTGAGGACTCCTGAATGTTTATAAGCTGTGTTATGTTTTGCGGCTCCGGGCGATCTATCTTTAGTTGATGAGGGGGCAAAATGGCTCTTTTGATAGTAAAGGTTGCCGACCCCTGGGTTAGACCATGCAAGCACTTCAAAAAAGCAGTTCAATTACCCTGACTGCATGTTAAGCGATGATGTCTTCATCTCTCCCTGTTCTTGGCTGCCAATAAGATTCTCATCTGATATTGCCTGATATGTTACTCCATTTTCTTCTGTGTGTGTGTATAACAATTATCAAGAATAATTAGGTAGTGGAATTAACCAATCACCTTTCTATTCCTAAAGGGTAAGATCAATTTCAGGAGATGTATCTATAACATTCAGAAGGCCAAAGATAACATCACTAACTGAATACTAGTAAAAACCACTGGAAATGCTGCACAAAGTAAAATGTCATTTCAAATACAGTGCACCAAAACAAAATGTGACCTCTGCATTTTACCCATCACACATGAACACATGGAGCAGCAGGCAGCTATCAACAGTGGCCGTGGAGCTTTGTGGAGCAGGACGGTACCACATGAGTTCCAATTTCAGTGGTCCTAACCACTAGGCCACCACTGCCCTAAATATATGTTAATATGCCTGTTCCTTCCAATAAAACATGAATGTCTTTTACGTTTTGTGTCTTTAATTTGACAATGACATTAGCTTTGTGCTAATTGCTGTAATCCTAGCAGAAATTAGTATAATCATAGCAAAGTTTTCATATTTTTGGCCATTTTAAAGTATACACTGTAAACTGATCATGTCGTCATGGTTTGCCACTCTATACAATTTTGTAGTTATCAGTTCATGAACTAAAACTAATCAGCTAGGAGTAGATGAATGCAGTCTATTTAGTTAAATAGGGTAAAGGCTTCATGTTCTAACCCATACATAATTCTTACCTGAAAATGGCTGTTACTTTACTTGAACGTAATAGTTGTTAGCTGTTCAGGGTTTTTTCCCCCTGAAAAATTATTGCCCCTCAATTTTATATTGGTAGATTTTAATTACAGCATCAAGACTTGAGTAAGATTTACATAAAGGCTGTATAACTCATTCAGTAATTTTATCACAAGGACTTTGTATACTGTACATCTATACCAGGAGAGTCCAGCTGTAGTCTGGTGTCCAGCAGAGTTTGGTGATTTCCCTGATCAAGCACACCTGGAACAAGTAATGAGGGCAAGTGCCAAATTGTGCTGGACACCAGCCGTCCAGGACCGACTCTGTACACCCCGATCTATGCTCACAGGTAAAACCAAATGAGTTCTCAGCATCTGAAGCAATGAAGATCCCTACCAGTGTGTGTGCGTTTGTGGTTCTTCAGATTGCCAGCAGTGGTGAATTTCTTGCCACAATTCTTCTCATTGCAGATGAATGGTTTTTCACCATTGTGTGTCCTCATGTGCACCTGCAGTCTCTGCAGTACATAAAAGCTCTTCCCACATCCCTCAGCTCCACAGCGAAACGTGCGGTCATTCCTGAAGCAGAACCATACACACCAGTTTACATGGAGTAGGTCATCAGATCAAGCTCACCTTTTTAAGTAAATGTGACAGATTCACATTTTCCAATCATTAAATGAATTTGTAATAGAGGCCTGGTTAGATTTCATATAAAGAAAACATTGAAAGTGCCTTTTATATGCTGATTTAATATGCAAAACGTGCATAATTGTAGTATTCAAACTGAGCATTATTAATGAAACCTTGAAGACTTACTACATCTCAATTCTCATGCAGTGTCAAAGTGAACAAGTTCAATACAATAAACAATTCCCTTTTTTTTACCTGTGTGTTTTTAGGTGATATTTTAGATGAGCTGGCCAGGTAAAAGTTCTATGACAGTTTTCATAAGGACACCTGAGTATCTTCTCTACAGATGTACGGCTGTTTCTTGGTGGTGCCTCCTTTTTGGTTTCCTCTGACTGGTAGCCATGTATATGGTCACCTGGGCAAGGACAAAGAAGGTGATTAAGATGAAATTCCTGTGAAATCCTCTTCAAATATTATGTACTGTAATATGTAGGAATGTCACAATGAGATTTTAAAGATCATTACTGGACTTGGCCCAGTTTTATTTCAATGGGTGGTCAATAAATTAAACACATTCTATTTCTGATCCTTCAGTAAAGTAATTTCCCTGATTGAGAAAAAAACTGTTAGTGCCTCCAGTCTTTGGGACTACATCAATTATGTTAGTGCTATATGAGCTAACGATGTTTTCTCAATAGAAATATCATTAGGAATCTATGCATTAGACATTCACATGTGTATACAATCATAATAAATCACATAGAGGCTGTGTGCTTTATTATAACGGTAAAGGTGTTAAAGGATAATAAATCAGTTAAGAGACATTACTGTTGCTACTAGCTCTAGCTTCCTTTGCTAGTTGGGCTCGAGTGGCAGCTATCAAGCTGTCATGGGCCAGTTCCTGCACCCGCAGGTACCATGGAGTACTTCCGTCTCCATACTCCCCTGCTGATATCTCCTCCTCTGCCTCATCCACATCATCTTGCACAAACACCAGCGGCTCTGCTGAGGCTGCCAACCCTTCAGAAGGAGAAAAAGAGAACACTGAGGAATGCACTTCAATGCCTGAAAAACATGCAAACACTCTGAAAGAGTTGAAATAATGACTTGTACAAAACAAGCCAGTAAACCAGAATGACATTTAAAACATATTTGTGTTCTTTTTTGCACTCAATGCAATGAAGAACTAGTCAAGGACAGGAAAGTTGTACACTGGTTATAAAAGACAAGAATTATGCCTGAAATTATGTTCCGATTGAATTTAATCAGAATTAAATCATATTTGACAAATCTACTGCCTCTGGTTTGATTGACAAAAAAAATAGTCATTTTTGGGTCCTTTGTATTCATAAACATTGTAACTATGCATTAGACATTCACATGTGTATGCTATCATAATATAATCACCAAATAAGGGCGATGCGCTTTATTATGAAGGTAAAGAGACATTACTGTTGCTACCAGCTCTAACTTCCTTTACCAGTTGAACAAAGCCCCCAAAAACTACAGGATTTTTTTTAAATCAATCAAACCAGAGGCAGTATATGTCAAATATGATTTAATCCATTCTAAAATGTTTCATAAAAACTTCATCATGAATGCTAAAAGTTATGCATGAAGAGGAAACATTGTCAATGTTCATAACTATAGTTATGATACCCAATTGTACATTTTGGTCTCCCCTGAAAAGTAACAATTGATCTTTTGCAAATAGCTTATGTATTTAATAGAAAATGCAGAAGTGACTGCCATAATCATCATCATTATTATTATTGAGAAAAAAATTAATCATACCTTTAGCAAGGTTGAGCAGGACATAAGAAGTGTTGTCGGATTGCTGGAGGTCCTGAAGTATTGTTGGAGTTGGAGTTGGGGAGTGAGATTGAAGCTGCACTACAAGGGGGCTTCGCTCTGGGCCAAACTCTGACAATGACGGTGAAGCTGCATGGCTAAGAGAACTCTCTTGCAAGAATACATTTAGAAAAAGCATCATATAAGACAATGCCCCAGACCAAAGGGCCAAGACTAGACAAATATATTACATAAACAAAACAACACCTAAATAACTGCACATGCAGATCACTATAGTCTTTATTTATTACAACAATCTAATACCTGGCAGTTCAAGCTGGCTGCATATGGAGTTTTCAGAGGCGGCAAGGAGAGGTAGACACTGTGTTTTGGAGTCTGATTCCTCCAGTCCCTGGCCCAAGGGTATGGAGGCGTTCTGCACAAACTCAACCAGCAGCTTTTCAAAGGCACAATACACATGCAGTGTCAAGAAAATGCCTTGCTATTCTTAGTTACTACACTTAACTAGGTCTAAAAATGGAAATCAATGCTCTACTGTTGAAACATTACCTCGGGTTTGGAGTCAAGCTCATCAGAAAGCATGGATTCAGTCTTATATGATCTGTATTGAGGAAGAGAGCAAATTAAAAGCTGTACTATGCACATATACTGGGCATCTGCACTGGCCAGAATATGGCAAACCGCAAAATTACTTCTAAATTAGGGGATAAAAACCAAACTGACCCCGCTAACGTGGACACATGGAAAGACCTGGTCAGTAAGAGCAGTCTCTAGCCATCACCTTACTCTGTCAAAGAGTTTTGGCTGGTCGTCCAAAGGCCTAAACGAATATAAAGTATTGAAAGTGAGAATTGTTGTCACACACACGTCAGTTACAAAACAGACCCCTCGTGTTTGGAAGAAATCAAATTGCAACGCTGTATTGCTCCTTATGGTCAGTTGCCAACATTCAATGTATAACGTAAGGTACATTGACGCAGCGTTGTTTTCTTTATATGGCTCCTTGCTGAGATGTTTAATGTCTGCCCCCACCTCCGGCCTTTCATATTATTTTTACACAGACGGAACGTGCAGCGGAAGGAACTACACACCTTCACTTAGCAAACTAGCGAAATACCTACTGACTATGATTACTGACCATTGGAAGATGTTTAAAAATAACGCCCTCTTCATAAAATAAGGAAAACATTTACTAAACTTTCATCGGCGGTTCCTCCTCCGCTGGCGAGCTAGCCACCTAGCCGTTAGCGACATCACCGTATATCACCATCTCTAGTGTTTTACACTCCCAATAAATTAACTTCGCGGGATTCGATTATTTAAATGTTTTATATTTCATTTAATAAAAAGCGTCATAAAATCATACCCCCATGATTCTCACGTTTAGTCAGCAGACCAAACATACATAATCGCAAACAAAAAGCTCAGCGCAAACGTGTACTTCCGGGTTGTAATGCGAGGAGGAGAGCGCAGCTTAGCGCAAAAAAAAAAAAAACACAACATGAGCGAGAGAGGAGAGAGGAGAGAGGGAGAGGGAGAGGGAGAGGGAGAGGGAGAGGGAG
>JBBIGC010000152.1:6101998-6114822 GCA_037576955.1 Lepidarchus adonis | reverse complement strand
CACACACACACACACACACACACACACACACACACACACACACACACACACACACACACACACACACACACCACTTTGACAAAGGCCTTATTGTGGTGGAGCATCTCTAAAACAGCAGGCTTTATGGAGTGTACAGTAGTTTCTGTCCAAGGAAAGACACACCGGTGAATCAGTGACAAGGTTATGGTGATGCTGATAGAAACACAGTGCACCACAGTCATAGGTGCACAATATTAAGCAGATCGGTGTATATGTACCAATATCTTATTTATCTTTTTAAAAAACAATTTTAAAAAGAAAAAAATGGGGGGGGGGGGTGTCAGTGGTGGCCTAGTGGTTAGGACATTGCCCCACTTCACTGCTCCATGGGCGCTGTTGATAGCTGCCCGCTGCTCCACGTGTGCACGTGTGATGGGTTACATGCAGAGCACAAATTTTGTCATTTGTGTTCACAATGACAGAAAAATCACTTTCACCATCATGTTTTTACAGCATTAGATCACTGTAACGCCTCTTATGGCCACTAGAGGGCAGTGCACAGCTTACTTCCCACAGTTTGCGGTCCTCCTTCCCCTTCTCCCTTTTCTTCTCCGGTGCGGACTATTTAACCTCTTCCTGCAATCGCAGAAAATCCTAATTATTCCTCTAAATTGACTTAGTTGGATTAGATTTCAGAAATAAATAAGGAAAGTGGAAAAAATCCCACCTCTGATACCTAATAGGATTCATTTTGGGTCTAAAAAAAAATAAGTAAAAAATATGATTGATTACAAAATTCGCAAACATCAACAAAAATGTGTTTTTTAAAGGATGAATGTTAAAATAAACCCCAAACATTTCACCAATTTATACTTGCAAGGCATGCTTGGTGTACATATTTTGCATCCTCTGTTTAGGTTTAGAGCTACAAGGCTAACTTTACAATGCTCACTCTGTAAAATGTTACTATCAACCCCCTTATGCAGATCAAACTCTTCCCATGATTCTAGATCAGCACTTGTTTGCCTGAGGCAGTCAGTGAAAACAGAACCTGTTTTCTGAAAGGGTTGCCTACAGCATTCAGCTACGCTGATGTTTTCATCATTTCAGAGCTCACAGTGAACCACTGCATCCACATCCACCCTGAGGTCCAAGATAATGTATGGTGATGGTATCATATGGATCAGGACTTCTAAACCCATAAGTGGGCTGAGAGTCTCACCAGTGTTTCCAGTTTTCCTGTATTTTAGACCAGATTTACCATCTTTTGGTTTCTCTGCTCCCTTGTCCTCTAAAACCATGACAACCATGGATCACCTGCATGTGCTGCCTACCCCCCTAACCAAAACTACTCACCCAGAGTGAGTTGCAAACATCAGTTGCCAAAAGCCAATAAACTCCTATACCAATAAACCTCAATTGACTTAATTTGACATTTGGAGAAAAAATGTGGACAACTGTTGACTTCAAGTGTTAGTCAGCGTCATAGCTACAGCAATAAACAGAGAAGCTAAATCTGGACTCAGTGATGCCTTGGCTGATTGACTCTCCCCCCCCAAACTACTGCTTAGTTTCCATACCTGCACTCACAGCTGTGGTGCTCTAAAAATGACAGCTGCACATACTGTCTGGTCCTCTGTGCAGGACTTATTTTCAACAGCTGAAACGGAAGCAGAGAAGTACAGAATGCAGCTATATTATAGGTGTAAAAGTGTAATTTCTCAGTCTATTCACTTTTTAGCTGTAATAAGGTCCTTGGGTAGTACATGTTGTGGTTGTTTTTACTATACAGTAATGTCATATGAGCCCAGTGTATATTAATGACTATAAACTGATGAATGCTCCCTCAGTCTAGCTAATATATAGCACAGTGTAGTATACACAGCTGTTAACCCACTCAGCATAATACAGTGCTGTATATAGCAGCATAATGCTTTCCCACTCATAGGTGCTGCACATCACATCGATCATTCACTGGTGCGCATGTTAGCTTTAAAAGGCACAATGTTTGTGCTTTAAATTCTGTTGAGTGGTTTCAGACAGGATAACAACTATACCTGCATTGAGATATTGCGTGTGAGGGTAGGGAAGCACTCTAAATTCTCATCATTACAACAGCCAGAGCAGCGCTGTAGTGGCACACAGCCAGGACTGAATATGTGCTCCACACCACCTGGGTACTCCTGCTCCACTGCAACCATCTTCTCCAGTGAGCGACACATGCTTCGAGCCCATACCTCATGAAACAGCATTACTACAATATAACAGTTACAGTATTGTTCAGCTGTATTTTCAAATATGGCCGCTTTCATATTTGATCCATCAGTTAGACCTTGTGCAGGAATTCTCAGTTCCAGTCCTGAAGATGCACTGCTCTCTGCCTCAACAGTTCACTATAAAAGTGTGCTATGTGGCAAAAATGCTAAATAGAGATATGTGATATGATACAATAATATTTTGATTTAAAGTGAAACATTAATATGAGTCTGTCACCAGTTAATAATGTTATTTTTATGAGTCTTACAAGCCCAATTCCAAAAAAAGTTGGAGTGCTGTGTACAATAAAATCAGAATGCAATGATTTGCAAATCACATTAGAACATAAAAAACATATCAAATGTTTAAAAATAGTTATACAGTATTGTGCAAAGACTTGGGCACCTGAGAAATATAAGATTAAGAGTTGTTCAGACAGGGAAAAAAAGTTTTAAATTTTAAATTCAGATCACTATTATTAGAATTAATACATATTATAGCAATATTGTGAACAGTACATGTTTGTTAATGTGTTTGGTTAGCATTCCCAGAGTTTTCCTTGTGTTAGTTTGGAATTATTTGTAGCAACCATCAAATACCTGGTTTGGTCTCAATTAGTCATTGAATTTGTTTGTTGCAACACGTCTCAAAAGTTGGGAAAGTTGTTTACCACTGTGTGGCACCCGCAGTTAACAAAAGTCTGTAAACAACTGAGAACTTTTGGAAGGTAAGAGTAGAATTCTCCCATTTTTGTCTGATATAGTGACTCAGTCTATTTTAAATGAGCGTTGGCCCACAGAAGACAGAGATGTTTCTGGATCGTGTTCACATATGGCTTCCTCTCTGCGCTTTAGCAAGCATTTGTGAATGACCCAGTGAACTGTGTTTACAGACAGTGATATCTGGAAGTGCTTCCGAGCCCATGAACGGATTTCCATTAATCAGGCCTGTTTTTAATGCAGTGCCGCCTGAGGGTTTGAAGATCTCGGGCATCCAGTATTGACTTTCTGCATTATCCCTTGTCTGTAGAGAATTCTCCAGATTCTCTACATTCTTTGATAATATTATGTACTGTACATGATGAGATATTCAAAGGCTTCGCAATATTCGATTGAGGAACTTTTAAAAAAAATTCTTCCATAATTTGGAAAAGCATTTTTTTGCAGATTGATGATTTTTTGCCTCTCTACAATGCTCTGTTCGTATCCAGTCATGTTACTGACCTGCTGATGCATTAGTTGCAAAATGTTCAGAATCAGAATCAGAAAAACTTTATTGTCCCTAAGGAAATTGCTTATGTAACGACTGCAACATAGAGACAATAACATAAAACAAAGTGCATCTTATACTAAAGAAAATACAAAGGTAATAAATATAAAAGGTAAAAAAAATACAAGGTAAAGAGAATACACAGTACTAAAAATACAAGGTAAAAAAATACAAAGGTCCTATAAATATAAAGGTAACAAAAAATACAAGGTAAAAATCTGTGATTTTTAATGAAAAAGCAGTAAAAATAATATGATAAATTATGGTAAAATTAAATTAAAATTAAATTATGGTAACAGCAGTGATTGCAGTTCCTCCAGTCATTTCTTTTTTGGTACCACTTTTCAAGCCTTTTGTTGTCTTTTCTGAGACGCGTTGGTGCCCCTGAATTCAAAATTAGCTTATATTTTCAGCAATATGTTTTTATGTTATATTGGAAATAATATATGGGTTTATGAGCTCTACAAACCATTGCATTGGGGTTGTACCTCCAAACTCCTTAATGTCTTTGGATCAGTTCCAGCGTGTACATATTTGTGAGAATATGTTCTTATCAACAAAACCACAACAGTAATGTCTAACAACTTTGCCTAATTATATTAGGCCCACATGTGCCATAATCAGTGTAAATATAACTTTTAAAAGAACATTATGTTGGAGTTAAAACACAATATAAGATTTTTTACTAATGTTTTGCTTAGAGCTGCAGTAAGGAAACGTTTAAACAGTGCACAGCAAAGGCAAGGAAGTGGTTCCCCAGGACTGGAGCTAAGAACCTGTAAGATATGTAAGATAATAGCGCACACCTAAATAAAGTATGACCATGTAAGCAACAGTTACACTTGGCCTATATAAGGTTTACTCAACAGACCCAACACATTATAATGATATATTTACCTTCAGAGTGGGGTGTGCCATAAGGGGCTGAGACCTACAACACACACAAAAAAAACCTTTCATGGACCATATCGCAAACAGGACATGCTTATGTTTGTATTTTTGTGTGCATGAACTTTAGCTCATGGAGGTGGGGTTTCTGTGTGGAAAATACATGAGCAGTGACATCCTCTGTGTAGGAGATAATAAGGATGAATTATGCAGAAAGGGGAGGGGAAAACCCCCTGAACAATGTCAGATTACCGATTATCCCTGTGCACTGAACCAAGCCTGACTCGAGCATTCTCAGTATTTGCCAACAGAAACACTTGGCTTGCATCCATTGCAAGAAAGATTGGCGAACAAACACGTAGAAAGTGTAAACTAATTAGGGCATTAAGGGGTTGGAACTAACATTAGCTAGAGGACGTGCAAATCCCCAGTCCCTCTCTGAAAAGACCATCCCACAAAAGATCTAAAATAGGACTACACCATACTACACATTTCTACCCTGCAAGAGATACAATACAGGAGCTAGGATTTACATTGCCAAACTGAGAAACATACATTTAACTTCTTGGCTGGGTCATGATTTATAGACTGCAGATCTGACCATGTCCAGATCCACATTATCCCACAGACATGTGTATTATACAAAATGTAATAACCATTAGCACATAAATATCTTATAGCAGAAAGTTTATTTTTCAAACGTGATCAGATTGTGTAAAAACGGAAAAACTATCTGACAAGCATGACATATCGTTTTTTATAGTAATATTTGGGGAATGTTGCTTTTTAATGTTTTTTCCATTCCAGACTGCATGGTGTCCATTTCTACCAAAGCCGCACCCATCTTTATTTTAACAACCTTAATACAAATGATGCAGCACATGCAAATTTAATCTCCAGTTATGAGATATAATTTTAAAAAATGGTACTAAGTAATAAAAGTGATGATGACTCATAAATGAAACTTTTAGGAAGGCTCTGTAACAAGTTACAGATAAACCACTTTCAAACCTACTTGCAGACTATTATAAATAAAAAAAATAAATACATTTAAAAAGTTGTGTTTGGAGCATTGAACACAGAATGACCAGATTAATATATGTACATTAATGCAAATGCTAAGATCAGCATTGGTACAATGCAAGAGATAAACTAAACATTCATTACTGTTAAGTAGTTCTGTGAAGAGACAACATTCAGTTTAAAATAAAAACAAAATTTGACTATATTTTGTTTTACTATCATGAACTGCAATAATAAATAAATAAATAAATAACACATTATCTTATTAACTACCATTAACCACCAATTAACAAAGTTAACCAAATAAAAAAAATAAATCAATAAAATCTGGATTTTGTACCTGTATGTGTGATACGTGGAGTATGAGCGCGGTGAGTATCTGTGTAATTCTGACGAAACTGCTCATGTCGAATCGAAAGATACAGCTCCGGATCTCCAGGCTCAAGGTAAAAAAGGCGAAAGTGCGAGCATCGCGAGTCGGTCCCAAACCGAGTGCTCTTAACTGTTAGAAACTCGCCATTTTACACACTTTAGATCCAGTTCATTCAGCAAAACGCACTCACGAAAACATGGCAAAACGAAATAATTGAGTTAAAGATGCAGTCGCTGAGGAGAGGCTGGTAGGCGAGTTAACCCAATGTGTCCTGCAGTGTGGAAAGCGCCCTCCAGACTGGAGGCGCCTGAGGAAACCGGCCAAGCCCATCATTCCAAACTCTCACTGCAAGTTCTCCCAGAAGTGAGACACGTCCTAAAGTTGGTAAAAGTAGACAGATTTTTGTGTTTGTGTTTTCGGCAGAGCCCAAGTTTTTGTCCTAATTTTTAGAACAAAATTAAAATTGTCCTTACTTTCTATTTTTTGTTTTGGGAGGTGTAATTGGCCTCAAACTGGTCAGAGCCATTTACTTTAAGCTTGCATCTGAGGAAGAAAAATGATCTCTTTCATTTCACACTTCTGGTTTGGTTCGTTCCATTTTTCATAATTTTAACGGCTAACTTACCCCTTATCTTGAGTGTTGGGATAACTTGGCTGATATAGTCTATAAAGTATGTTTTTCATTTAGGTTGACTTTTTGTCTGAGCACAATGACAGAAAAAGAGAATATCTCTGTTTGTTTTATAGGTTTTGTTTTTTCCTTATGTAATTGGGTCTAATTCACTCACACACATTTTGAGCCTGTAGTTTCCGACCAGGATATTTCACAAATGTTTCTGAAACATTCAATGATAAAGTGTCTGTCCAAGGAGTGCATGTCCATGTACTTGCATGGTTTAGAATACCTTGGGATTTCTGCTTTTTCGGCATTGGCTTTATATTGAGGATTTGATTGCATTTAGCCATAAGAGCAATAGTGAGGTTAGGTGCAGATATTGAATGATTAGTTCTGCATCATAAACAAATTTCCAGAAACTTTCACTGCTCTTTAGCCCAGTGCTGGAAGACTTTATACCCCTGTGGCACGGTGACCTTAGCCTTCTTTGTACCACTTTTTTATGGAGATTACCTAAGAAATGGAATATCTGTATCAGCCATGGGTTCACCTTAAAATGGCTGAAAAACCATGAAGAAGGAGTGTTGGGATAGTTTATGATGTATAGGCTACTGTAATAGAGCACAGAACATGCTACACATAGCTTTCTGTCAGATCATTTGAAATCAAGATGTTTTTTAACATTCTTGTTTTATATCTGTTAAAATGAAGTGGATCTAACAAAAGAAACACATCTGTGTAAAACGAGCCATAATTGTCAGTTGCAGCAAATTCACCCTTTCGCAGAGTTAGTCAGCGACTTCTGACACCTCTGTATCCATTAACGTTTAGATTGACTCGCTGCCTGCCACCCATATCTTTGTGCTGCTGTGTTAAACTCCGCTTTCTTTCCTCCTTGCATATCCGTGTAATATTATAGACACAAAGACAAACTCTTCTAGTGAATTTAAATACTGTGGAATGAAGGAGTATAAGCCACTGACATGTGGTCCAATTTAGGAGAAGCTTCAAGGTGATAAGGAAGATCTGCTCGTCAGGAAACATATACAGAATGCCTAGGAATGTAAACAACCAGGAGGAGACAACGGTGTGTACTCTTCAACCTAAATGTAATTTTACTACATGCTATAAATAAGCAGATTACTAAATCTACATGCAAATGTATCATGTGTCGTCCTGAAACTCGAAGATTGATCATGAATTTTGTAACATAGGACTTAGCAAATACATTAAGGTTAACTGTGTCTATAGGTTCACACTCCAAGCCCTACACCTATAAATTATTTTTTACATTTGCACATTGGACAATACAAGCTGTTTTGCACTTTAAACACAATACACTTTATGTAAATAATCATTTCCCTCCTACTATTCAGCACATACATAGTGTATAAATATGTGTACAGTACATATGTATATATACATATTTTGTTCTTTTAGTTTTATTGATCTCTATTTCTATCTACTTAATTTCTACTTCTGTATGGTCCACGGAGCACATCGGGTTACATTTCACTGCTGGTCATACTTGTATAACCTGGTATGTGACAAATAAAGTATCTTGAATCTAATTGGGTCTTTTATCTAAAATAAATGGCTAATTTTTCAAATTGCACTCGAATGCAATCATTGCCAAAGTAGGAGCTGTGACAGAGTCAGATATGTTCTCATTGCTATCAGAAAATGCATGTAAACCAAAGCCTCTTTAATTGACCAAACACTGGAAGCCTGCTCATTGATTTCCAGAGTAGAGCAGTAGAGAAAGACAGTCTTGTGTCATTGGTGCTGACAGTGAGGGGGTCTGACAGGAAGGGGCCCAGCTTTGAACTCTTTGTGTGTCTGCAACATTATGCAGCAGTTGTAAGGCTGGACATCTAGAGTCAGAAAAGTCCTATAGTGCAAATTAAAACTTCGAGCAGGAAAACATTAAAGAATGTTGTCCCAGAATTTTTTAAAAACATTTTATATACTCTAACTTGATTTCAAATTACTCATTGTTTCATATTCATATCTAATAGGAAATGTCCCTATAAATAGATAAAAACCGTTGACACATATCTGCAGAGTAAAAGTGCAAATAACAGAACCCCATATAACCCCCCTAAGCCATACACATTTCTGGAACATGAGCTAATACAGGTAAATCTCCAAAAATTAGAAAATTGTGAAAAAGTTCAATATTTCATGAGATTCCTTTCAGAAAGTGAAATCCATATATCATATAGATTCATTAAACATAGAGTGAAATATGTCAAGCCTTTATTTCTTGGAATTTTGATGATTATGGTAAACAGATAATAAAACCCAGAATTCAAAACTCTCAGAAAATTAGCTTTTTTTTTGGAAAAAGTTCAATCTAAAAAAGTCATGATGTCACAGCTAATTAATTCCAAACACCTGCAATGTTTCCTGAGCCATTAAATGGTCTCAGTCTGGGCCAGGAGGCTACACAATCATGGGGAAGACTGCTGACTTGACAGATGTCCAGAAAACAATCATTGACACCCTCCTCGAGGAGGGTAAGCCACAAAAGGTCATTGCTAAAGAAGCTAGATGTACCACAGCCTTGAAAGGTTTGCCAAGCAAAATCCATTCAAGAATTTGGGGGAGTTTCACAAGGAGTGGACGGAGGCTGGAGTCAGTGCATCACGAGCCACTACTGAGCCAGAGACAATGTCAGAAGAGTCTTATCTGGGTTAAGGAGAAGAAATAACTGGACTGTTGCTTAGTGGTCCAAAATCCTCTTTTCAGATGACTGTAAATTTTGTATACGTATCATTTGGAAATCAAGGTCCCAGAGTCTGGAGCAAGAGTGGAGAGGCACAGAATCCATGTTGCTTGAAGTCCAGTGTGAAGTTTCCACAGTCAGTGATGGTTTGGGGCATCTGCTGGCAATGATCACTGTGTTTTCTGAAGTCCACAGTCAATGTAGCATTTACCAGGAAATCTTAGAGCACTTCATGCTTCCTTCTGCTGACAAGATTTATGGAGATGCTGATTTCATCTTCCAGCAGGACTTGGCACCTGCCCACACTGCCAAAGGCACCAAAAGCTGGTTCAACGACCAGGGTGTTACTGTGCTTGATTGGCCAGCAAACTCACCGGACCTGAACCCCACAGAGAATCTATGGAGTATTATGAAGAGGAAGATGAGACAAGGCTCAGATGATGCAGACGACCTGAAGGCTGCTATCAAAGCAACCTGGGCTTCCTGACATTTCTGTTTAAAATATCCCTTTTAATTGCTCTTATGTGATATTCAATTTTTCTCAGACAGTGAATTTAGGATTTTCTTATCTGAAAGCCATAATCATCAAAATACCAAGAAATAAAGGCTTGGTATATTTTACTCTATGTGTAACGAATGTATATAATATAGGAATTTCACTTTCTGGAAGGAATGTCAAGAAATATTGAACTTTTTCACAATATTCTTCATTTTTTTTTGGATATACCAGATTATGTAGCAAACAGCACTGAGCTCATACAAACATGAAAGAGCTTGTGCAAAGTGGGAGTTTAAGCAGGTAAAGAAGTGTTGCAGTGACCCAGGAAAGATGATATAAAACGTGACTTTCTGTCTCATTAAAGTAGAGCATTTGTCTGATGTTGGAGATCTTTCTTAACTGGTCGAAGAGCTTGCAGAGGGTATCAGCAGTTGCTCTTTACCCACTATGGAGGGTGTCTGAAGAGTGCGCAAAACATCATAAAGGATACTTCTCACTGTGTTTGAGCTGCTACCGCCAGGCAGACAATATAGGTCCGTAAAAACAAGGACGAATAGACTTAAGAATAACCTCTACCCAACAGCTGTACGTATTGCAAACAAAACATCAAGGTCATGCTCACTGATCAGCTTTGAGTGTTCATGTTTTTCAGACTTTTTGTGTAAAAGATAAATGTAACCGTGCATGTTTGTCTGTTATGTTTCACTAATTAATCCTAATTATTTCAATACTTAATTACTTTTATTGATTTGTTGATGGGGTTGGGGACTAAACTCTTTTTGTTGTACAATGTTATAATGGCAATAAAAATATTCTATAGGTTGAAGGGAAAATGTATAGTGAGATTAAAATTGGCCTCAGAATAGATCCTTGGGGCAGTCTGCAGTGGATTCTAGCTGTTGATGTGACAAAAACGTCCTGTTTTCTAGGTAGAAGAACCGTTCTCATACAAATCCAGTGACTTCAGTCTCTCAAAAATAATTTTGCACTTTTATTTTATTACTAATTAGTTAGTAATTTGTCACATGAAGGAAGGTGTTCCCCTCCTGCATAACTTTCAAAAAACACTTTGGACTTGACTTTAAAAGCAATGAGTGTTCTTTAGTGCTTCTAGAAGCAGCATCAAAACTGCTTAGACTCGAGGTTTAGTTATTTAATTATTATTTAATTTATATCACTTTATAAACAAGCAGAATTTAAAGTTAAGAGCAGTTCAAACAGCACAAATCAGATTATAATACCCAATTTTAGAGAGGTGCTGCTGTATAGAGACTCCAGTGATATCAATGTCTTCACGGCAGGCACGGAGGTCAGAAATGGCAGGAAGTGGAAAACCCAAGAGGTGGTTGACCAGGCTGTCACGGCTGCAACATGGTGAGTTAGTGGGGGCAGTAGCATCGAGTCGGGCAGGACTTGGGAGCGTTCCATGGAGACCTCACTTTAATAAGGCCAAGGGCAAGGAAATGTGGCAGCTGATCCAGGTCCACGCAGGGGTGGAGGAAGCCCGCTGTAGTAGTACGGTGGGGATGCGGCAGCAGGCAGCAGGGGGCATGGACCCATTGGGAGCAGGCAGCAAATCAGAAGATCTCGTGGGCAGAGCTGTGGAAGTCCGAGCCACACCAGATCAAGTTCTTGGTTCAGTCTGTCTATGTCGTCTTCCCCAGTCCAGCCAATCTCTTCTGCTGGGGGCTGGCGGACACTCCACTGTGCCTAATCTGTCAGGGATGTGGGTCATTGGGGCAAATCTTGAGCTGCTGCCCAAGAGTTCTGCGGAGGACACTGTCGGTGGCATCATGACCAAGTGCTGAGGGTCATTGCAGAAGTCATCAGCAGTGGTATCATCTACAAGACAGGATGAAGGAGACCTTTCAGAGGAAGAGGGACGAGTATGAGGAGCTGGCAGGGTCCAGTGTGTGGAGGACCTGGTGTAACCCCATCAAGGCCGGGTGCAAAGGATTCATCGGTCAGTCACTCATAAGGGCCCGAAATATGCTCGAGGTAAAGGGATCACACATGAAGAAAGCATCAAGAACGTCACAGATGCTGAAAAGGCTTCAAGATTGCTGTGGATCAAGTGGGGTGATCCGTGGACTACACAGGCTGCTGAGACACAAGCCAAGGCCTGATCCACCCTGGCTGGGTCACCTGAGAATCTGAAACACCCAGTGATCCCAGGATACATCACTGATGATGTGTCTGATTACACCACAGGTGTATGAGAAGAACAATATTGGAAGATTCTTATTTTACATTTTGGCTGGTGGTAAAATGTTATTTAGCTTTGGATAAAATATTTATTGGATAAAATATAAAGCCACAGATCAAATGTGAACTTCCTTGGTGCATTTACTCCTTGTACTGGCTGTTGGAATGATGGACATAATTTTGCCCATTAAACATTTTTGGTGAAAATTATCCCAAAAGTTCCAACCAAATGATCATTACTCAGAAAAAGCTGTATAACACCCATCAAGTTCATGAAGAATTTTTCGCTAAAATATCTGTGCTGAATGTACATCAATTAGGGAAGAATTAGAAGAAAACAGACGAAACCTTAAAAAATTAATTTGGAATGTTTATTTGTACTAATGTGAACAATTTAGCTAATATCTTTTTTAGCAGTGTCTGTAATGTAAATAAATTAAATTATGTCTTAAGGCAGTGCCAGAATGTATAAAGCAAACACACATGCAATGAAAGAGAAAAAAGTGTTAAGTATTCTTAAATGACGCTTTACAATATTACTGTAGTTCAGTTACTGCAGTGGTATGGTTAAGGAACAACTGCAATTTGTTGCAGTTAAGAAGCTTATGTGTTTTTTTTTTTTTTACTTTTTCTGACCATTTTATATACTATTTAAATGTCTGTCACAAAACTCACATACATTAAATGATGTCATCACGGTTTACCCTTTCATAGAGGTTACTGTGATAATCGCTGCCCCCTAGTGCTTCCTTTTCTTGCTGTTTGTCATTTTGGGTAATGTTACACTGAGATCACAAATTGCAATGGCCACCTCTTTGGAGAACGACAAATGACAGAGGTTAAAGGAGGCGTGGATTCTGAGGCATGGACTCTGCTGTAACTATGTCTCTGAGTCTCTGAGAAGCTTATATATTATTTCTCTGTAGAGAAGGCTCTCTTCATGAGTGGGGGTGCTGCCTTTCCAGGGTCATACAGTGATTCTGGAGGA
>JBBIGC010000152.1:6067857-6087857 GCA_037576955.1 Lepidarchus adonis | reverse complement strand
GAGACATTTGTGTTTCACTGGGTTCAAGGGCATAGAAATATTAACAGAGAAATTGAGATAAATGGGAAAAATCCAAAGAATGATTTCTTCCTGATACAGGTGTCATCTCAGCTTCAATGGGAAGTCTTCTTTTATCACCGTCTACTGGGTCAGACACCACTGTGCAGGTTATGGACATTGAACCAACTCACTCAACAGTATTGAAAATGAAGTCAGGGCTGGAGGACCTCGCATCAGAAGGTCTGCTTTTGCTCAGATTGTCACTACAACCACACATAGTCTTTCAGTTATCTAAAGAACTATTTTATTGAATTAATAAATATACCAAAACAGGTCAAATGAGAACTTTGCATCAGGTAGTACTGTAAGAAACAGGCAAATGTACAATATACAATGTCATTATGGAACCTGTCTGCTAATCATTGTGACTTTATTTGGAAGGTAAACTGCAATTAAAGTGTTGGTTTTGTTTGAGTATCATGACAATCTTAATTCTTACAGGTATAAATTACTTAAACATTCACACACATTGCTCTTTGTATTTCAGAAGATGAAGAGGATGAGGACGTAGATGAATCTGAGGAGGAAGAGGATAGTGAAGAGGACCTGAGTGAGGCCACTCTCCACACCCCTACTCGTCCTCCTTACAGCCTAATCCCCCCTCCCCCAGTCTGGGGGCATCAGAACCAAGGCCTCAGTGAGTCAATTACAAAAGTAATCTGAAGAAAACGGACCAGAACTATGTGCAGTCGAGAAGGATCATATAAGACCATAACAAATTAATATTTACTATCTTATTAATTTATATATTTATAATAATATTTATAAATTTTATTAATTTAGTTGACATCATTATTTAACATCCCAATTTGATCATCAATAAACCATAAAGCCAAAAGACGCAACGGTTATTGGGTTACACTCTCTGAAACATAAATGGAATCATATCAAGCCTACAGCAAACTTAAAATAAGTTATTCCTGCCGGTAACTAATGTTCATTGTCCTTTTTCTTTCTTTCAGTACGTAGCTGGGTTGAACTCATTCGAGAAAAGGTGAGCTTCTTCTCCAAAGGTTTTGTGATAAAATTATATCTCAACATGAAATGTAACACACTTCTCTTTCTTTAAGGCTGGTTATGTGTCTGGGATGCTAGTACCTGTTGGCATCGGTATAGCTGGTGCATTGCTTATTGTTGGAGCTCTTTATAGCATCAGAATGATCCATCGTAAGAGGAAGAACAGCTTCAAGCACCAAAGGCGGAAGGTAAACAAGAAAGGAGAAAACTAAATGTTTAATACAAATACAGGGGGTCCTCGACTTATGAAAATTGGTGGTTACAATGTTGCCACAAATCCCTTTTTTTTAATGATGCGAAAAATGAAAGTGTCAGTAACTTTAATAAAACGCTACAGAAAATGCAATACAGAGCCTCCGGTGGGCGAATGTCTCCCTCTGGTGGACCGACATGGAATGGCCCCAGTTTAAAACACTGTAGATGCATACCGGTATGTAAAGGGTTTGACTTCGCGTCAATATTCGACTAATGACATGTTGAGGAACGGAACACCTATAATCACTGCATGGACAAAGGTCTCCAGACACAGGCAAATTATCAGTACCTGATATCATTAATGCTCAATCAAATCTTCACAGCAATGAAGCAATGAATGAGCTAGTGTCTCCAAACATTTTCATATGAAGTGCATCTTAAAGTAGTTTAGCTCCATATCCTTGACCTATGTGTGGGATTCGTTTGCACGACCGTCAGCTGACACAATATGTTCTGATATATCAACATCACTAAGCCCCATCTGATTTGTTTGTTGTCTACAGCAACCCGGAGAGGTGCGAAATGGACCCGACCAAGCAATGCTGTTGGCTGACAGCTCAGAGGATGAGTTTTGAATCCGCTTAAAACCATGTGTGTCCAATGTTCTGCTGAAAACTGTCAGAATTTCAGATACATACATGTTCTAGTTCCCACATAAACACAGGCTTGGACATCTCTCACTCATCCAGATATAAATGAGCAAGCCCCAATATGTGAAGTGTTTAGCTGTATATAGAGACATGTGCAGTGGTGCTTGAAAGTTTTTGTACATTTTAAAATCTTGCTCGATTTCTGTACAAATTTGACCTAAACCAACATCTGATTTTCACCCAAAAAGTAGAAGAGAACTCAATTAAAGAAATGAGATATAAAAGGGAAATGATTCAATATTACATCTGTGAGTGGCAAAAGTATGTGAACTAGGGGTGGGAATCGCAGGGTATCTCATGATACGATACGTGGTACATGGCCCACGATAACGATAATATGGCAATACCATTATTCTGCGATAATCAATTTATCGCACGACAATGACGTAGTGATATAACACAGAAACACGGGAATGCGTTATTAATTTACATAAGCAACATCAATGCTATTGTCACCTTTCTCTTATTTGCTTTGCAACCATGGGAAGAAGCACAGAGAAACCGTTACTTCAGCTTCAGGGCTTTACTTCTGTTCCCCTTTGTCAATTGGCAAGTTGTGCTAACATTGTGCTACCAGCATTTACATTTATTCATTTGGCTGAGGCTTTTGTCCAAAGTGACTTCCAGGTACAGGAACAATCAAGCATAAATTCAGACATGACAACACTGATGTGAGTTACAGGGAGTTCAACATATTTCTCTTAATCATAAAACAATAATTTAGATCAGAGAAGAAGTGTATGTCTCCATAATGTGTCTGGTATAGACACGGTTAAAACCAGCACGCTGTAGCAGAAGGAGTGTTTCAGGGGGCGCAATGTACTGTGTAGTGTTCTTTCGACTGTTTGATGAGGGAAAACCGAACTACCACAAAGCATTTAATCGCTATGAAAGAAGTGCAGGAAATAGACGCACAGAGATACCTCCGTCACAAAAATAATCCACGCTCAATTTCATCAATGTTCTAAGAGCCAAACTCAGACTTTAGATTTAAATGTGGCTGGGGCATCTCAGCATCTACCTGTTGTTTATCTTCTGCTTTTTACCCAAGTCTCTTACACATAATCTGTTGGAAACTACTTCCATCCAGTCGAGCAGCACCACCCAAAGGAGAGAAGAAGTAGTGCCGCCAATAAATTCATTTAAATACCGAGATTGACCTTAACATATTGATTATCGTAACGTGAGCAAGGATGACGATATATCCCCATATCAATATTTTGGCACATCCTTAATGTGAACCATTTCAGATTATTAAAATATGTTATTATTTTAGGCACATTATATTTGTCAATACCCTTGACTTGGATGAAGATCAGTTCACATTTTATGACAAATTAATACAGAAACCATTCCAGAAACCATCCAAAAGGTTCACACTTTTTCTTGCCTCTGTATGTGAACCTCTAGGATTAGCCGTTCATTAGGAGGTGAAATAGGAGTCCAGTGTTTTCAGTCAATGCAATGACAGTCGGGCATGAGCCGGCGGCCTGATTTATTTTTAGAAATGATGAAATCTGATCTTGAAATCACATTTCTGGAAGTGTATTCTGCCACAAATATAAAATGTCTGCAGAGCCACACTTTTACAACAGCAGTTTTAAGGCAGGGTGGCATGATGTTTTATTCTTAGTGACAGTTGTTGTAGGTAAGTTTCCAATACAACTGTGAAGTGTTTGCTGAATCATACTGAACTGTTTTGCGTTATGTCAGTGCTATTTTAAATTGTAGACTGAGACAAACTTTTATCTTTGAGCACATTTAGACATTCACAGAGAAAATAATAATAAAAAAATACTTTAGTGGCCTGGGCAAGTTAATGGGTTATCTAAACACCCCAAAATAAGTGTTCACATCTTCATTCGCTGCAATAATTACCACCAGAAAATAATACTCAATTGCCCTTGAATTTTACCTCAAAGTTGACAGTGAGGGGATTTATTATACACTTACACTACAATATGCAGGAATAAAATCTTCAGGCCAGAGTAAATTTTAAAATGAGTTTGAGTAGGTCATCCCAACAGGTAAATAAAGGCACAATTGCAGTTAGCAATGTCCGACTGCTGTTAACATCTGTCTGTGAACTGATTCTTCTTACAGTTACCTTAAATGTTTAGCTTTAGTCATTGCTGCACAAGGAGGTCATCCCAGGTTGGATACTTTTCTCTCAATTACATAAATAGCAAAGTATACAACTTCTTTTAAAAAGTACTCTTTATCTACCTTTGATTTGTGTAAAAATCTTATGTTTTATTCAGAAATGTTATTCAGACACTTCTAAAGGGTTTACAAATTCCAACCCCACTGTTTGTACACTTCATGTGTGAACTTCACTAAGATGGGAATTTGCTAGGAATTAAAGTCTGTGAATAAACAATGAACGTATACTTGGATTTCTCTAGATTACTTTTTCCTATTTGTAAATATGACTGTTAAAGTGTAAAAATCCTGTTGGAATTTGAAAGGATGAAAGAAGCCAAAATTTGTGTGAAATTCTTTTAAGTAAAAGCACTTTAATATTAAAAATTCAGTTGTTTTTCTAGTGGCAAGACCTTTTGGTGACTGAGTGTGTCAGAGTATGCTTTTAATCATAAAAAAAGTTTTGTCTCATAAACAGATGTAAAAATGTGATATTGTGCACTAAT
This sequence comes from Lepidarchus adonis, assembly GCA_037576955.1. NCBI lineage: Eukaryota > Metazoa > Chordata > Actinopteri > Characiformes > Lepidarchidae > Lepidarchus > Lepidarchus adonis. Next base: position 6,083,227 of record JBBIGC010000152.1, on the reverse strand, counting down.
TGAAGCAACGCTTATACTGTTTCCTACTCTTGTCTGAGAGTTCTATGCCATGAGCCACTGTAAATAGTTATTGACCATTTTTCCTGTATTGTCATTGTTCACACCTGAACAGCAGTGTTTCCCCAACTCCAGTTGCTCTGCACATTGTATTGGTTTCTCTGCTCCCAAAACACTTGTACCAGCTAATTTACTTACATCTCCCTCCTCAGTTGGTGTATTAAACACCAAAATGTGCAGGACAGTGGGCCTCCCAAGGTTGGGTAACACTTCCAAGGCATTGTGTGACAATCTGCCCTTTGTGGTTATAAACATGTTGCCTATGTGTACACCATTGACTATTTTCTGTTGTTGGATTAAAAGGACCCAAGAACGAACACTGTTTTGTATTTTTTCTTTTAGATGTAGGTAAATGTAGAAACCGAGAAAGACAAGTGCCCTTATTTTATGAAATTATAATGAAAGAATTTCAACAATGAAGCACAAAACACCATTTATAAAAATCAAATAATTTATTTGTTTTTTGTATTCACATTAAATAAAAGATCTTGACATTTTTAGATTGAAAAGAATGTCAACCATGGCAGATGAAGTGTAATAAAATCGACATGCAAAACTTCTCCCTGAACCTTTTATCAAACAAAATACATAATGAGAAACCATATGGTTCTGCATTCATAGACAACCATTTGCATTAAGAACATATAGTAGTACTCTCCTCTTCCCCAACTCTAGCAAACAAGAAGCTGTGCAACATACTGGCAGACTGTTCGATATCTCTTACTCCTTCAGGATTAATACTGTCTTAAGATGAATAGTAGGTAGAGGAGAGAAGGGGACTTCCTCAATCACAAAAAGAAAACTTGGAGCACCAAGGAATCCTAGCCAGTGTCATTTGCTAGAACTTCAGTATGGCAGACATATGGTAAAGTGAAAACATTGTTCAAGACAAAACACTCACTTCAAAATACTAACCGAAGAGCGGTTACATGTCGTATGGGCCCCTGTGGTGTTTGTCATTTGTTCAAAGGCCTCACAGTCGTCGTAATCCTGTCCTCTTCCTGGTGGACAGTCCTACGATAGTCCATTATCAATTGTTTTCTCTGAGATTGGGCACCATGGGTGGAATTCCCCTGAGGGTGGAGTCCAGATGGTTGAAGCACACAGACTGCACTCACTCTCTCTCAATAAGGAAAATTAGGATAAACAGACGATTAAACCACATATACGCACTGATACATGCATAACTCCTCAAGAAAATGAACTCGTAATCCACTTTCTCCTGCCCTCCACAGATATCACAGTTTGGCACAGTGACTGGCTCCTTACTCCTTGTTCTCCCGATGTTTTACGTCATATTTTTGGGTCAAAAGAACAGTTTGGACTCAGACTGCGTCCATAAGCACACAGTGAATTGCCATCTACTAGCTTTCATGAGACAACAATCACACAGACATGCATATAGACACATACACCAGCAGCATGGAGTCAAAGTGCAATAGAACATTTTTCCATATACTCTAGAACAAAAACAAGAAAATGGTAGATTAAATGCATACTTTTTCTTGCCACAATTAAATGCATTTTAATAACATTGTCTTATTTTGTTCTTAAATGATTTGAGATGGGGAAAGAGTTTTTTGGAACTGATTACATTAACTATTTAGTGGTTTCCACAAAATCCCAATTCCTCAAAAGTAAGATTGTTGATCGTATTTCAGTGGCATAAATACTTTAGAGAAAAGGAGTTTTTCAAAATTGTAATACTCTGAACATTTTGTAAACGAGGCTAAATGGGGTCAGCTTGCTGTCTGACAGTACATATCCTCCACAGTGTCACAAAGGGATACAGATATGTTAAACTGGTTCAGGAAAATAGTATTAAATGGTCAACATGGTCAATCTGCTGCACAGTATCACAGCCTTACAATTTTTGCAACTTGCAGGTAAAACTAAATCCATCAAACAGTTAGCATATAGCCATTACATAGCTGCCCTGCAAAATATTACAAAATGCTATTTCAAGTGAGTTTCAAAACAAATTACTTTTCCAGTTTTATCATTTTTATTTGTAATAATTCCCTACACTTAATTACGAACAAAAATAAAACAACATGTTTTTATTTTATTTAGGGATGACAAGTTTTTATTTATATGCTAATATCGGACTATGTAAGTTTCTCATCCCACTAACTCAAACACCAAGTTCTTGTAGGCATATAAAATAACTTTTTAAAGCAGTAGATTCTCATACTCTTGTCTTTCAAGCAGACGTTCTCAGCACCTACACTCATTGTAGTCAGAAAAAAAATGTCTGAAGTGTGCAAGCTTTCAACACATTCAGTCTGGCATTAGCCCAAAATTACACCATAAATGCATGAAGGCATCAATGTGGAGTTTTACAGCTACGAATGGTGTTTTCTACACTTCGTAATTGTTTATCATCACTACCAGTAACTCAAACGTGTCAAATTGTGTAAGGCCTGACTGAACACATTGATAGCTTGCAAAAGTCAGGGCTACACATTCACACCCACTCATACACAAACCACATCAGCTTCATCAATATGCACATTGCTACCACACACTAAATTACTTAAAGCAAATGCTCAAAAGCAAGCAAGCACACACCAGACTGACATGAAGAACAAACTGCACTCAGCTAACTAAACCACTGTATAAACAGTCAGAGAACATACTGTCCACTCACACTCCTCAGTTCAAAGCTAAAAACAGGTCTTAACAAATGCCATGAGCCCAATCTTTTTAAATCCTTTCCATAAACTTTTAGTATCTGATGGATTTCCTCCACTCTGCTAAACTACTGATGTTTGTATTGGGTTCAAACTCTGAGAACATTAGACAACTTCAACCTCTGCATTAGATGTGTTTTAAAGTCCTGGTATCCTCTCAGAAATATATAAAATATTCAATTTGCTTGACCAGCAAAGACCAGCCTTGTGTAACTACAACCAGGCTTACAGTATTGGTGGAGTTTATTTTTTGATTGTGACCATGTTAAAATAAAAGAAACTGAAGACGGGCTTTAGCGTAACCACAGTTTGAGCCTCAAAGCATCCACACCATTTAGATAATATCTGAAGAGCCGCTTGTCTCTCACAAACCCCAAGTTCTCATACAGCTTCAGGGCAGATTTGTTAGTGATCTCTGTTTCCAACACCACCTAGTGTAAATGCAGAGACACATAATCAATTAGGGAAATTGTGAATATGTTGATAATATTATTGAAAAACACATAACTACTCAATCAGGCAAAACATGTATATTATCTTAAGTTTGTTTCTTAAGATTTTCCCTTGAGCTAAAAGGCTAATTCAGCAAATATGGTCATTGAAGTTTATGAACACTAATTAAGATCTTGCAAACTCAATAATAGCACGTTTGTTTTAAACTACAGCATTTTTTCACAAAACTAGGATCTTTTGTAAACCCTTTGTTGTATTATATATTTCCCAGTATAATTGTCATAGTGAAGGGAAATGTATTAAAAGGTAAGAACTCACCTCGTCACAGTCTCCCTCCACCATAGCATAGATAGCCTTCTTCACAAGGTTAGTACCTAAAACAAGGCACCAAAAAAAACAGTCAGAAAAGCTTTTTTTAAGCACAAGTCTACACATGGCCTGGTTGGGTACCTTTTTCCTCCTTAGACACAATTAATTGCTGCCTCTATGTTGTGAATGAAATATACAGTACTAAAATAAAAATAATCTTTATTTTAAAAAGACAAAAAACGAACCAAACTGGATAGTAGTTCAGAACCACAGCCTGGTGCACACAGTGAGCCTGTTGTAAACTGAGACACGCACCAATGCTTTTTCGACGATGTTTGGAGTCCACAGCAAGCATGGCAATGTACCCACGCCGGAACATCTTCTTGTGCATGTCTAGCTTACACACAATAGCCCCCACACACTCCTCTTCTACCATTGCCTGAGATTCACAACATTCACACAAATTAATACCAATGAATTAACAATCAGAAAGTGATAAATCATTGTATTAACAGTGGTAACCACTTTGATTTGAAACTGCAAAACATGAAAAAGTAATGCATATTAAATTAAGCTACTACTACAAACAGAACCAACAAACTGCAGTTTTGGGTTAAATGACAATCAAACTTCTTTCGAAACACACTGTCAAAAGGGAATGCCAAACTAATTCTCTTTCATCAAATGTTTCAAAGACATCCCGCATTCACAACTAAGTAAAAGATCACTTAAGATACATTTTTATGTTCGTCTATTATTCACATAATGCACATTACTTAGGAAAATGTTTTTGTAAGGTATTTGAGCACTGAAAGACTCCATTGCATTACTCCATTGCTTCAGCAGACCACATCACGAATGGATAGAAATGTTTGGGTTCTTGAAAAGAATTGAATAACAATTGGTGCTTTACTTGTGATGCCCAGTTTCCCAGCTACAGTACATTACTTGGACATTTTAGATAACAGGGTTAATAGCAATAACTCCTCATAGACTAAATATATATTAAGAAGTACTAACAGATTATCGCAGGGTCCAAATTATAGACACACTACATGATTTATCTCAACAGCATTCTTAACTTAATGTCAAGAAAACCACAGGATCTGCATTTCAAGATTCAGTGAACTTGTTTTAAGTTGCCACTACACCACAGAAGCAAATTTAACTAAATGTATTGGATTGCAGTGTTAACTTAGCTACAGAAATGCAGCATAGCTCGGTGTGTGGTCCAGTGACAACTGTAAATATACTGATTCTATATAGAGCATCCGCTTCAGTGCCTGGTGGACCAACTCAAGTTTCAGTTGCTCTCCATTGGCGTTTACAGTGGGGGTGGAAGTGACATGCTTTAGATAGAATGGCTATTAATTCTTCAGAGATCTTTTTGTATGGTCTGTCAGCAACAACAGTACATGGCAGTCTGCAAATATGAATGGTATGATCTCTGCATCATCAGTAACGCTTCTAGTGTTTCTGAAATATTTTAAAGGATGCTCTACAGACAAGTCCCTAGTGGTCTTCATTGATTACCACCCTATATATGTTTTGATAAATGCCATATTAACATTTTCAGCCTGAAGTACAGCCCATTTATAACCAACACAAGCTGGCAGTTCTTTCAGCCAGGTCACAGATGCATCCGACTACGTACCAGAAAGCACAGCTGTGGCCAGTTGTGGATAAAATACCGGTAAGTGTATATGGAGTAAGGCTCGGACAAGTCCTTGGTTATGAGTCTCATTATGCCTGGCATTTGAAGCTCAGACTCATAACGTACATATTTTATCTCCTGACTTCGCCCCGTTTCTCTGGAGGGCGAGTGGTTCAAGTTTAACCTGGACAACTGCTCCAGTGGTCCATCAGCCAAAGTCTGAAATGTCAACTGGGCCACTTCCTCAGGCCACACACTTTGCCCTTTACCATATAATTCTCTCGTGACACACTGTCCAGCCTCAGTTCTGGATAACGCCAGCATGTCGTGAATGTTACTGTCCCCGTTTGCTTTTCTATCATGATGAGAAAAGCAAAGCGTTTCGTTGCTGTCCGCAGCTCCTGCGTGGCTGTCCCGAAGCTCCATGGTCGTCCTCTGCTCCTGCGAGCTGCCCGATTCGACTGTGCTGTGGGGAATGCAGTTTAAGCCGTTTAACGCCTGACAGTGGGGATGAACCTCCGAGAACAGGTATTTTTGGTTGTTCTCTTGTTCCACTTTCCGCTCACTGACCTCTTGTTGTTTTTGCCCAGTGTCAGATATTACCGCGTCCTTCAGTTCCCACTTGAACGTCTCCCCTTCACCGCGCAGTGCGCACCCGTCCCCGGGGAAGAGACAAATTTGGGCCGGGGATGCGCTAGGCCCTGGCGGCACCGCAGCCATTCCGCCTCATTCAGACAACGGCGTAAGTTTACAAACACAGTATTCACAAAGTGAGGGGTCCTTAACAGAGGCACGTACGGTTCACATAAATGTCTTGCATTTTAACGTTAAAAATAAACCATCTTTTCTCCAGCTCCAACTAAACGACCACTCTCTCCTCTAACGCCGCTTCACTGGCACCTCGCTGCCGGCAAACGTTGTCGATGCAGTGGCCACTGTTGCTGTGAAGTTGTTGCTAGGTTTTACGACAGTCGGTTTATCTGGCATTAGTCTAGCCCCTCCCCTAACAGATTTTAAAACGTTTCGCCTCAGAAAAAGACAATTGTGCAGCAAACTGCTGTTGTATTGCTAGGTCAGAATGTAGATAAGAAGTTAATGTTGTGTTGAATACTTAAATTTAATGATATTTGCACTTCTGCCTTTTCACACTGTTTTCTTTGTCAGGTCAGGTCAGGTTTAGATAAAGTGCCAAAAGTAAGTACAATCATATTTATCATTACCTACTTTGTTGCATGATTCAAACATATTTTTTAAACGTGTTTGCTTTATAACACACCTTTGTATAATTTTTAAATATTTTTGTTTGTAGTGACTATTCTGAACACATTCTGAACATACTCAGTCAGATAAAGTGCACCACAACAAAATATGACCACTTCATTTTACCCATCCCATGCAGAGCAGTGGGCAGCTAGCAGCACTCAGAGAGCTGTGTAGTGGGGCGGTACCTTGCTCAAGGGTACATGGGCTAGGACTTGAACCTGTGACCTTCTGATCCTAAGGACAATGTCCTAACCACTAGGGCACCACTGCCCAAAGCTATGAGTCGCCACTGTAGCAGCACTCGTGTCTTTAGTCTGACCCGCAACTCTTCAGTCACAAACCCACTTCTGTTACCATTAGTCCATGGTTGCCAAAGGTTTTAGCCCTTACAGAGAAAAACTACAAATAAGAAAAAACTTTATTGAAATATGGTGAGGCAAGATGGAAATGCGTGTGTGCTTGCGTGTGTGTGTGTATGTTTGCGTGTGTGTGTATGTTTGCGTGTGCGTGTGCGTGTGCGTGTGTGTGTGTGCGTGCGTGCGTGCGTGCGTGCGTGTGTGTGTGTGTTCCAACTGCAACATATTTAAAAGTATAAACTAACAATCTTCTCTATGGTGCCTTGGTTATTACATAATGCTCAGAATTTGTTTCAATGGGACTTATAATGTGGCAAGTAGTGATAGTGAAGAATCTTTTACCAGAACCTCCCTCACAATCTGGAACAGCTCTCCCACCAAACATGACATCCATAAACATCCACACATCATCATGTTTCAGGTCTTCCTCACAGACAGACACAAACTCTTCATAGAAATACACCCATGGCTGAGCTGAGGATCCAACCAAAGACCATCTTGCTGTGTGGCGATTGCACCAACCATTACATTGGTTTAGTAGTGCTGCCCCAGTTTAAGACATTTTAATTTTAGAATTTACAAATGTATACAGGACCAATGTAGTCAGTTGGTCCTGAAATTCTGTGGTCAATTTCTAACATGTATGTAGAATTCTGAAACTCTTTATAGCTGAACCTGAACTGCAGTAGGACAAATAGGTGGATATGTGCGAATTTGTTGGTTTTCATAACACCACAAAAACAGTGAAACAGTTTGTTTCCATACATGAACTGAACGGACTAACGTTTATCGTTTGAGAACAAGCCGTTTATAACTTTAGGCTGCAGTACTACTAAGGTAGGAGAAGGGGGCAGTGTTGTTCCACTGTAGCCTTTACTCAGCTTTTTGGAAATGAGGCAGCAGTTCAGGCAGATGGTTCCCAAGCCTTTTGCAGGGGATCCCATGCTCTGAGCATTTTGAGATTGAACCTTCCCTTTGCTTAATTCGTCTAATCAAAGACTTGGTCATTAATACTAGATTAGGAAAAACACAGTCTGAGGATTGAGACTGGACGAGAGAACTGATCTACTCCTTTTCACTCTGAAGGGTTAATCCCAAGACTTTTTACATGTTTTAAAGGTTCTGCACACTCACATATCACATTTACAAAAAGGGTTATTCTATGAAACACCCAAATGTGAAAAGTGTTCAAACTAACCAAAATTGGTTCTTATATGGCATTATGCAAAGAACCCTTCTTCTGAAAGTGAACTTCTGAGCTCAGACTGTGTAAGAGAACATGCCTGGTCAATTATTTAATAAAAATAATAAAATTATTGAATGAAAGCTCTTTAAAGTGCACTTCATTAGCTCCAATGGTGCTTTATTATTTTTATTTTTTACCATTTTTTTTTTGTTTTTACCATTTTTTACCAATGACTACTTTTTTGTACTGCAATAGTGTCATGTACCTCATAACTCTTTTCCTCAGTCAGAAATGATGATGATGTGTGATTTCATAACTAAAAAAGTAGAATGTAAAAATTTAAAATCAACAATGTACAGTATTGGGGGAATAAAAAACATTGTGGCTAGTGCAAAAGTTAAGTTTTATTTTTTCAGTTTGTTTTGTCATACTGTAAATTTCTGTACTGTACTGTACTATAAATTGTGATCTAATTTGCAGGAAAGTGATATTTGTATTTGCTCTTTTTTGAATGTAGACATTCACTTAGATTAATAAAACATGTAATTGATGTATTGTAATGTTTAATTGTGTGTGTGTGTGTGTGTGTGTGTGTGTGTGTGTGTGTGTGTGTGTGTGTGTGTGTGTGTGTGCGTGTGTGTGTGCGTGCGTGCGTGCGTGCGTGCGTGCGTGCGTGTGTGTGTGTGTGTGTGTGTGTGAGAGAGAGCACAAGCAGACACATATACTTACTTGTGTGTGTAACCCACCCTTTGAAAGCTAAGCCTTTAGGCTGAGAACTCTCTGATGAGCTGGAATCAGACATGCACAATCAGTTCCCCTCTTTTAATCTCCTTTGGAGGCCTATCTATTTGAGCAGCCTTTCCTTAATTACTTTCTCTCTCACTTAGCAGGCTGTGACTGGGCATGGAGGAGAGCACCACCATGGCAGTGGGGAACTCCCCCCTCCTTCTCCTCCTCAAAGTCATGTTTTTAAAGCCATAGATCTGACCCTTGTGTGGAAACAGGAGGCATCTTTAATAATTATACATCTATTGAAATGTTGAATTGCGGCATCTGTAGTGTCTGCTCTGGAAAAACTTCTAAATAAACATTCAGAGAGAAAAAAAAGATTTTTTTTTTCAAACAATCTTGCAGCTTTAGTCAATCAGCCAAGTCATTTTGGTGTATCCAAAATTTGCTTCTCCAGTACTGGAGCTACACGGCTAATGCTAGCATGCTAGCTTGTGAGAAGATACAGCTGCTAAACTTACTCAATAGTAATAGGGGTGTATATGACTTTATCAGCAGTTTCGATGCAGTTTTCTTGTGCTAAACTTGGGAATGTGTGGGACAGTGTCAGCAGCAGTTTATAATCTAAATTAATATTTAAATCTTGGATATTAAAGTATATGTGCAGCACTGAATCAACATGATATCCCAGATCAAAGAGAACAGTGTTAAGATGCAAATAACCTGGCAGTGTGGTTAAAGCTGCTCAGTACAAATACACACACACATACTGAAAACGGCTGTATGTCTTCCATTCAGTGCCAATTATCAATATCAGTATCAGAACAGGTTTACATATTTTTATGACAGATGCCCGTCTACACTTCCCAGTCTAAAGGGCCTTTTGGAACGCTACCATTAAAGCACAGAAAAACGAATGAAAGGGGCTATTTAACATGTGCGTCCTCTTTAACAGGTTTACATAAAATAGACAGTATTAAGTAAAAATAATTTTTGGTGAATTAAATCTGTCTTTCTTTTTTTTTAAACCATTCCAATGGAAGATGAACACCTGCAATAAAAAGCTTCATTTTGCTTTTACAGCAGTTGAACTTGATGTTGAGTCAAGTCTGAAATGACTATTTTCCCGATGTGTAACTAGACATAGTCCATACAACAATTTGTTATTCTGAGTACACCCTTAGCTCTCAAAAAAATGGACTGTTCTTTAAAGAATGCTAGCTTTTCAAGCCCAATCTCTGCTTTCCACAGCATACATATGTAACTCTGTAGCCTGTGGTTTTTCCTTTATTGTACTTTGACAAAAAACATGGTTAATATAAACTTATAAATAATAAAAGGCTTATAGAGAAGTCAACAGATAAACACACCTACAGTTTCTGCGTTTTGCTTGGTTTGTGTCTGTTTATTCAATTGAACTGTTGTGTAAAGTTATGTTTCCTAATGTTGTCCCATTCCATTCCCCCCTTACAGCATCTCAATTTATGTTTGCACATTTCATGCTGAGCGACACAAAGCAGGTCCTGAAGAGGCGAGCGCTTTAATTAGTTTCTGTTAAGTTAATTAAGAGGGAAAAGTTTGAGGTTCAGTCTGAACAAAAGCCTGTCCAGCCACTCGCAGGTGTCTGCCAGATTCAGCTGGCTAGAATAAAACCGCTCTCTCTGAGCCTCTCTGCAGAAAGGCTGTCGCACTGCTTGAGAGGGAAAGAACTCTTGTGGAAAAGCCCTCTTATAGCAAAGTGACTTTTGTTCCTGCTTCCTGCCATGGCTGTCTAAGAAACAGTGTACATACCTAAATATATGGTAATAATGTAAAATGATATATATTTATGTTATATTGTTCCTGAAAGACACAATCGCTTCACTTCACTGCTGATTGGTCCAAAGGATGACAAAGTGGAGATCACATATATTACTTAGTTCATGACTGATCTGGACCTCCCATAGTCCTGAGCCTCTGTCCGCACATAAATGTGGCTACCAGCTGTGCCTCATTTAGATTCTTAAACGCTGACAATGACCCCCTCTCTGGAGTGAATATGTCATCTGATCAATCACATGCTCATGCCTCACACAGAGTTCTGAGAGACCAGCCACTCTTATCATGTGATCGTACGCTCTGCTCCATTGTCTCCAGCACATTCAAGTTTCTATTTGATGTGCAGGGGCATTTTTGGAACTACTTGGTGTGAATACATTACTATAGTACTATAATTGAGGCTTATTTTTGTCATAACATTCAAAAAGCTGCTATTGCACTTCTGCCTTGTAAAAGTAATAGAAATAGCAGGTATTTGGGAAGTGACATTCAGAAGTGATTTTATTTTTGGAAACTTTCATTTTCCAATGTCCATTATGGATCCTCTTGATTACTGTTTGGCCTTCAATAAACAGTGTAATACCCCACAGAAGAAAAATAAATATAATAAACAGAACGTTAAAAATAAAGTTTTCAAAAAGCTTTTTCACAAAACAGTACATAAATATTGAGAAAACAAATGCAATGGCAGACTATTAAAAATAAGAAATTCCAGTGGTATGCACTTAATTATGCAACCCTTTTCCTTTCAATCCAATAATGTAAACTCTTGAAATATATTGAAAATATATTTGCAATTCCAATATTCATAAATATTTTCAGTTTGTAAATTAAACAACCACTTAGGTTTACTTTTATTTTTATACTACTACTACTACTACTACTACTACTACTACTACTACTACTACTACTAATAATAATAATAATAATAATAATTTTTATTGTTATTATTATTGTTGTTGTTATAAAATTCATTATAATTAACTTGTTTGTTTTAAGTTTACATTTTTAATCTAGCAAACTACTTAGCTTTGTTCTCAAGGATAGATATGATTACTGTTGTCGTCAAATTTGCCTCTCGCAATGAAAAATCTGCAAAACAGATTTCCTTCCATATTATTAACCTCATTAAGCCACCAACCTTGCTCTTTGCCCTCGCCACAATGTGCAAAGTGTCAGGTGTACGCATTTCTCCACCAATAGCTCACCAAACTTGGGTCCATATAAGCGTTTTAGTCCATGCTCTGCCTCTGCTAGTATGACCAGCTTCAATTCTGAGTTTGCTTACAATTAGACCCAAAATGTCTGGTAAACGAATGTTGGACTCTCTGACAGGTGAGCAAAAAAGAAAATTTGCATAATTTGTGGCAATAACTGGACAAAAACGCAGCAGGATATTGCTGACGCTTTTACTGCTCAACTTCATGCTCAACCAGGTGGCGACATTCTCTCAGCCAAAAGCTAAAATGGTGAAACGTCTCAAGTGAGTAAAAACACTTGCCTCTGGGGAAGCATGCTGAGCATGAAGCTGCAATAGGAAATTGACTTTTTGCTTGCTAGATCTCAAAATGTGACCATTAGTGATGCTGTTTTATGTGAAAAAGCCAAACAGTTTGGAGCTGAACTAGGATTTTAACAATTTTCAGTACTCAAATGGTTGGCTGTGTCGTTTCAAGGCCAGACACAGCATAGCAAGTCAAGTCATTTGCGGTGAAAGTGCAGGGGGCTTTACTTTTTAATCAATTTTGATAGCTCGCCAACCCTGCCTCTTACCAAATGTAGGGCCCGGACCAATAGGGGCAAGCTAATGGGGTTTGACTGTATTTGCTTTATTCTGTATATGTCGTGTTGCACTACAAACAATTTTGTGACATTTCAGGTTAGATTTACAGTGGGCCAAAAAGTATTTGGCAGCCACTTATTCTGCATGTTGACCTACTTAAAAAGATCTGTAATGTTCATCATAGGTTAATTTCAAATGTGAGATACAGTATGTAAAAAATCCAGGAAATCACATTGTATGATTTGTAAAGAATTTATTTGTCTAATGGTGCAGAAAATAAGTATTTGGTCAATAACAAAAGTTCACCTCAATACTTTGTAATGTAACTAATGACAGAGGTCAAATGTTTCCTGTAGGTTTTTACCAGGTTTGACCACACTGTAGCTGGTATTTTGGCTCATTCTTCCATGCAGATCTTCTCAAGAGCTGTAATGTTCTGGGGCTGTTGCTGGGCAACATGGACTTTCAACTCCCTCCACAGTTTCTCTGTTGGATTGAGGTCCTGAGACTGCCTAGGCCACTCCAGAACCTTGAAATGCTTTTTACGTAGCTACTCTTTCATTGCCCGGGCGGTGTGTTTGGGATCATTGTCATGCTTAAAGATCCAGCTACATTTCATCTTCAATGCTCTCACCAATGAATGTTTTTGCTCAAAATCTCACGATACTTGGGCCCATTCATCCTTTCCTTAATACAGATCAGTCGTCTTGTCCCCTTTGCAGAAAAGCAGCCTCAAAGCATAATGTTTTCACCCCCATGCTTCACAGTGGGTATGGTGTTCTTGGGATGTAACTCAGCATTCTTCCTCCACCAAACATGACAAGTGGCGTTTATACCAAAGAATTCCATTTTGGTCTCATCTGACCACATGAGATTCTCCCAAAGATCATCAACTTTAGACGGGCATGGACATGTGCTGGCTCAAGCAGGATTTTAATCCACAACAATGTGGTGTGTTACTAATAGTAACCTTTGTTACTGTGGTCCCAGCTCTCTTAAGGTCATTGACCAGTTCCCCCCCATGTAGTTCAGGGCTGTTTTCTCACTGTTCTCATGAGCATTTGTACCCCATGAGGTGAGATTTTGCATGGAGCCCCAGGTTGAGGGAGATTGTCAGTGATCTTCTATTTATTCCATTTTCTAATAATTGCTCCAACAGTTGATCTCTTCTCACCAAGCTGCTGCCTAGTGTAGATCGGCTCATCCCAGTCTTGTCCCTGGTGTCATTAGACAGCTCTCTGGTCTAAGCCATGGTGGAGGTTGAAAGAAGTAACAGGTCTGTGAGGGCCAGAATTCTTGCTTGATTGTAGGTGCTAAATATGTATTTTCTGAACCATTATACAAATAAATTCTTTAAAAATCATACAGCATGATTTCCTGAATTATTTTTACATTCTGTCTCTCACAGTTGAAGTGTACCTGTGATGAACAGACTCTCTCATCATTTTAAGTGGGACAACTTGCAGATGGCTACCTGCTTGCATCAGCTTGATACCAAAAACAGGTATCAAGACAGTGCCATCTGTATTTTTGGAACTAGCCCATTTGTGCATCTTACAACTTAATATCAGCATTCAATAACTACTACTTAATAATTGTTAATAATTACTCTGAATAAACCAGTAATTCTTATAAAACTAATATGTTGTCCTTATTTAATGGGTCGGTAATGTGGGGAGGATGCAAGGGCATATCAGTAACAGATAAAGCAGGCATTGCATGCCTTCTTTATAAGCAATTCATGATTATAACTCAGATACCCAAGAGGCTGAAGAGTGCGCATACAAGTATTGAGCAGTGGCCTAGACAGATATGTCCAAAAGTTTACAGATTCAAATGAATTAAGGGGCTTATTCTTCATTTTGCTGCAGTAAAAGCCTCTTCTGGAAAGACTTTATACTGCATGTTGGAACATTGCTGCCAGGATTTGATTGCATTCAACCACAAGAGCATTAGTGAGGTCAGGTACTGATGTTGGATGATTAGTTCTGGAGCACAAACACCACTTCAACTCATTCCAAAGACATTGGATGGCGCTCTTCACTCCAGAGAACGCAGTTTCACTGTACTACAGCCCAATGCTGGGGGGCTTTTATGCCCCTTTAACTGATGTTTGGCACTAGGCATGGTGATCTTAGGCCCATGTGTGGCTGCTCCGGCACACTCCATTCTATTGGCAGTGTTGTTTTATGCAAGCTGTTTGCACACAGTTGAATAACTGTGTCAGCACTGGGTCCACCTTATGTAACGAAATTATTTAGTAGAGGTGTCTGGATACTTTTGGATATATAATATACAAAATAAATAGGAAGAAGCGAGGAGAGATAGACTGTAAAGGAGGTACTCTGTGCAGCTCTGGCACACTAGAGACCCCTGACTGTCTGATCGTCCCGGGGCCTTTCTGACGGGCGCCAACACAGCAGGGAAGAGAGACAATTGGGCAGCAGCAGGCTCAGGGCACAAAAAGGAGGGGGGGCAAGGGAATAAAGATAGAAGTGAGAGAACCTCAGATGAGAGGGTGCATAAGGATGAAACCAAAGAGCAGAAAGAGAGATGGAAGAAGAATGGAACTGAGAGGGGGAAATATTGGAATAGTAAAAGTTATTTCGGAAAGTAAAAAAGACTGGCTAGGAATAATGAGATAAATTGTGTGTGTGTGTAGGCCTAAAGAAAGAAGAGAAAAGAAAAGGGGTTGAAGTGGTGGTGTGATAGGGAAAAGGAGAGGTGCTGAGCGATAAGGGAGAAAAGGAGCCAAGGGAGGAGAGAGGAGGAGAGTTCGGGGGTGGTGGCAGGGGGGGTGGAAGGGTGAGAGGGACTTCCTCCGTTGTCTTTATCACAACTACAGATCATAGTGTTCGCACACTCATCCAAGTCAACCATCTGCCTGAGTCAGATAAGCCTTCGAGAGACTGGCCATTGAGCTGTCACTGAGAACTGAGAGAAAACGAGAGAGAGAGATACAGAGGGACAGAGAGAGAGAGAGAGAGAGAGAGAGAGAGAGAGAGAGAGAGAATACAAAAACACCAAAGAACTGATAGACAAACAGACACCTATAGACATCTGTATACA
>JBBIGC010000152.1:6026665-6040376 GCA_037576955.1 Lepidarchus adonis | reverse complement strand
TCAATTTGTTGTTGTGATTCTGCTTTTGTGTTTGTGTTTCTCAATTTGTTGTTGTGGTTTGCACTTCAGGGCCACCGCAGGACATCCACATCTGTACAACTACAGGTGTACACCCAATTAACTTAAGTGGTGTCAGTCAACCTACCAGGAGCTTCCAAAGTCATGACATCATCATCTGGGCTTTCCCAAATAGTTTGCATACTAACCTTAGTGTATGTAAACTTCTGACTTTGAAGAAAGTAATTAAAGTAATCTCACACATTATTCTGACGTTTAGCAAATGGAAATTATTTTGGGAATCCCAGCTGACCTAAAACAGTAAAGGTTTTGTCTGATTTAATATTAGTGAGAAAAATATATATTTTTATACATTGTATGTAAACTTCTTTCACATACTGTATATATGTGTGTGTATTGTATAGTGCTTCATGTTTTATTGTGTAATGAATGGAAGGAATAGATTCTGGAAAAGGTAAGTAAAAAAACAACAACAAAAAACATAAATGTTTGTTCTGCAGAGAGCAACATTTAAGCAGATCAAATCAAATGTCCAGCCCTGCTTCAGACCAGTCAGGAAATTCATCCATCCATCCATTATCCATATCGCGGGGGAAGCTATAGCTGAACCGAGCAGACTAAGGGCCAAGGCAGGGTTCACCCCTGAACAGAGGCGTCAGGAATTCAGAACTTCTTAATTCGAAACTTGGTCACAAACTGGTAATGTCCTTATACTGCCATCTAGTGTTCATTTAATAAAACTGATGTTCTTAAATAAAAAAGACATTTATTTGCTAATGGAGCAAAAAACAAACCTGTGCCTCCCTCTAGTGGAGAAATGTGTTATGACAATCTTTTAAAAGCCAAAACAACATAGAACAGGACCAGTAAACTTGAAACTATTTTGGAAACATATCTTTTATTCAGATTTTAATTTGTGATTGTCAGTGCACCTTGGGTTTAAGCATATTTGTGTTTCTGTCTTCACTGTGTGGTTTGACAGCTGGTTTATTCAGGTCTATTCAGTGGAATATGAAAGTTGAAAGGTCTAAGTATTATGTTACACGGGTCAAACACAAGGTGCAACTTCGTTAAGATCATTCAAATACAACACATCAATACTGACAACACTCAAACTGATCACTTTTTCAATCACATGTCTACCATCACCAATCCCAAGCATTAGGTATCTTTGAAGGGGCTTCTTTCATCCAGTGTGAGACCATTTCTGTAAAATAATTAATCATGGTTATATAAATCCTGCAATATAAAAAATGTGCCCCCTCAAGAGCAGAGTTAATTTAAATGATGAAACACTAGACTGGATAAGGATTTTCTCCTTTAGGGAAACAAGGCTTTCACTAAAGTGATGGGGGAGGATAAAAACAGTAAAGCAGACACTGCACTGGTCTAAACTAATTAAGAATTTCATGCATCTTGAACACGCCCCAGATTTGTGTTCTCCTCTGAGATAAAACTCTGTTGTGAGCAATGTGTGATACTAAATTATAACAGCAAACACACACATAGATGCACAGAAACATACACACACACACGCATCTCAATCGCAGCTAAGTGTTCTGTGCATCGAGTGTGTAGAGACCCTGGTAAAGAGTGTAAACTTTGACTTGTGTAAACCTGAGGTCACCCCATTATCAGTCTGCGGGGGCTGGAGGAGTCAAAATGCCCGGAGCAGGTTAAGAATGGGGGTAGAACAGCATTTCTGAGACATTTGGAAGACGGGAAATGATCTAAACCAGAGCTACGGCCTGCAACTAGACACAACCGCACGTTAGCTTCAAATGTTGGGCATTCGGGGCCACGTTCACATTTACAAGCTTTACTGCTCAGATCTTATTTTCTGTGTTGACTGTTGACAACAGGCCTCATTCTCCAACAGTTCTTAAGGAGAAAAGTCTTAAAACCCATTGGCGTTTTCACGATTCTGACACAATTATCAGTGTTTTCTAATTTAGGATTTGTTCTAATTTGGAAACAGAATCTAAGCACACTCAAGAGCACACTACATTTCAGTGCCAAAGGGTGAATGAGGCCCATTGTTTGCATGTGTGTGTCCCTTATGAACAGACCTCTAGCAGCACAAGCCATAGTTGCTAAGACAACTTACTCAGAAGAGGCTGCTGTTCATGATCAGGGTAAAGTGAAAAAGGGACATTTGCATTGTATTTGGTGCCGTTATCTTACCCTGACTTCAAGTTACTGTCATACGCAAAAGTTTGGGCACCTTGGTCAAATGACATTTTTTGTTGTCTAAGCAGAAATGGTGTAAATGTTCTAACATCTCCTCCTAACATGTTACAATGTGCAATAACATTAGCAGCAGTTAAAAAATTAAAAATTGCAGTCACACTTCACATGACTTGGAGGAGGCACATGCCAGTCCTCATCTTCCCAGCCTTGGTGATCTTGTTCGATAGCGGGAGTCCTAGCTAATGGGTAGAACTGGAGATACTAAATTGTGCAGAAAACCATTGAAAAAATGAATATGGCAATTTTGTGAAATTCTTAGTGCACAATTGGTGTTTATTTGTTCAGTTTAACATACTGGATCTCATAAAACACTGTAAATGTAAACTTTGGCACAGGCCATATTAAACTTTTTTCAGCACACATGAATTGAAATGTTAAGAAGGTCATTTTTTCTGAAAGGTGTAGTTTCCACTTAGAAAAAGAACAAAACATGAAATTTGATCAGGGGTGCCCCAACTGCACGTGCAGTTAAAGAAACTCAGGAGAAAGAAATCAGGAAAAACACCGGATGTGTGTTTCTGAACAAATACATAGACAGCTCATGTGTTATAATCAGAATTAGTAGTATTTCTACACATGCTCATACAGTCAAATGCACAATTTTGGGTTCAGATCTGATTGGAAACGATGTACGTTCACACAGGGCCGAAAATATCAGATCCATGTTACAACGAGGGGAAAAAATCTGATTTGTGCCACTAGTTATGTGAACGTAGCTTTTGTAAAAGGTTGAACAACTACTGAAATTGTCTCAGTCTCAGACAAAACTACTGAATGTGTTAACTGACTGGAAAAAGCTGAACAATAACACAGTTTGAGTTAGTGGCCTAAAATGGCAGAATAACCCAGGAGTAATAGTAAGTCATACTCTTATTGGCACAATGCATCAAATACTAAATAACAAAAGCCTTGATGGGGAAAAATCCAATGACAATGTGCAGGTAATGTGAAAACTCAATGTTTCTCTTTCTATTAATATAAAAATATGTTAAATTGAGGTCTCTTCTCTTGCATGTGAGGTAAACGAGAGCCTGTCTTTATACCCTGCAATTAAAAAGCTTTATGTGATTAGCTTATCTAGAAAAGAATTAGAGATGCACAGTGCAAGGCCTGCATGTGTACAGGAAATCTAGTGGGTGAATGTGTGGGTTTTTTAGTTTAAAGTAACCAAAATCTATCAAGGAGTGCAGTGAAGTTCAGATAAAAATATAGAAGACTCATTTTAAATCAATGATAGCACCAGGGAGAGCACGATATTAGCTAAGCACTGGAATAGTACATTCATCATACTGGTCATTGTATTTCGGTTTAGAGATTCCTATGTCTTTTTGGAGTGTGACACAGTAAAGCCTACTTATATCAGCTGTGAGCTCTCCAGGATTCAAATCATATTCGCACATTAAAATAATATTTATATATTTATATATAGTAAATATACTGCTATATGTGAAACACTTGTATATAAAAAAATCTGACCTTCGGTCAAAGTTTAGTAACACAATCATGTAGAAAAATATGACATCTTAACTTTTTCAAACAACTACTGTATATACTGCAGCTACAACTTCAATTCTCATTTAAATGCGAAAACAATCAGAATATTACGAAGAAAGAGGAAAAGAAAGTTGAAAACAAAAACCCAAAGAAAACCACAAGGGCTACATTACTCATGACTTGGCAAAGCCCTTCAACCCAAGGCTGAGTTCAGCCATTTTTAAGCTAGAAGCAGGTAGTACACGCTCGAGTCATTGCATCTCTCAGCTGAACTATAGCTTAACTCTACTAATGCTTATTGCTTAAGATGAGTGTTAAGGGGGTGTGTCCTGTCTGATAATGTACTGAGAAAGCATTAGAAGTGGCCATAGATGGGTAAAAAGAAGGCAATGGAGGAGAGAGTGCAACGCCATAAACATTCACTCCATACATTAAAGGCGAGATGTTCAGTTTTGAGTGTTTTAAGTGTACCCAAATTCCTCTTCTCACACATTTCTGAAAATGGTCAAAACTAGCACTCAGGACTTTCACCAGAAAAAGAGGCTGAATATTTAGGCTTAAATAAACCCATTGTTAGCACTCGAAGGAATTTTAAAATAGTGATTTATATATATATAATGTTGTTTGCTTTCCAAAAAGCTAAAGGTTTTTGTATTTGTCAACTTCTTGATTTTTTATTTGACCTTTATTGGGGCAGCAGGTAAATTCTGGCCTTCTGCTTCACCGCTTCAGGTGGATTAGAAAATTCCTTAAATTTAAGTGTAAGCATAATTATTCTAATTATCTTATTCTAAGAGGTGGAACAACTTCTAAGGACTTCTCCATTACAGGTTTTATTTCACTTGAAAACACAAAATCCTGCTTGATATGCAGGAAAACATTGGCTGCACCTATCAGCCAATGTTCTCAAATGGGGATATGTAGAAGTATTCATTTAATGGATGAACGACCACTCGCTGTTGCTGGAAGTCGTGGCACAGACCTTGTCTACATACACTCATAAATTTTGTGAGATTAGAAATGCAGTAATTTTATGTTAAATGTTTTTTTTGGCAGTTACAGCCAAAAAATTCAATTTTGGCTCATCACTATGGCAATATTTGGCAATTTTCTTATCTTATCTCTGTACTCTGTTTGAAAGATCACTGCCCTTGTAGCTCATCTGAACATGCATTTACAGCTGGAGGCTGAGGAAGGCTTAGTATTTAATAAGTGCCAAGAAAGAAAATAGGGTAAAACCGTCTAAAATGTTTACCAGGCTAACTCAGGACTGTACTCAAAGGTAGAATACACATACAGATAAGTGTGTGCATACTCTCAAAGGAAGCAATGGCATATTTGCATGTAAATTACAGCATGTCTATCTACAATATGAACACACTCCTGAGACAAGCACTGGTCTCTAAAGCTCTCCTGTCCTGCTTTTTACCCTCCTGTGGCCACGTCATCAATCTATGGGTCCTTGGAAGATGAGGCGGTTGAAGCCGGGGCTGCCTGAAAGCGGAGCGGAACAGAAGGGACATGCGGGGCGGAAGGCGTGGGTTCCATGGGGCAGTGGCGTCTCAGCCCAGTACCGGGCCGTCCTCTCTGAGCACACATGGCCACATGGCACAAAGGTGTGAGTGGGGGCACCAGCATCCACGTAGAAAGCCGGTTCACCTCCCAGCCACAGGGGCACATAAGGCCCCACTGTTCGGCAGAGAGGGCACTCCCGACGTCCACCCGTTCCTCCACCTGCAGCTTCCTCCCGGTCGCGGGTGCGTTCAGGCCGCTGACCCCAGTCGTGCCGGCCGTGGACATGGCCACACGCAAGGTAGGCCCAGGGTTGACGCTCCTCCAGGCTGTGGCTGCGAGGCAGGCTGGGGAAGGCCAGGGTGCTCAGGCCAACAGGGCACTGTGGACGGGCCGCATTTAACTCCAGACGCAGGGCATCTAGGTGGCGCAAGGTGGGTGCTTTAAGCAGGCCTTCAGCAGTTCGCCACAGCAAGGTGGCTCCACATAGGTCCACCAGAGAGCCATCCTGCAGCGCACTGCTCTCACCCTGGGCCTAGTGGAGTGCAGGAGAATGGATGAGCAAACTACTAACATTAGAGAAAAGTATAATATATAAAATATATAATCACACACACTTACACACGCAAGAACTTACAATACTCTGAAAAAAAAGCACCAAGCTTGGGTTGGGACCTATAAATGACAACCATGAAAAAATCAAAAAGAACAATTTCTAAGCATATACAATGATCCATGTTCTTAAACTTGAATCTTTATTTCACAGTGTTCAAAAGTAATTACATTACGATACCAATTACTGCACACAGCCTATGGTTAGGAAGTTGTGTTCAGAGGGTCAGCAGGTTCAAATTCAGCCTTGGTACAACTGAGATATCCTTGAGCAATGTACCATCCCACTAGACTGCTCCGCAGGGTTAAATGCAGAGTCACTTATTTTGTGGTGAAAACTTAACACAAACACGGCTGTTTGCCTTCAAGAACTGTTGAATGTGTCTTGGCTGCTGCAATGAATGCACTGCACAAAGCTGGTTAAACTGTCGATCTGAAAATATTATTTATTTAAAACAACTTTTGTTCATAACCCAACTTGGCTACGGAGGAGGATCTAAAATCTACAGGAGGAATCTAAAAAGCCACATATAAAAATACTTCAGATTTTGGTCAGTATACAGTAGATGGCAAAAATGTGTAACCTTAAGATAAAGTTGTATAGGGCTGTCCCAATATCAGACTGTATGTGCACAATTATCATGGCCAGAAGAATTCACAATAATGGTATTACTGCAATATATAGGTACATCTAAAACATTTGAATATCATGAAAAAGTTCAATATTTCTTGACCTTCCTTTCTGAAAGTGAAATCCATATATTATTTAGATTCATTACACACGGGGTGAAATATGTCACGCCTTTATTTCTGGGAATTTCAACGATTATGGCTTTCAAAAAATAGAAAGTTTACTGTATCAGAAAGTTAAAATATTGTGAAAAAGTTTAATCTAGGAAAGTCATGGTGTCACACCCTAATCAGCTAATTAACTCAAAACACCTGAAAGAAATCTGTAAGAATGAGGAGGGTAAGCCACAAAAGGTCAAGCTGCATTGATGCAGTTATTCATGCAAACATAATTTTCAGAAGCCTGACATTTCTGTTTAAAATATCCTTTTTATTGATCTCATGTGATATTCTAATTATCTGAAAGCAATAATCATCAAAATTCTAAGAAATAAAAGCTTGACATGTTTCATGTGTAATGAATCTATATCTATATCTGTAAGGAATGTCAAGAAATATTGAACCTTTTCACTATATTCTACATTTTTTTAGATAGTACCTGTATATGTACATACGTGCCAAAGACAACTTTATAATGTGGGGTAGCTCCATTTCCATATGTGTTAAGAGTCAGGTCACTATCTGTATCACCACTGGACTAAAAAGTTTGGTTTATAACATGCTGCTCTAAAGTGGCCCCATGGTTCTGGAGTCACACCGAAAAATTATCTAATTTTAGTCAAAAAAAATGCTAATTTAAAATATACCATGGAAAGTTCTTCCTACTTGTCTGCTGTTAGGCACATTCAGCATTACTGTAGACTAAATTCAATTAAATTATTTTGAAGGCTTTTCAGTGGTTTTCAGTGCAGATTACAGGAAGTGAGAGTGGTCTCTTCATATGTCTGATAAGTAATCATGAGAATTTCCTAATCTTACCAAGATAGCACTGCTCTTAGACTGCAGAAGAGACGTGACCATACATCATGGAAAAATAGATTCTTATTCTTAATTGAATTCTCATTTCAAATTAATTTCCAAATATCATAAAGGTTTAATTATGAACCCAGAATCATAGGCTGCTTGTATTTTAACACTCAGACAACATGCTACAAGCAGCCAGTGTTTAAGTGGGTGTTTGGAATATACAATGGTCCTCAAGGGTTATGACTGCCCTCAGTCTGTAGAGAATCAGACACATGGTCTGCAAGGAGTAGACACAACCTAACTGGGCCAAGTTAGTTATGTACCAAACATTTTCTAAGCGACAGCACAAGTTAATTTTTTCATTTGTCTTACTTCATTGCGGTGTTTAGCATTTCAGGCACCATAAGAATTAACTTTTGCAAGTTACTAATTATGCAAGTTAGTTACTAGTTACTTACTTACCACTTACTTAGTCAATATGAAAGTGTTTTGTTGGATTCATAATCAGAACAACTTTCTGTCAGATTCATTTCGATTTTACTTAGCTACCTTCAGATTAGGGGCGTTGCATTTTACCAGGATAGATAACCGAGATATTTAAAGCATTAAATATTAATATTGTTTTAATAATACTTATATTACAATATAATAAATACAACCTGCACTAATAACTATGCAGTTCACACTCCAACATGATAAGTAGTGCTACTGTTCATTAACGCCTTAACTGTTTTCACTTTCCATGAATGCTCAGTGTAAGGTTCTTTTTTTAAACAGTTATTTTAAGTTATATTAAGTTCAGAGCGTAAAGACAATGGTATTTTTTTTACTGTAATCATATTATCTTTAATCATTACTTCAAGAGTAACATGTTAGACTATTTATCATTTCAAACCAAAATGAGTGTGACAGTGGAAATGTGTCATTGACAGCCATACACATATATATAACATTTCATTATGTTGAATAACTTCACACCAATAACCGCATGGAAAATATGAAAATTTCAGATCATGGGTTCCTGATTTTTTACATGCTTTGGTTCAGCTCAGGTCAGATGCATTCATTCTCTTGCTGACATGAAATTACACTCTTTTCTACTCTCTATTCCCTCTGTATCTTGAACATTAGATGTATTCAGAAAAAACTGGTTTGTGGAGTAAGTGAATGTGCTCCACATTGCAACTATAACTGTTAACAGGAATGTACTGGGTTGGTGGAAAAGTTCCAGTGGATCTTTGCCTTTACTTGTTAAATTTGCCTAAAGTGTGTTAAGCATTTCTGGTAGTACAACAGCAGCAGCAAAAGGAACTTTTGTGCAATGGAGGCTAACAAATGATCAGAGCAGTGTGGATGCTAGGTAAGGTCAGGTAAGTTTGCTTACATTCAGAATTTGAACTATAATTTCTAGGGCAAAATGTTCCCAAATGTTTGTTTTAGTAGATTCTACACCAACACTATGTTTCGCATTCCTTATTTCTGCGATTTAACTAAAAATATTTTTGTGTTTCTCCAGGTCCTGTACAGATAGAGAGAAACAGTGCATCAGCTAGCAAGTGCTTGTACTTACCAGTTGGCCACGGATGGGGCCGGATCTAGTCTCTCTAAGGGTATAGACGTCTCCACAGACAGAGATTTCCCTCCACATGCCTTGCTTGGAGTTCTCTGGGAAACCCTGGGGATGCATCACTAACACTCCATTCGTTGTGAGCCCATCCATGTGACCATCTGGGTTCTTCCATTTGGTTGCTTTTTCCTGCAAGAAGAGATTAACCAGCATATGAGCGATTATAGATATGTTTTAGGCAATGCTGTTTTATGTTATAAGGAAAAAAAGCACCTTGTTAAAAATATTTTCACAGTGTTAAACTGTCTATGAAAAATACCAACCCCAAGGAAAATGTTTTTAGAAGAGTCGAAGCCAGCTGCATAAATACGGGCAGTGTAGGGGGGGTTTCGTTCACAGACCACCCTGCAGGCAAAGCGTGAGATGGTGCTGGGGGCAACAGAAGAGTCCTCACTTTCTTTCGATCCTCCTGGTGTATCAGTGACCACAAAGTCTATAGGACTCTCAGTGGAACGGCCAATCTAAAGGCAAGAAAATCAATAATGAAAAACTGCAAAGAAGTTTAAAATGCCAATTTTGTTCAGTCCTCATTGCACACATCTTATTCAATCATTCATACCCATTTTAAACACTGTAGCTTTGATAAAGAATGAGCATATAAAGTGGTGTGAAAAAGGTTTTTGCCCCCTTCCTGATTTCTTTTTTCCCCATGTTTGTCACACTTAAAAAATTAACCCAAGAGCGCAATGACAACTCATCCAAGAGGTCACAAATGACCCCACAACAACATCCAAAGAACTTCAGGCCTCACTTGTTCTTTAAAAGGTTACAGTCAGTGTTCATGACTCCACCATAAGAAAGAAGCTGGGCAAAATGGCCTGCATGGCAGAGTGCTAAGACGAAAAACCACTGCTGAGCAAAAAAAACATTAAGGCTCATCTCAATTTTGCCAGAAAACATCTTGATGATCCCCAAGACTTTTGGGAAAATACTCTGTAAACTGACGAGACAAAAGAGGAACCCTTTGGTAGGTGTGTCTCCCATTTGAGACATCTAGTGTACAAGTAACACCTCTTTCAGAAAGAGAACATCATACCAACAGTAAAACATGGTGGTGGTAGTGTGATGGTCTGAGGCTGTTTTGCTTCTTCAGGACCTGAAAGACTTGCTGTGATAAATGGAACCATGAATTCTGCTGTCTACTAAAAACTCCTGAAGGAGAATGTCTGGCCATCCGTTCTTGACCTCAAGCTGAAATGAAATTGGGTTCTGCAGCAGGACAATGATCCAAAACACCAGCAAGTGTACCTCTGATTGGCTGAAGAAAAACAAAATGAAGACTTTGGAGTGATCTAGTCAAAGCCCTGACCTGAATCCTATTGAGATGCTGTGGCAAAACCTTTAAAAAGGCAGTTCGTGCTCAACAACCCAATGTGGCTGATATACAACAATTCTGCAAAGATGAGTGGGCCAAAATTCCTTTTACTTGAGTTTACTTGTGTTGTCTTTGACTAATATTTAAATTTGTTTGATGATCTGAAACATTTAAGTGTGACAAACATGAGGACAAAAACTCACAAGCCACAAGTTTATACATGTTACATCCCTTAAAATGCAAGCATTTAGGTTTGCTTAATTCGGTTTTACAACCTCTCAAACTTACATGATTAAATTACAAGGCGTGTTGTTCAGTAGACACAATCAATTAGTTAATAACTAAATTAATGTATCAAAATAAAAACTAAACTATAAAGTATCCTAATGCTTCTTATCTGTAAATTACGTTACTGTGCAAACAGGGCTTGTATGATGTCTGAAGGAAAGCATAGGACATGTCAAAGAAATAGGACACGGAGTGGTCACACATGAGCTAAAGGTCACCATGACCAATGTGATGCGTTAGCTAGAGGGGTATAAAGTCCCTGAGCATCAGGCTGTGGAGTAGGGCTAAACAATGAATCATTTTTATATTAAATTTGCAATTTGAAAGCCTCAAATCTGCAAAACTGACTTTGTGAAAAAGCCAAATAAACTAATTTTAAGAAATAAATTGCACTTAAATTGAAACACTGGTAAAAACAAAATAACAAACAAACAAAAAACAATGACATATTCTCTTAAAATCTTCAGCTCTACTGTGGAGCAATGGAACCTATACATCTATAGAGTAAAGGAGCACAATCCATCACATCTGCGAGAGTAGAGAGTAAAACCAAGATGCTTGTGGTTGAACGCAATCAAACCGTCACATCAATGTTGCAACATGTAATGTTAATCCTTCTCTGATTTGCCAAGGCTGTAGTGAGGAGGGATACATTTTGATATTGATACCTTTTGTTTCACCATTGAATTTTTAACTCTGTGGTGAAGAAACATCAGCAGGTGTCTACAAACTCTAAGACCAGTGTATTATGAAATAATATGTGCAGCACAACTTTTCTGTATCTATTAGCACAAAATATTAAGACATAAAAAGAAAAGTCAGACCTAAAAACACTCAATAAAAGCACACCAAAACAAATGCTGTCCAGACACGTTTTGGCATCTCACCTGGAACATATCTGTGTCATTGTCATGGCAGTATTCCACCACCACAGTCTGATTCCTAGAGAGGGTGAAGGATATACTGTGCTGACCCCTGCTGTTAACCGCCTGAAAGAAAAGGTCAAACTCATTCATTAATTAGGACTACAGCCCAATGCTGATACAAACCATTGCAGCCACAATATTCACAATAAAGTTCTTAAGAAAGGTAGAACATTATTGTAGTTAAATAAGTAAATTAAAGGGCTTAATATTCCAATTAACTGCTTTAAATATACTCCATTTATTTTTCTCCTACTCACCTTGCTGTCTTGTGGGTTGCTGAGGATGTGCACAGTGCTCGGTTTGACACCATTAGCCTTTGCTCTCCTATACAAAGCAAAGCGACTCCTCTTCCGACCTTTATCCCCACTTGGAAGGGAGCCATTGTACCTGGACATCAACAACAAATACATATTTAGACACTTCATGAATCCTTAGAAGGAAATGTGGCACAATTACACTAGTCATACAAATACCAGCAGATAATTGAAATTAATTAAAACTACATGATCAAGTATGGAAGACCCATTTCTTTTACACATAAAAATCATGTGCTCAATTAGACACCACTGTATTGTATTAACTTTTGTATTTTACGCTACACAACTACTGTTACATACAAACACAAAGTTACTATTTACTTAATACTGATTAATAATTACTGAATGCATTTGCTCTACACACTTTTTTGACAAATATTTATTTTTTAAAGGTTGCCGTATTAAAAGTCTTTCGAGGGAAAAACACTTGAAACTAGCTTTTAGTTTTAAATGTTACAATATATGGCATTAGACATTCCCTTCGATTTTCTTACCCATATGAATCTGTCCCTATTAAAAAAAACAAATGGTAAAATCATAGAAATATTATAAATGGGATAGGACAATATATACTTTTTAATTTTATTTCAAAGTATAGCAGGTCTCAGAAAACTGATTTAAACAAAGGAAGGGAGAGGCAGTCAGAAAACAACTGTTATAAACAACAGAGCTTTTGTGCTGTGACAAGTTTTGGGTGGTGTTACCTGGCCACACAGTGAATGCCACCACACATGGTATTAGCTGGAGACATGTCTGAACTGGTCTCAGGCTCAGTGATAATACTGCATGCCGTTACAGGATAAACAAGGCAGTTCTTTGCCAGGTCTTGGATTATAAGACGAAAACAATGGTGGAAAAGTTTCTGTTAAGAGGTTTTGAGATATTTTGAGCCAATCAGACGCACGAGGCACCCATAATGGGTACAGAGGGCTGTGGTGTCCTACGCGCTCTGCTTCTCAGAGGGATCTGAATGCTTTGTACACAGTAACTCAGTTTGGCATCCAGTCTCTACACCCTGCAGTTTGCTGCCATCATAGAAAGACTCTTTTGTTCTTCCTGTAGCTATCAGTGACAAACAGCACAAGGAAGGCAAAGCATGGGAAACTGATGAGGCATTCACCCTGTTAGGAGCCCTGGAGGAAATCACAAACCTGCCTTATTAGCAACAGAACTCCTTTTCATTTATTTTAGAAACCCTTTTTAAAGTAATAAACAGAATCCTGTCTAGCTCTGTTAATAAAATAAATCAGGTTAATTAACAAAAATTTTTTTTTAAATTTGGATGCCAGACCAAAGGTCTGATACTGATGTGAGTATATTTAGATTTGGACCCATTTTTGAGCGTCTGTAAGCTACAGCCAGTGGAGTAAATGCATAAACAAGTAGAGTTAAACAAAGTGTAGCTGATTGGATGTCAAACCCATTATGCTGGTATTTTGCTTAATTCTTATTATTTTTTACGTTTTCCTTGCATATGATTCATTCCAATTTGTTCACAAACCTCATGATAAGCAATTATTGTGTTATAATAGTGATGTTACAGTCATCCAACCTTTTTTTAAGCTTTAGGCTGCCAGCCGTGTGACCCAGCAGTGTACAATGTCTGTATAGTTTGAAGTGAGCAGTGGTGCAAAAGCATTGACTGTGTACAGACTGGTCAATGTGCCAGTTCAGCAATGTAGACAGCACACACACACACACACACACACACACACACACACACACACACACACACACACACACACACACACACACA
>JBBIGC010000152.1:6014976-6025067 GCA_037576955.1 Lepidarchus adonis | reverse complement strand
CACACACACACACACACACACACACACACACACACACACACACACACACACACACACACACACACACACAGGTACTGAGCCATATCAAGGGCGACCAGTTTGATGCACGCTTCTTAAATAACAAATTTGCTCCATTTACCTTTAGTTATATATTATTAATGATTAACATTAATCATCTATGTGGAGGCACTGATCATGTTCATCATAAGACACACGCAGGTTTCTTTCACAGCAGTAAAAAATAACTCTTCCTCCCATTCACTGTGAAAATTATACATTTTTTCTGCCATGTTTTTGGGATAAGAAACCGCATTCAGCTCCACATCTTCACTCCGCCAGCTAATTTACTCTCCTATATAATATAATATTATATAGATTATATATAGATAATATATAATAGAAAACTTCATGCATAATAAACATGTTTTAAATGCTTTTTTATATTGTAATTTTCAAAGCTATATAAATACAAATGTGATTTAAGAAGAATAGCAACAGGATAAAATGAAAGTTTAAATGCTGCTCAGTTTTGGAACTGGTCCATGGGCACCTTTTGTGGTCCTTGAGGGCACCATGTTGGTGACCCTGGGCCTAGACCAATACCAGTAAAGGCAAAGGCACTGTGATTCATATATCAGATAAAGACTGGTGTGCTATAGTCATTTTGCTCACCTAAGTCATGATAAGTAATATTTAATATTTTTAAAATTGCATAAAGGAGTTGGCGGAATAGGTCATATTGCTAGTATTTCATTGCTCTGCCAAATTCTAGCACACATTTGATACTGAACTGTTCTTAATTTAAGACATAATGCAGTACACCAATGCAAAATATGTATATGACCTACATACCTGTTAAAAGCTGCAACTATTCTGTACTGCTATGTCCAAAAATCAAATCAGAGCACGGCTGGAACAAACCAGTACAACTATTTTTACATTCAAGAGATGAATTTAATCTGTTGATACGTTAAATATCCTTCCATCCAGTCCTATGACTGAGGTCAAAACAGAATTGTATAAAACTGTTCATCACCAAAATCCACTCCATTCACTCAATATACCGCATCATCCAATTAGTCATTGGTTTCGATTTCTGTGCCATCGTATTGCTTGGACCTGCGCCAGGACATTCAGGCTACAGCTCGTCTCAGCCTCACTTTACGATTGAGTTTCAGGCAGTTTATGAAGCATCACATAATTTCTTAAAATACTGAGAGTTTGCCATGTTAACGAATGTGAATTGTGGTATTAATTAATATGCAGCACTTCAGCACTACATTAACCAACGGTGAGGAATATCAAGTTCAATATACTCAAATGATTTAATGAAGAGATAGGACTTCTGACCAAGGCGTCTGTATCTTCCAAACACTTAGAAAAGTATTTCAGTTCAGGTAGGGGTGTGACAATATCAAATCATATAGACTATAAAAAATTAAGACACAATAAATAGTGGGTTTCAACACAGGAGTTCCTGATTAAGTAGATCATTAGAAGGTCTAGATTTTAAGAATCTGTAAGAAAATATATGTATCTGCATTAAGTTCCACTCTGAATGAAAGGATGTCCGTCGTGCACTTTTACAGCTCTAGGAAGTTAGGGTTTCCTGTTTACTAAGAGTGACATTCATTTGCTTATCCTCCAGAAAAATGCTGCATGACCACTTCATGACTTCATGATCATCAAGCACATAGTAAAGTGAATTTTACATTAAATCATACATGTCAATCAATCAATCAATACAATGATTACAACATAATACAATATAAATTTAACAAGATATTTTTAGATCTCAAAGAAATATAATACTGTATATGTTCTAATAATAGCCTGTCTCTTATTGACGCCCGTTTCCAATAAACGCCGGTTTGAAGTGATGCGGCATAGACGCCGGTCTCCATTTTTTACATTATACACCGGGGCTACTATTGGAAGATATATGGTATGTACAGTTAACATAAATACACTAACAAGACCTTATACAGGAGACCTTAAACAGAATACAAACCATTTAAACACTTTAGGATATTAGATTTCCTCTGAGTATTTAAGTCCTTGGAAATTCCTCTACACTAAAACTTAATCCAGTAACTGGGAGTGTAAGTGCATCATTTAACCAACGAATTAATCTGGAAGTAATGCAAATTAAAAGGGCCGTTTGAAATCCCACTTTTCTTCTTAATTCACTGTTGTGTACAGATTTGGCTGAAGGCCCAATTGCTGTCAGTGAGGCTGATCTTATGAAATCTATTAACAAGTGAGATGGGCACAAAGGAGGCACACCAACAGAAGACTTACCCGCACAAGGAATGTGCCATGTCCTACTGTCAACACACAAACATGAACTTGCGCAATAAACAAGTAATAACATTATTTCAGGTTTATCCTGTTCTGTGAGGTGAACATCTAAAGCGAATCATCTGGTCCCTTTAGTGTAGGAAACCTAAACTGATCCCAGATCAGTATCTGTACTGAGAGGTTTGATACACGTAGTGTCAAAACTATATAGTTTGTGTTATTATCAGGGGTTCATATAACAACGTTAATGTAATTGCAATCAAATACATTGCATTTCTGAGAATAGCATGGATCATAATCAGGGATGTAATGAAGAGGCAGGAAGTTAGGATGATCCCAAGGTCTCCAGAGAACATTTTTTAAAACAATATTATATTAAAATGAGAGCTCAATATTCTGTCTTTTCTTAGGGCTCAAAATATCTAGTGGTGCCCCTGACTGGGATTAGTCCTGTTTAATACTAGATTAGTTTAATATTAGATTTTGTAAGTAAACACACACACACACACACACACACACACAATAATAATAATAATAATAATAATAATAATAGTAATAATACTACATTTAATTCATAATGCACTTTACATTTGGAACAAATGCTACAGGGTAAAAGGAATAATCAACATTAAAAACATTTTTTAAAAAACCCCACACAGAGTAACTAATAAAACACGTCTTAATATATTATATATATACATATATATAAATTTGGTGAAAATTTGGTGCTGGTGCTTTTCCAACGTGTTCACAAACCAGAAGATAACGATATGTATTGTGAAAATGTTAAGTATTGTTATACTATATATTTTCCTCATGGTACTAGCATGTAGTCGTGTCAGACAAGTTGATGTGATTTCGAAGCCCACAGTGTTTTAGGAGGTCCTACTAGCCTTCACGTTAAACCTGATTGTTTTCCATCTAGAATCTGAGACTTTAGTGTCATTTTCTCCTCGCAGGAGCAGTTGAGCCTCAGCTCCAGCTGTTGTTGCTCCAGCTAGCGCACTTCTGAGCACTGCTAGCTAACACTAGAACCAAACCCCTCACAGCAGAACCTCAGAGAAACCCGAGGATACACCATCACCGACTGGGTGGTGGAGCTTCTACTCACCCGAGTATCACCAGTTCGCCGTATTTCACCGGATCTTTAGAGCGGGCATGTTCGTCCTGATTCGGCGACAACATGGGACTGAAACGCGTCGCTTTTCTTCTGATAAACGACCCGCCGTTCCCTTCAGAGCCGCGAGTAAGTGACTTAATGTGCTGAATGGCGACGTTCGGCGTCCGTTTCAAGAAGAGGATATGCTCCAGGTGTGGTAGGCGGATTTCTTAACGTACATTTCCCGTTATGAATTTGTGCGGGAAACGTGGAGCCACTCGGACAGCGACATCCGAACCTGAAGTCCGGTTCAGCGGCGGAGGAGGGGAAACAGCTCGGAGCAGAGTGGACTGTACCACCGTCACACGAGGGGTGCTACAACACGGAGTGCGGTTTAAAAGAAAACACTAGCCCGTTTTATACCATCCTTATCCGTGATTATGTAGTGAAAACTCATACATATCGCGTCATTGGTATTGTTATCAAAAATAAATATCCTTATATGTTTTGCTTGTGGAATTTCACATTACGACGCCCCCCTCCGTAGTAGACTGAATGGTGAGGTCTGAGTGCAAAGCTCGCCTTTAACCATTACGTCAGTGTAAAATAGTAAGCTTAAGCTGTGGAGTATGTGATTAGAAACGCGGCTGATTTTTTTTTTTTTACGTTAATGCAGTAGAGAGAAGTGTGAGCTTTGTAGCTTTATGCCAATCCAAATGGTCAAGAAACTTTAAATGTCTGTCGTATCTGTAGTTGAAAACGAGGATGCTTTTAGAGGGTCCATTCATAGAATCTGGAAATTGTCGTCCAGCTGAAAATAGGTGAACTTTTTTCATGCTCAAATGCAAAAAAATGCCTTTTATAACTACGTTACGTATAAATGTCTGTGTCTATCCAGTTACTTTGATAGTCTGATCTCATCGTGAATCAGGGCTGCCCATCACAGCCAAAGCTGCATTTGCACATGAAAAGAAAAGGTTGTCCACTGGGAGGCGCACGAGCAGATGCAGGAATAAAGCTCTCAATGTCCACGTTGACATTCACTACTGTGCTACGCTCTGTGCTTGCTTTGTGCTGCCTAGTACAAAGAATAAAGACTTGTAAGTGATTTCTCTCAACAGTGTTAGGGTGATCTACATTAATTACCCTGTATTACTTCAAGACCTTCAAATATTTCTGAATTTATTTACCGCACACTGAAAGTAGTGCATGATTCATTATTAAGTTATTACATATGAAAAAAAAATATTTTCTTATTTTTTTTAGCAAGAATAATGTATATGTTACCCATTTTGTTTGGAGCCATGTTTTGATAATGTATATTTGAAAGCACAAATTTTCAGCAAAGTAGGAATATTCTTAGTAGATAACAGGTCAACTGTTAGCAACCAATAATTCTTGATTTTAGACATTTATAACATTTATCATTGATATACAAAGCGATTGTTTGCTATAAGACAGATGGCTAAAACAGCATGCAAAGTTATGGTTACTACAATGTCCAGAACACAATTTTCATACATACTTTAATAGTAGTTCTATACATTATTCTTACAGTGTGATATTAAAAATAAAAAGCAGATTATAAGAATAAAGAAAAATGCAGAGTTTCTAATTGACCTTCTTTGTAATTCTGAGCAAAACACTATAACTGCAAAAAAAAAAGTACAATATGTACATTATTCCTTCATATCTGGGTTTGTTTCTGCAGTACCCAGGTTCTGGTTACAAGAGTAAAAGCCAGGAAGGAGAGGAATGCTGACATAATGGGCAATTTGGGGCGTTCTGCTTTTCCTGAGGTCATTACCCCTGATATCTGAACATCCACTTTGTTATTTCTGAAGAGTCAGCTCACAGACTGTGGATCTCTGTTACGTCATTATGTGTTTGAACCGTCAGTAGAAGTCAAAGTCAACTTTTTGAACAATTATAAAAGAATATCTGAGCTCCCTGGTAGCAAATTTATTATCCTAAATCTCCGATGTCCTGTCGTACCTGTAATAGGGCTTTTGTTTGCCCAGTTTCCACAAAGCAGGAGCTCATGTGATCAACTGTTCAAAGACTAGAGTCAAATGATTAGAAATACAGTATAAAGTGAGCATTCTTCAATGAAATCCTGCAGCCACACTGGTCATTTAGACTGGACCCCAATATTTATTAATAAAATGCATCATTTAATATTAATAAACAGTTTAATTCCATTCATGGGTCAAACACAGAGATTCAGTACTAGAAAATGAAAGTGAAAAGTATGTTTTCATTGTGAACACACTCATTCACACCTAAAGGAAATGTGACCTCTGTATTTAACTCATCACATGTGCACACATGGAGCAGCTATCATCATCATCATCATCATCATCATCATCATCATCATCATCATCGACCCCTGGGAGCAGTGTAGCAGGGACGGTACCTTGCTCAAGGTTTACCTTAGTGGTGCCTGGGCTGGGACTTGAACTTGCAACCTTCTGAGCCCAGGAGCAAAGTCCTACAGTGATACAGTCGATCAAATACGGCTGTAACTGAATGACTAATCCTTTCATACAATATTTCTAAGACATTGCTGCAAGCTCATGACGGGACATTACCTAAATGGTCTCTATATCTATATCTATTTTGCAAGATCTAATGTCCTTCATTCACCACCATGGAATTGCAAAAAGACAAAACACGGAAACCATTGGATTCCATCATTTTCTGGTCTCAGATTTGATTAACTGGAAGGCGATTTCTCAGGTTCATATTTTAAACATGCTTAAAATGTGAAATCCACATTTGTGCACATGTTAAAATATTAAGAATGATTAAAGGCTATCTCCAGTATTTTAAACATGTCACTCAATACTTCCTGATGGACAGAGAATAGCTGGAGAAATGTCCTGTTTCCCACGGTGGAAGATTTCATTGCATACTTTTACCACCAGTTCTTTTGTCATTTGAGATGGTTTTGCAAAGATTGTCTAAACACTGTCCAAAAATATATTTCTTCATGAACAAAGAACTTGACTGCATTTCAGATTCCACATACTGCCCCTCGAATGTTTTTCACATTTTAATATGCTCCATTAATTCAGTGTGATACAGGACTCCTCTGGGATTTCTGTGGAACAGAAAAAACATCAGGAAAATGAGGGGAAGTGCTGTATGAACTAAATTATTGTGTGAAATAGCTTAATTACACCAAACATTTGCATTGATTTATATTGAATAGAGCCTGTATAACTGGAGTTTGGGAACTGCATGTAAAATTCAATTGCAATTACTATCAACATTTGGCTTATTTTAGATTATACACGACCGATTGACTGACTGACAGACTAAATGAATGAATGAATATACAACTGCATTGCAATTATTTGCAAATCTCATTAACTTGTAACATAGAAACATATCAAGTGTTTATACTGAGAAATGTACTTTTTTAAAAAGTCATTTTAAATGTATTGGAAGCAACACACCAGGTCAAAGATGAGAGGAATATTGTTCCATAATTGTCTGATAGGATTTTAGATGCTCATCAGTCTTTTTTTGTCTTTTTTTGTGTTATGATACGCCAAATGTTATAACTGGTGAAAGTTTAAGTCTGAAAGGTCTGGAATCTTCTACTACAAAGCCATGCTGTTGTTGTAGATGCAGTATGTCAGTTAGCATCGTCTTACTGCCTTCCAAGCCCTCCATGAAGA
This sequence comes from Lepidarchus adonis, assembly GCA_037576955.1. Classification (NCBI taxonomy): domain Eukaryota; kingdom Metazoa; phylum Chordata; class Actinopteri; order Characiformes; family Lepidarchidae; genus Lepidarchus; species Lepidarchus adonis. The sequence continues at coordinate 6,017,981 of JBBIGC010000152.1, read as the reverse complement.
AGACAGTGTCTGTTTGGAAGCATATGTTGTATATACCACTGAAAACTGGGTTCACGGACAATGATTTCTGAAGGTGTTCCTGAGCCCATGCAGTGATTTAGTTCAGTTAAAGCTTCAGAGAATACAAATGGAGATGTGTTCAGAACTGTCGCTGTGAGAGAAGATTGTCCTGTTAACATTGACACACTCACTGTGTCAATGGTGACTGTGCGCAATGCTCTGAGGAGAGTGAACCCACAGAAGGCAGCTGGGCCCCTAACAACATCCTGGGCTAATGTTTTCACAGATATTTTCAATCTCTTTCTTACACAAGCTCTTCAAGTCCACCAGCATTGTTCCTCTTCCAAAGAAAAACATCGTGACCTGTTTAAATGACGCTCACTGCAGTTGGGATGAAGTGTTTTGAAAAAGAGAACCATGACTCACATCTAGGAAGACATTCCAGACACCTTAGATTCTCTGCAGTTTGCTTGCTGTCAGGACCGGTCCACTGAGGGTGCAGGCAGCCCTGACATCCATACAGCCATCACACACTTAGAGGGCAAGAACTTCTGCCAGAATGCAATTCGTTGACTACAATTCAGCGTTCAGCACACAGACTGTCTGAATACAAAGAACTCCAAGATCAAGTTTGCTGGTTATACAACAATCATCAGACAACACAGCACACAGAGCTGGTGGCCCTAAATGCAGAAAAGACCAAGTAAATGATTGTTGATCCAAGCAAGGAAGCTGCACATGGCACTTTTCATAGGTGACACGCAGGTGTGGAGGGTCAAAACTTTCAAATTCCTCCGTGTTCACATCAGCGAGGATCTCACCTGGTTCCACAACACCCAGAACATCATCAAGAAGGCCCAGCAGCAACTGTACTTCCTGAGAAGGCGGAGGAAGTTCTCAGTATGATCAAGAGCAAGTTCCATCACAGTCTTGCATGTAAGCTGCAATGCTTTAGACAGAAACACCCTCCAATGTGTGATCAAGACCATACAGTTTATTCCAGGAGCAATTAACTTTCTCCCTACTGCAGGACATTTATCAGATACATGATGACAACATAGCCCAACATAATCAAAGATAATACACACTCACATTACCAGAGGTGAACAGTAACTCAGTACAGTTTTTGAGTATCCGTACTTGAGTAGTCTTTTTTAAATGTTTGACTTTCACTTCATTACATTTCTATCGAGGTTGTCATTGCTCATTACCTTCAGATGTTTTCTCACTTTTCTAAAATGTGATTGTTTTTTAGCAGATGACAGCCTATCAGAAATAACCAGCAGTGTTACATCACACCTGTTTGCTGTAACGCTGCAATGCCAGCATTTCTCAGTCACGATCAATCAGTGGCGGGAAAATGGACGGAGACAGAGACAACCACACTTCATGCTCAAGTTTACGGAAAGGAAAAAAAAATCATATTGTTTTTAGGGTTGCAACTATTGAATATTTTTGAAATGGAGTATTCTGACAAATTTTTCATCGATTAATCGAGTATAAATCATACTTTTTTGTGCAATCAATATTATGCATGTAACAGGAAATGTCAAGCAATTGGCTGTTATTCCTATTTTGAGATATAATTTATCTGTGTGTGTGTGTGTACTGCGCACGCAATCGTAAAAATCTGTAGAGGCTCCGAGCTTGGAGAACACAGCTAAAAGGTGAAATACGGATATGTTTTTATTTGCGATCATGTGCATGTAACCATAAATAATATTTTCATGAGCAGATGCAGATAGTTGTGAAAAACTTGACTAAAGTCCATTTTGAGAAAACAAACCCTTATTGTGTCACACAGAGTGGAACCTGAAACCCTAGTCTTCTAAACACTCAGCCCTGTTAGTACGACAACGGCAGTTGAGGCCAAACTGAAGTCTTCTCTGCTCAACTGGCAGCAATGTGGCTGGGAGATGTTGCCAAGAGCCACTTTATGCACCTGCTAGCAAGTTCAAATCATCAGTGTCTGTACTGTCAATATAGTTTGAGCGATCAAAGACATTTTTCTAAAATACATTAGAAACGCAGTCTGATTTTTGCATGACCTGTAACTGTAACACATTAAAGAACACAATACAGACAACACAGAGGATCAGCTTGTGCCTACTTATGCATATATGGGCTTCTTACTCACAAACCAGCAACTTTCTACAAAGGCTTTCAGAGGAAACCTTTCATGTCTGACTTGGGCCTTTGAATAACAGTTATGTTCTTGCTCTGCACGTATGCTGTTTGTACAATAATTGTGTCATATGTAATCTATCAAAATTAATACACTAATGAACACACTTATAATTCCGCTACCATTTCAGAAGCTTACAGGTCAGCAGAAACAATGGTCCCATCTGTCAGAGCTCCTGACCATGTGTCCTGCTTGAAGCAGACCCTGCTCATCACTTCCTGTCAAACTGAATAATAGTGCTGGTCATCATTCCTTGTAAAAGCAACCCAGTTTGCGTCACTTCCTTGTCTGTTGGATGTCATATGCTTTACCCTCCCAAACACATGCCCCTCCACCCCAAACACACACACACACACACACACTGTCACCAGACACAAAGCCCTAAAGGCCTTTAATTGTTTGCATGTGGACCTGGGAAAGGAAATGCTTTATGTAGCAGTTTCTAAGTGTTTGTTGCAGCCTAAAGAAAAAGTAAGGGAAGCATAGTGAACAAACAAAATACAGGCTGTTCCGTGGCTATGCTTTATCTGCTGGCAGAACTGGCAACACCAAGGCTTAAAGCAGTGTGTCACTCCATTTTTAGTCTTTGCAAGCCAACTATACTAGTATCAACATTATTTTTGCAACTGCTGGCTAGAGGGGCATAAGTCCTTATGTCCCTATCAACACCGGTGTCTAAACCTTTGGATATACAGTATAGATATCCTTCCCTAATTAAGGTGATCACTGATATAAGTCACTCCTTCGCTGCCGAGTGTGAAGCGGCTGGGATGAGAATCAGCACTTCCAAATCCGAGACCATGGTACTCAGCCGGAAAAG
>JBBIGC010000152.1:5991670-6002576 GCA_037576955.1 Lepidarchus adonis | reverse complement strand
TCTCTCTCTCTCTCTCTCTCTCTCTCTCTCTCTCTCTCTCTCTCTCTCTCACACACACACACACACACACAAACACAAGTATATAATTTGCTTTAGACAGCTTTACGACTTCAGTGCACAGGATAGCAATATCTTGACACTCAACTCTTTGTATGTGTTTTTCCTATCTGTTCTATCCTAAATTAAAAGAGCATTTCTGCTGATCAAATTCTGTGTATTCTGTGAAAATTACACCACAATACTCATCAATGAGGTAAAGGAAAAACCTTGAGTGACAGCCAAAGCTTTGAAGGCTTAATTGCAACTGGCTAACTTCTGGGTTCATTAGCCTATAGTACATAAAACATTGAATAAGCAAGGTGTCTATGGCAGGACACCATGCAGAAAGCTACTGCTTACTAAAAGAAACATTGCTGCACGCTTGAAATTTGTGAAAGACCATGCTGACACTCTGTAGTCGTATTGGTAACATTTTTTGTGGACTGATGAAACTAAGACTAAACTATTTGGGAAGAACACCCAGCACAAAATCTGGCATAAAAACTGCACTGTTCATATTATCATGAAAACATTGTCCTAACTATAACATATGGTGAAGGAAACATCATGATTTGGGCCTGCTTTGAAGAACTTGCCAGCTTGCAGTCATTGAGGGGAAGGTGAATTCCCAAGTGTATCAAAAAATTATTCAGGATAATGTGAGAATGTCTGTACATAATCTGAAACTCTGTAAAAGTTGGGTGATGCAACAGGACAATGACCTAAAACCCTGGTGATGCTTAACAATGTCACAATTGTTAATTATATCACACTGCTCAGTGATGTCAAAATAACCAGTGAAGTCACAGTGGTTTATGGAATTACAATTGTTAAGTTTGTCACAATGGTTAATTACACCGTTGACAGTGTCAGAATGGTTGATGATGTCACAATGGTTGGCTGTATCACAATGGTCAATAGTGACACAATGGCTAATGATGTTGTAATTATTTATGATACCACAATGGTTTATGGTGCCATAATGGTTTACATCATGATGATTGATAATGTCAACGTAACTTTCAACATTGCCAACATTGTCACAATGCTTAATAAAAGCTGCAACTAATTTCAGGGGCTGTATCCTGTGAAGAACAAGGTCTATAATAGATATATCTATTCTAAATCTATAAAAGCCTCTGTGTTTGGATGATCAACGTGTTTTAGCTGAGATAGTCTAGTTCAGTCTGCAAATACTCTAGTGTGTTAAATACTTATTTTCTGCACTATTATACAAATAAATTGTTTAAAAATCATACAATGTTATTTCCTGGATTTTTAACATTCTGTCTCTCACAGTTGAAATGAACCTGATGAACATTACAGACTCTCTCATCTTTTTAAGTAAGACACCTTGCAGAACCAGTGGCAGCCAAATACTTTTTTGTCCCATTGAATCTACCAAATACTAGTTTTTCTTTTCTTAGACCCTTGTTCTGCAGGATTTAACTTGACAGACGTTTTTTGTTTTAGTGAAGATATAAAATCAGTGTCTGATTCTCAGCTGAGCAAGAGACCCTGGCAGTGCAGGTGGACCTTCTTAAGCAGAAACAGAGATATGGATGAGCCATATCAAGCAACCTAGTGGCCTTATCAGTGCTATAGTAACAGGAAACTGTTCTCATCAATTATCCTGCAGGCTGTTTATGATTGTCAGGGTCACTTCATAATCTCATAAATGGGCTGGGTCACTTCATAACTCAAGGTTTGTCCACCACAGCCTAATGTACAGAGGGTCACTCTACCCTCCTCCTGAGCACTTCATCATGGCTGATGGAGAGTACCCTTATCTTCAACACCCACTCCACCTCATCACTCCCTAGATGACACTGGTGCAAAGTGTGGGGTTCCTCACCCACTCCCCCTTTTGAAGTCCAAATGGACGAATCTGAAAACAAAGCGGCAGTGGTCGAGAGGAAGAACTGTTAGGATAAAGTCAGTGGCGCACCACAGTATGACCAACTGTCAACTGCCATTTGCCATGGAAGAGGTACACCCTGACCATGATCGTTTATTAAGAGGCGAGTTAAAATTTTTAAAGCTGTGGTTTTTATTTATGTCTGTGTAATTTTGTGTGTGTGTGTGTGTGTGTGTGTGTGTGTGTGTGTGTGTCAGCCCTGCAAACCTGGTCAATTGACAATGTTGTTTCATCCTGGCGTACAATGCTGTAACCTTTTCTTGCAGGACCGGTTTCTCCAGAACTGTTCCATTTACAGATTTTACGTTTAGCTGTAACCTACCTTCGATTCAGAAAATTAAGTTGAAAATAGTATGTTTATAGCTAGACGTCTGTTAAAACATTACAACTTATTTTAGCAACAAAAAGTCTTAAGACCCTTGTGTTGGTGGTGTTTGTTATTTGAATGAACTGAACCCAGTAATTACACTTTAAAACATGTTCCTTAACCATTAAACAATCCTAACAGCTTTGAAAAACCAAACGTCATCGGCGCGCAATGAATCTTGGGATATATTAGGCTGCAAAAAAAACTACGCGTTGGTTTGATACCTTCACATTATAGTAAAAGAAGGTTGTGATTATCGGCAAAATTTTAACAAATCTTTCGTTGTGAAGCTTTCGGTGGTAGAAAGCAGCATATAGTCTATCAGCACCTTACTCACAAAAATGATATGAAATAAATGACTTTTTTACAATAATAAATAGCGGTTAATTAGGAAAAGTCACCGTTATTCCATTTAAAACAGGCTTCGCGCAGACGCCAACAAATACACCAGCGCCATACATTCGCACCTGGAGCTTTCCCAGTGCGCATGCGTAGAACATTCTTGCCCTTCAGCGGCGCCGTATGTAGAATGAGAGCTCGGTGTGTCGACCACATGTTGGCGGACAGATAACTTCAAACAAGTTGAAATAAATCCTCGTTTGAACAAAGTTTCATGGAACATTCTGGTACGTTAGACAACTAATGTTGATTTCCGTTGTATTTCTTTGTCAATATCCTTTCGGTACTCATTTTAGTTTGTCAATATCGACGATAGTAATTGTTAGCTTGGATTGCTAGCGTTTAGCATTGTAAACGGTGGACTAGGCCCCAAACCAAGATTGTCTTTTTGGTAGTTACGTCCAGTCAACGAAAAGAGCTTTTGAGTGATCTGCAGAAAAACCTTTATATTTAGCATTTTAGTCTTATATTTTTTTTCTAAAATGCACAAGCTTGGGCTTTCAACATGAAAATGACGTGGTATTTAATTAGCATGTCGGCTAACACGGTGAGTTGTAACGTAGGCTTGCTAGCTGTCAGTATTATCTCGTGTAGCTGGGCATTCGTTGAGTTTACTATATCTGTGAATTTTCGGGAACTGTCGGTTGCATGTGAACAAATGTTTGGTCAGTATATCGTACGATAAAAAGAGCGCGCCCAGTTCACTAACTTACAATAGCTGACCCGAGCTCAGTGGAGAGCATTAGCCGCAGTTTAGCTCAGAGCTAGCCACGCCGTGATTTTGACATCTTCAGTGATTCTTTCTACTGTATTCAATTAATGAAAAAACAGGTGTTGAGTTGTGAATTACTTGTGTATGCTTTGAAGTTAGACGGCTGCGATCACTACTATTTTTGGAAAGTCTGCTTGAGATCTGATCCTCAAACAAACACACTAGTTGTAGTCTGTGAAATGGTAACACAAGTATTTCACATTTATTTTTCACAGTATCATGATTTCAGCCCCTCTTCTTATCATGATCCATATGTCTCGATTTGTACAAACAGAAAAGTAGTTTATTTACCCCACACTGATTTTTCCCAGACTGAATATTTTTAATTCTGGTCTGCGTGCAACCTGCTCAATTTCTGCGATTTTTCTGTTCCTGCACGATGGTGATGATAACTCATTAGTTGGCTAATTTAGTTGAATTAACAGGGAGATCACCAGCCTGTTCAGGACACTGGCCACTCAGGAAAATAATTTTTTATAGTCAAAGTTAAGGCTATGAAAATCCCAGGTCTTTAATAGAAGATTTATTTGTAGAAATTTATACAGGGCTGTACCAGGCAGTACTGCATTGTCCTATCCAAATTAATATGGCCTATATTTCTATTTAGACTTGGATCTCCCTGGCGTTCCCATGACTGGAATGGTTGATACAAATACCCCTGACGGTGGGGGCTCTACTCCAATGGAAGGTGCAGGAGAAAATTTAATTCCTGATCTTCCCAATTTAACCCATGATGTTCAATGGACAATGGACCAAGCCCCTGACACCCTTGATACTATTGAGAACCAAGAGAACCTAGTACAATACCCGGTGCAACAAGCTGCTACAGTGGAGCAGTACCAGGGGTTTGCAGTGGATGGGCATTCTGAATCTGTGGAACAGAATTCTGGGATTTCTGAACAAACCATCGCTGAACAAACCATCGCAGAACAAACCATCACAGAACAAACCATCGCAGAACAAACCATCGCAGAACATCCTGATAACACTGCACTTGTCACTGAAAGGCAGGTGGAAACAAATGGAGAAACTACTGAGTCAGAGGAGATACAGAAACAGGTGGAGTCGGGCAATTCAGAAAGTCCTGCAAATATGGAGCTTGAGGATGCATCCAAAGAAGAAGGTGAAGATGGTGCAGTTGATGGTTCATTGCAAAAGTCCACCCTTCCCTCTGATTTTGAGAGGCTTTATAAAGTAGTTGAGGATAACCCTGAAGATTTCAATGGATGGGTCTATCTTCTTCAGTATGTAGAGCAAGAGGTGAGTGATACCCAGCAACACTAACAAGTTACTGTGAAAGCATCTAAAAAGTTAAGTGAAGTTTATTGCAAATGCTGAAATGAAATGTTTGTCTTTCAGAATCATCTTTCGGCGTCAAGAACGTCCTTTGATGCATTTTTCTTACACTATCCATACTGTTATGGTTACTGGAAGAAATATGCAGATATTGAGAAGAAGCATGGTTGCATACAGGAAGCGGATGAGGTAATTTTATTATATATATATATATATATATATATATACACATTATTTTATCTAGATAGATAGATAGATATCTCAATCACATCCTCAAATACATTTATTCATTTGACTGCTGCTTTTGTCCAAAGTGACTTGCAGCTACAGGAACGTACAGATCATGTTCTATGTAGCTACATTGTAATTGAACTTACTCATTTATTTTTTCTCAGGTATACCGTAGAGGTCTACAGGCTATTCCTCTTAGTGTTGACCTGTGGCTTCATTATATAACTTTTCTGAGGGAAAACCAAGACACTAGTGATGGAGAAGCTGAAAACCGAATAAGAGCGTAAGTATATTTTTCCACCCTATCTCTTTTGTTTTACAGAAAATGAATGCAATGGAACTTGTATGGTAACTGTAATTTTCCTTTCAGTGCTTATGAACATGCTGTCCTTGCTGCGGGTACTGACTTTCGGTCAGATCGTCTTTGGGAAGCCTATGTTAACTGGGAGACGGAACAAGAGAAGTTGGCCAATGTTACAGCAGTCTATGATCGTATTCTTGGTATTCCTACTCAGCTCTACTCGCAGCATTTCCAGAGGTTTGTGCTTTTATAGGCAGTGTGAAAATGATTAGATTTTTTTTATTTGCATGCAAGTGATCCACTAAATTGACATTTGATTATAAAGCTCTTGCTGTCAATTGTTTTTTTTCCCACCAGATTCAAAGATCATGTACAAAACAATAATCCCAAGTACTTCCTGTCAGAAGAGGAGTTTGTTCAGCTGAGGCTAGAGCTTGCTGCTGCCAATAAGCCCAGTGGAGAGGGAGAGGAGGAAACCCCCACTGAGGAACTTCCACCAGGCACCGAGGACCTTCCTGATCCTGCAAAGGTGAGAACACAGCAATCAGTCTGTGTGGGTATGGAACGTACCAGAGACAGGGAGGGTCCTACCTGATGCTGGAGAGAAGCAAAACTGTGCAGGTTTGAAGAGGTGTCTTTCCGTTAGCAGCCAGTGAATACCTGAGGATTCCAGTTGGCATCCATTCAGGATAAAAGTGGGACGGGATCGTGACGGAATGACACCGTCCCTCAACCCCCCTCTCCCCAGCAGCACGGCTTGGGCCACAGCTGATGTGCAGGGTGTGCATACCTTACTTATCCCAACGCAAGATTCCACTTGTTTCTCTCGAGTTTATGGTGATGTAAATCCTTGGTAGCTGGACATGCAGTTTGCACATCACTCGATAAGTTAGCAGTCGTTGTAATGTGAATTTTCATAATGTTTTTTTTTATTCTCTAGAGAGTCACAGAGATTGAGAACATGCGGCACAAGGTGATCGAGTCACGCCAAGAGATATTTAACCACAATGAACATGAAGTCAGTAAGCGCTGGGCCTTTGAGGAAGGGGTAAGATTTGTAATTGTGTATTTTTCTTCTGTGTACAGTATTGGATGAATTTGTGAACCCTTAAAATGTTTTGCACTCAAATGTCACCCAAAACATCTGATTTTCACTCCTACTAAAAATCAAGATAAAGAATACATTAATACAAAGTAATATACTTTTGAGATGATGCAATATTACATGTATATCATAGTATGTGAATTTGTGCTTTCACTTGCTGCTGGGATTCCCCTTGTGGAGTAAAAGCTTGGAGGAATTTAATACCAGTTGTCTGTACAGAATAACTTAAACTTTCTGATGATGGTGGATTTCTTCACATGAACTGTTTTCAACTGGTCCTACTACCAGTTCAATCAGGTTATGGTCAGGACTTTGACTTAACCATTGCAAAACATTTACGTTTATTTTTTACCCATTCTTTAACACGACTGTTCTTAGGATCAGGTTTAGTCAATTGGATTGAAAGTTTCCTTTAGACTTAAGTGGTATAATTTTAAAATGATTCAAATTCATACATGCCCTAAATCATGGTACTTTTACCATTATTTCACAAATGGGGAGATTTTATGCTGAAATGCAATTTTCCTCCTTCCAAACAACGCTAGTCATTTAAACCAATGTCGTAGGCCATCCATCCGTAAAACCTTTTCCAAATTGTCCATGTGACAAACAGCAGTGGCAATTCTGATGATGTACTCATGAATATTAACATCCGCATGAACGGCCTTTAATTGCTTAGACGTTAACCTCGGTTTTTTTGACCTTGCAAACTATTAAATGCCCTGAAATAAAGTGATCTTTGTTGGTCACACTCCTGGAAATGGAAATTACGCTTCCACTTGTACACAATGTATTTGACTTGTCTCTGTAATTTTAAACTTAACTTTTCTTTCCCACAGATCAAACGTCCATATTTCCATGTTAAAGCCTTGGAGAAGACTCAGCTCGGCAACTGGAGGGAGTACCTGGACTTTGAAGTGGAGAATGGGACACCGGAGCGCGTAGTGGTTCTGTTTGAGCGCTGCCTGATTGCCTGTGCCCTTTACGAGGAGTTCTGGATAAAGGTAAATGGAGTTCCTTTCGCAGAGACCTTTTCCTCCCTCCTTCCCCCCCTCAACGATTTCACTTCCTCAGTAAAACTTCCTGCACTCTTTGCGTGTAACGTTGATATTTGACTGTATTTGTTGTATTAGGGGATGGCCAGCTTGCCACACAAGATTTGACTCCAGCATATGCCAACTTCGTTGCATCTCTCCGTCTCCCACTACCTTACAGAAACTTATCTTATTGGTTCCATAAAGGTGCTGATGGGTTTAAAACAGAAATTCTCAAAACGATCTTGTCAATGGAAATTCACTGGTGCAGGAATCTGAAATGAAAGCTTAATTTCTGTGTTCTTTCCCTGTTTCTTTCTTTTATTTTCTCTCCATCTTCCCCTCTTTTTCCTTCTTTGCTTCTAAAGTATGGCAAGTACTTGGAGAGCTACAGCACAGAGGGAGTGAGACATGTCTTCAAGAAAGCATGCACTATCCACCTACCCAAGAAACCTACCATCCATCTTCTTTGGGCAGCCTTTGAGGAGCAACAGGGTACATTTTCTGAAGTGTCTTATGCTTATATGCTTAGGTTGATCTCAGTCAAATTGACTGCTTGTTTCTGCCTTTTTTCTAAATTGTATTTCTTGGAAACTTTCTGCAGGGAACATCGAGGAGGCACGAGGCATCCTGAAAAGTCTAGAAGAGGCAGTTCCAGGCCTGGCAATGGTGAGACTACGTCGGGTGAGCCTCGAGCGTCGCCATGGGAACTTGGATGAGGCTGAAGCACTTCTGCGTGATGCCATCCAGAATGGGAAAAATCCTAGTGAATCCTCCTTCTATTCGGTGAAACTAGCTCGACAGTTCCTAAAAGTGCAGAGGAGCATTGGCAAAGCTAAGAAAGTACTGCTAGAGGCCATCGAAAAAGATGAGGTAAGCCCTTGTTTGTTGCACCTTAAAACAAACTTGATTGGATTTGGATGAGAATAAGAAATGCTCACCTAAATGCGAGTTGGTTTCTTAAGACCGATTTGAGAAACGTTAATCTTTACTCATTGTTCTAAATGTAGACGAGTCCTAAGCTGTACTTAAACCTGCTGGAACTGGAGTACAGTGGGGATGTGCAGCAGAATGAAACCGAAATCCTGGCATGCTTTGATCGAGCTCTCAACAGCCCCATGTCATTGGAGTCACGTGTTACTTTCTCTCAGCGCAAAGTGGAATTTCTTGAGGACTTTGGCAGTGACATAAATGTGTAAGTTTTCTTTTCTTTCCTTTCCTTCTTTGTTTTTACTCCCTACAGGTGTTCAATGTAATCTTGTTGGGTAACGTTGCCTGATTTTTGCGAAGTATGATTAAACTGAACAGTGCCATCGCGCTACTCATTAAAGAAATTGTATGAGGTTTCTTAAGGGAATTGAGTTTAAATCTTTAGTCATATCTTGTCACTTACTGGTTTTGTTTGGCCTTTTGGTTATAGGTTGGCTTATCGGCATGCTGGAAAACTGCCTGAAGCTTTTCAAAAAGGCTTGTCTGGTTGTCAATTGTTGCTATAGTGGAATGTGTCTTTTTTTTCTATACATAGAAAATTTGAATGTATGTGTTCCCTTTCAGGCTTGTGGCTACATATGAACAGCATCAGAAACTTCTGAAAGAGCAGGACTCCTTAAAGAGTAATGCAGAGAATGGGTGAGTACCAAGTGAAACGTTTCAGCGGGATGGGGGTTGTTACCATTATTATTTATTTATTTTTACCAGGACATTTTAAACTCAAATCTGTGTAAACCTACACAGGTCTCAAGAACCTGATTCAAAAAGACAACGTCTGGATGATGGCTCAGCAGGATCAGGCCAGGTGGTACCTGACATGCAGGGCAACCATGGATACAACTATAACAACTGGTATCAGGTCAGTGTTTTACATAGTTAACCATATGGGAACCTCAGATGTGTAAATGCAATGGTTATTTTAAGAAATAACTATTGAATTCCAAGATGTCCAGCATTCAAATGTATCGTATTAAAACTCTTGCTCTCCAAATAAAGATGAGAAAATGATCATCTTTGCTAGACTCTGGGCCTCCACAGTCAGATGCATTTTTTTTTTTTTTTTAATTGTTCAAATTGCTGATCAATATTTTTCATTTTGTTTTCACAGCAATACAACTCGTGGGGATCTCAGAACTCCTGGGGCCAGTACGGCCAATATCAGTATAACCAGTACTACCCCCCACCCCCCACATGATGACCTGAAGTATGAGTCAACTGTCCTTTTTATCCATTCTGATTCTCATTAACATTCTCAGTCGTTTGACCGTTTACTTTTTCAGCATGTGTGTTGCAAATAAGTTTTCCTTCTGTGAGGAAAAAGTGCAAAAGTTTAATTTTAGCTTGATTTAGTGTGGTCTCTTTTTGGACATTTAGTAGTTTGAATGATTTGTATGGGGAAGAACCTGACATCTTAATTGTTTAAACTCATCTCTGCTCTCCTAAATGTGATGTCACCTTGTTTTCAGAGCCAAAAGTGAAATGAAGGCTTCTTACTGCGTTTTGAATTTCATAATAAAGAAATTGGTATCCTCGAGTGTGTCATGGTTTATTGAACACCCATTTTGTTGAGCTGCTTTCTTAGATTGGGTTGAGGTGTAAGGTGGCTTAATTACAGCAATGTATAACAGACTGCAACTGGACTTTGAAGTAATACAGTACAATAGCAAGAATGAGCATTAAATATAAGTAGAATTTGTTGGGTTTCATTTTTAACATTTTGTAGTCATGCCAATCCTATTTGGATTTAAGTGATGTTCCCTTTACTGTAGCAGCAGCTGTACTATGAAGGCTTTAAATGCACATTGCAGAGTCTCTGCATTTAGCCACAAAAGCATTAATGTGGAACAGCTGATAACTAGATCACAGAATAGCTGAAGATTTCAATGAGGTTCATAAAAAACCCGGCAGTTCCCCTGCATGGTATGGGTGATCTCAATGTTATAGGTCCAATGCTGTTTTGCCACGAGTGCTTCTAAGAAGATTAAAATCACTACATGAGTTAATGAGATCAGTCAAAGTTGGATTAAGAAAGGTACATTTGGGTGCCGCTGTATTTTTAAATAATGCAGATGCAAAAAAAAAAATTACCAATATGAAAGCAGTACGGTAGTATAGAACATGATTCATATTAAGGAAAACATATACACATCTTACATGAGTATGGGTTATTATAGTGCTGGGAAACACCCAGAGGGTTTGGGGGATCCACAGTTTTGCTGCCCTACTCCGTCTTAATGTATTTAACATTACTACTAGACAATGCACATCACATTATTAGTACACAATGCACATTACTACTACACAATGCACATCACATTTTTAGTACACAATGCACATTACTACTACACAATGCACATCACATTATTAGTACACAATTCACATTACTACTACACAATGCACATCACATTATTAGTACACAATGCACATTACTACTACACAATGCACATCACATTA
>JBBIGC010000152.1:5957135-5972832 GCA_037576955.1 Lepidarchus adonis | reverse complement strand
GTGTGTGTGTGTGTGTGTGTGTGTGTGTGTGTGTGTGTGTGTGTGTGTGTGTGTGTGTGTGTGTGTGTGATATGAGATAGTGGGGGGAATGACACCCAGGAGAGTCAATACACAGCCCAGGATGGATGCCTTGTAGCTCTGCTCAGCGTTTCTAATGCAAACCGGAGTGTGCCAGCCCCGGAACACTGTCATTTCCTCTGCCACATTTTTCCCCTCCATCTTTCATTTTTTCAGGGTTAGTACTCACAGATTAATCCAAGCCAGAGATACCAATTACCCTAAGTAGACGCCTTCGCATTTTGCTTTTCACCTTACATGTAGATCACAGAGCGTTTTCCTGCAGTTGACATTTGAAATGTAGGAGGAGAAATACTGTGTAAGGTACAAAGCACAGAGATAAGAAACAAAGGAAAAAGTCTCAGTATAGGATGATAGATGTTACATTGTGCATATGTACATTGTGACATAATAAATCTATCAGTATGAGATTTGATCCTGTACAGTTACATTGACATTTATCTTCTTCCTGTTTAGTAGTTAACTGTCCAGAGAAAGAGCCTTAATAATTAAAGTGATATTAAGTATAAAGACAGTTGGGAAAGAGAATTAATAATGTATTATTATTAGTAGTAGTAGTAGTAGTAGTAGTAGTATGTTTACATACTACCATCATACATTTTTTTCTCCTCAGAGAATAAAACTTTCTTCCACCTTTCAATGTCCCATGTTTGCTTCTCTGTCTTGCAAAGTCCACACGGCCAGTTATGTGGTGTTCAAGGGTACAAGGCCTTTGAAGCCGCTTGTTTTTGAAGCCGTTCAGTCTCAGATGTTGTCTGATCGTTATGGGGCTGCAGTCGGCACCAGTGACGGCCTTAATTTGGGTCGAGGATCGTCCAGTGTCTTGACAGACAGCCAATTTTATTTTTTTAATCTTCCACTTGACTTTTTTGTTCCATGACTCTCAGGATCATTTAAGAAATTCCAAATGACTCTCTTACTGCGTCCCACCTCAGCAGCGATGGTGCTGAGAGACCTGCTTACCCAGTTCAACAACCCGACCACGTTCAAAAAGGAAACGTTTTTTTGCCTTTGCCATCAGAACATCATGACAGTGTGAACCTGACAGAAAATGGCAATGGATCCACATTTTTGCAAAGATTTGGCCTTTCAAAGGCGTGTAATTTTGAAACCACCTGTTCCAGTTTAAGTTTTTCACAGTTGATCAAAAGTTTAGGACTCCACCTCCAAAAAATCTCATTCCCATTTCTTCTTATAGAATGTTGAAGCTCTACTTGGAACCTTGTTAAGATCCAACCATGCAACATAAGATTTTTTTTGCCATTTGACCACCAGGTGGTCTTAAACTTTTGATCGGGACTGTATTAAGCAATTATAAGTATACATTGTTTATTTATATGGTTCCTGCTTAGAGGTCTGCACAAGCAGAAATCCTAAGCCCTGACCTGACTCATGCCCAAGGCTACAAAATAAAACATATACTCAATCTGACCCGACCCGGTCTGTCCGGTACTGCTGTATCTTAAACCACAGGTGTCATTAACACTGTGGAAACTGGGGACATGTCCCCAACACTTTTTTCCATGGTCCATTTCAGAGAAAGATTGGTAAATTTAAAAAGCCCAGCATCCAGCTGGTGTGCGAGTTAGCAGCAGTCTTGAACAGCATGCCAAAGGCCAAGAGCAGCCAAGAGCAGGCCAGCATGAGGTTGAGGAGGAGAGCATTGATCAAGGAGAGTGTGGGTTTGCACGTGTAACTGTTCAAGACCCCTGTGCCTGTGGCATTGGCTTGCGTAGCCTAGCTACAGATAACAGCCAGGACAATTGGCACAAGCTCCAGGTACTAGTAGGCACCATGCACAGGCACTTATTGCCTATCAACTGTGCTGGTTTCCACATGCTGAGAGGGTTTCTTCCTCACTCATATTTGCCAACTTACTCTGCTCCAATACACTTTGCTAATATGTCAATGAACCAAAGACCAAATAAGTTTTTTTTTAAGCTCTCAATGGGTTAATATAACCTGCTGCTGTGTTTATTCTCTTTATATACAGTATAGACATGTATAAATAGCTTGGAGCCAGAAATTGTTAACATGAAACTGTTAACATGGGTGTGAAATTGCAGATTCATCAAGTTCTGTAGTTCATGGGTTGAAATGTTAAAGATGAGTGGTAAGGTTTATAATAATAAAAAAAAACATATCCCCCAACCCCAAGTTGCATGTGATGCTGAATGTGAAAAATTGGTTGATAATCAGGAATTATTAGTGTATAATAGCAATAGACCTGGATTATGATTCATTCTCTTTTATTCACTCTTTTCACCATCTCATTAGCTTTACTAGCATGTTCACATTTACACATGTATTCGTGTAAAAACTACACTTACCATTAAACTAAATTCGTAAATTAAATACATTAATACATTTTCATTGATTTGATCGCAAAAAGTGAGAAAAGATCAATATGAATTCTGGTAAATTAAGTTGCAAGTGGACTTATGCCACGGTGGCTGCCATTCTAAAAGAATAAAGAATGAGAAAAATGCTAAGCATGTGTGGCTCCATCACACTAAATATTCAATGGATGAACAACCTAATCATGTGTATGGCCTCACGAACGGGTTGTGTCAGTCATGCAGTCGAGGATTGATGACATCAGCGGCCCCTCAGTCAACAGTACAGACCTCAAGCTTCATGGGAGATGATTAATTCAGCAAAGCCAGAGCAATAGGTCACTAGGCTCTCCCAGTTACTAGTGCCCGGTTCCTTCCACTCACTTCATTTATCCTGCCCCATTATTGATTAATTCATGGATCTTATAAAAGTTTCAAAGCCTTGCCAATTGTCCTTCACCATTCTTGACTCTCCAGTTGATCTTCAGCCAGTAGCACAGCATGGGCCCTTTGGCAAATGTGCAGAAAAGAGGGAAAACTCTTTAGGGGATGTTAGTGAAGAAGAGCAAGTGTGAACTATGACAATGAGCCACTTGAGCCTCAGCTATCATTATCCTCTATGGGGCTGCTGGATCACACACGAGGTTGCACTAGTATCAATTAAAGGACTTAATTAGGGTCCGACAGGACATAATAAGAATTCCTCACAGTGGGATCCATTCTAATGCATGACTGTCTCATGCTGCATATAATCATCATGTTTTAGAAGCAGGGTATAGTGCACACAGACTCCATATTCATGCCTAACATTTAAAGTAGGTGGAGTGAGAAAAGTTCATTTCTGTGCTATCGTTAAGTTCTCAAAAAATGAAAGATGGAACAGAGGAGTCGAATAATGACCCCAAACCTATAATTATTTAATCACTATCCACAACGTGACATCACATAGCTCTGGTTATCTCAAAAGTTATTAAAATGCCATTCATTCAGAGGAACAACTGAAATCCTTTTACTTTGTTCCTATTTATCTTATTTTTTTATTTCTGTTCTAAGCAAGATACCGCAATGAAAATACAAAAATATGAGAATTTAATTTCTCTCAAAGAACAATAATCAGCATATAACTTCAACCCTACTTCTAGTCAATGCAGTTTCCATCAACAAATAGGATTTCCACAGATTTTTCCAACATTAATCTAAAAATTAATTGTTGAGATTGTTAAGAGTGGTATGTAAAATAGTTTGTTGTAAAGAAACCTAGATTTTACTGTGGTGGTGATAGGAACCGTTGGATTTATTTCAATAATTTCTTATCCAGAATGACCTTCTCAATGATTATAATGACAAAGTACCAAATCTGAAAGCAAACCTTTTCTTTGGAGACTGCTGTGGTCTAGCACGTCTTGCATGCGCCTCTCCAACAAGACTATAGTTTATTTTACAGTTAATCTTTGACAGGATTTTATATTTTATAGCAGCTTTTGGTTCTATCACCACCAATAAGAATTTAATTATGCAAAGATTTTATTTAATCTCTGAAATTTTCTCTTTAAATTTGTTTGACAGAACATCAAAATGAATAAACACATTGGCACATCGTTCTTTTTCACTCTGAAATGGTAACCATTTCACAGAGAAGTGGCCTCATCCACTATTCAGTATTCATACAGTCTTCAGCATCCTACATGCAGTACTGAAGAAGGAAGAATTCACTGAATCAACAGCACACATCAGTAATAAATATCCAAGAAAGACATGAGGAATTCTCAATCACATGCATGACTCACCAACTCCTACACTAGTCACACTTGAGTATTTATGGGAAATCGATCAAGAAATAAAATTTTGTGGGTTTATTAAAGTCGTCTCTTTCTCCCAGTGGTTCTCATTGCAACCATTACTCAGGTTCTCCCATGCACCTCTGGTGTGAGTGAGGGGGAAGGGCTGAACAAGGCCCGTCACGCTGAGCTGTAACCCAGTGCCTAACTAATGAGAACTGTCATGCTGCAAACAATCTGCATTCATCATGCCTTATCTAAAAGGACTGCTGCCTTGCACCCGCGCATGTAGGGTAGAAAGAACGGAGGAAAGATGGAAAGTAAGAGAGGAATAGAAGGTTTGGAAAAGATGTGTGTACGCAACCTGGGGTTAAGGTCTTAAAGCTTGGTGGAGGGGAATGCACTCCTCAGTGGAGAACAGGCTGAGCTTTCTGGACTGTGCATTGCATGTAACAGTCATCACTCATCTGCTTAGCGCATTCTCTCATGCTGGGGCTGCCTGCCATCTCTCCACCCTCACAGCTGCTTACATGGAATTACAGTGCATCATGGCAGTGAGGCCTGGTTCAAGGGCATGATAGCCTGAGAGCCTGGGAATCTACAAGGGCAAACAGAGCCATATTGCACCCATGAGAAACTATTGTGAAATATGCAGGTATAGACTGTTAACAAGACTAGACTAGCTCGGACATAGCAACTTATCTAACACATTTAGGTACATTTCCCCCAATATATAAGGCTCTAAATGGCTATTGACCTTTAAAAAGGACATATTTTTTTCAAAGTGCACAATAATACTGTATTACTTTGTTGTTGCATTTGCAGAGCACCCTAGTCTTTTTTCAGAACTAGTTTTATTTTCATTGTGGTTCCAGAATGAGTGTTATAGAAATGTTAAGTTTCTTTCTTGCATAAAAATTGTAGCAACATACTTCTGTGCATCATAACTTGAGATTTTTAATGTAAAGTGCTTTAAAAATTAAATGCATTATCATTATTATTATTATTATTATTATTATTATTATTATTATTATTATTATTTATTGTAATATATTATTATTATTATTATTATTATTATTATTATTATTATTATTATTATTATTATTAATATTAATAATAATAATAGTAATAATTATTATTATTTATTATTACTGTTCTCATACATGTTATCCTAGGATGTAGGCTATGCAGTGTATACCATTGTTTCAGACCCTCTGAGGTGCAATTTTATGTCTAAGTTTTTGTCACAACCAAAAGTTTTTGTCACAACCAAAATGTTCTTGTAAATTTAGACAGAAGAGCAAAACAATAACCTCAATAAACGTTATGGTTGCACACATAACACCACAAAAACAAGATATAATGATATAATATAGATATAATCTAAAAATAAAAAAGGGCAACTTGAGAATTTTGATCTTTAAGTTTCAAGTAATTTATCACATCTGTCCAAATAAGTTCCAATATCCAGATCATTCAGTAAATCACTGACCAAACAGCCCCAATGGACAACACAGCTAATTCACAGTGCAGTCTCAAAGTAGATGTCATTTGTATAGTGAGAGAACAGTCAGTTCTTGAAATTGATGTTAGAACCAGGAAAAATGGGCTAGCATGGAGATCTGGGATAATGGGCACAGAACATCTTCAGAGGTCTTGTGAAATTCATGCCTTGATGGGTCACAAGTGTTAGCTGGTAGCACAAGAGCGAACCATCCAATATTGGGCTGATGGTTTTAATGTTATGGCATTCTAATGTAGGAAAGGATCCATGCTGCTGCTCAGATATGGGGAGCTACTGAGGAGACTTTGCAGGTTACTGCATTCTCAGTAACGGTAGTGTTGTGGACATGCATCAAAACTGATCTAAAAAAATCAGAGCGCACCTGATGCTTCTGAAAAAGTATTGTCTATTTTGGCCAAAAAGCCCAAGTGCCAACAATGTATTTTACACCATGATAGGTTTTTTTTTCATGCAAGCATATTTTAGTTAATTAATTGATTTTAAGATTCTGACATTTGCTACAGAGTCACTTAAATGAATTAATTAATTCATTTTCCAAACCGCTCTATTCATTTTTGGGTCATGGGGAAGCTGGAGCCTATCCCAGCTGACTATGGGCAGAGGCAGGGCACACCCTGGCTGGAAGGCCAGCCCATTGCAGGAGTCAGATAAATAACAGTATAAAATCAGAGATCTTCTCAACAGTGACAATATTTTGGAAATTCATTACAAACATTTCAAAAGCTTCCAAATTGGCTCATACATGATTTTATAATAACAACTGTCTGGCTGAATGCTTATTCAATTCTAGTGAAATTTGCAAATTTGCAATGCTTTCTAAATAAAGAAATCCAACTCTTAAACAGAATCACCCCAGATCATCATATATCTGTAACTATAGTGATAAATCAACATGAAGATGTGCTGATATAGTCAGAAGGGTTCTTCAGGGTACCATTCATTGCCTCATACTAAAGCATAAATCCTGGTAAGCTGGATGTTTTGCCTTTAACACTGATTACATCTCCTACTTGGATGTTTGCATATGAGTTTAATTACTCTCTTGAGATGAGGACTTGCACCTGGGAAACACTTTTGGGAAGCACTAGCAGGTGCTCCTCTGTGTGCTTGTGAAGCAGAGAGTAAGATACATCTGACCTCTAGATTCATTAGAGGTTGGAATGAAGGTTTTTGTTTGCACCTGTAATGAGTCAGGATGAAGTCCGACGTATGGGTTTTAACATAACATCTCTGTGGTTTCCCTAACACAGCACATGGAATGAATGCAATGCTAAAAGGTTTCCATATGCAGCTGCATCATTTAATTAATTCCGTAATTTAGAATGTAAGGGACTGAATGGATGAACAACATGGAAATAAATGCATGCGTTGATCCATTAAACCCGTCAGTGTTATAATCATGCACTTTTGTTGCCTCAGAAACAAAGCAAACCATGTTTATGGGAGCAGAAAAAATAGTCCTGAAATTAATTTTTCATTTTCCCCTCCCCATCCATTGCACCATACTAAATTATAGATTATGTCCTTGAAGAGCCAAACAGAAGCCAATATGCAAGTGGTGGTACCATCTACGTATGTAGTTTTCTATAATTCACATAGTTTTCTTTTTGCCTGAAGGGAGACGTAAGCAACACCATTACTGCTTTGAGAAATGCACATGAATAAATAGATTGAACATTGTTCTTCAAAGGAAATTGAATGACTCATTTCCACCAATTTAATGTTTTAGTGGTATTGATATAATAACACACAAGGCATCTGTAATGTCTATAAAGAAATAATGGAAGTTAAAAATATATTAATTAAAACAAGTGGAGGAAGTTACATGACAAAATTGAAGCTGGAAGAAGAGAGACCATTTAGATCTATGTCAGTGTTGGTGATCTGAACAGTTCTTCTTGGAATATACCCTGTAGGTTTAGGGTTCCAGGGTTCTCAAAATAAAACATGAGAAATGTAATGGAGCCACTGCTCACTCTTTGCAATACGCTATACATTGTCTAAGCTGAGTACACACTGGTAATATTCTAGGAGAAACAGCTCTTACCAGCAGCACATCTCTTTGGCATGTTCAAATGATGCATGATATATTTGCCTCATTGACTTAATGTGCCTTCTCAGCAAGCAATCGATGGTAGATATGAAGACATGGTGTATGTTCTGGAGCAGTATAGCACACCAGTACATGTGTTGAATTACCCTGACTCCTTGGCAACAGCATGCTGACAATTTCAGCTTCGTTTCCTGGGATGAGCAGCCATTTTTTTGCCCTCTAGCTGCTGGTCTTCTCTGAACTCTTCATGCAAACAATTCAAGGTTACACTCAAACATTCAATCATGCGGCTGCCACGAGAGTCTGTTTCCACTCCCACACTCAAACAATATTACTCTTATGCTGTTTTGTTTATTTTTCCTGTTTTTCTCCCCATACGTTCCAAATTCAGTTTCAAAACTCATGTTTTTTTGCTGAAATATTTCTGTACAGGCCGTTCTGGGATGAGAAGTGAGTGAAAAATGCTTGTTCTGGTGAAGTCCATTAACACATTATGGCTGGTTCATGCAGCAAAATTGTATGGGTTTTCAAAATGGCTAAAGTGCTTATGCACTTACACACGTTTTATAACAGACTGAGGGTACTTTCCCCCAGCATTTCTTTTTAAATTTTTAGATATTTGTTCAAACCAGCAGGCCTTTACAAGCTTTTAAAATAATGAGTAGCAACGAAAAAATATATACCAGTAATTCGGTTCCAGTCATACATTCATAAATTACTGTGTTGCTTTATAATTTAATAATTTGCTGGAGTAAATTACTACCACACTACCAATATAATTTTAATTGCATGACCTATTGAGATGCAGGATATTTCAATTATGTTCTGGCGTTAGAATCGTTCACAAAAGCCTTGAAGGAATAAAAGCTATGTTTGATTTAATGTCATATAATTAGTGCAAAAATGAATTTGAATTGTGACATTGTCTTTATTAAATGGCTTAGAATGTGTTTCTACACTCTAGTGTGAAGACACGCATCCCCACACATTGTTCTTTATTTATTAGGATAGATTTACAGCACTGAATGCTGCAACTGAGACTTCATGTATGTATGTATAATGCATTAGAAAATGAAGTGCGAATGCATTACTCACACATATTGTAGTCTTTAAAAGAAATGTACACAATGCTCATTGAAAGTTCCTACATAGGACTTTTGAGATCATATGTGAAGCCCCTTCAGGTCATTTTGATGAGATCCAAGACACTTTTGTTGCTCCATCTTCTAAAAAGATGATGTTTTTTGCGTAAGTGTAATAAAACAAATAACAGCAATGCACATTAAATATGTGATGTTTTTTATCCAGTTAGAAACATGGCATAGCATATACTCATGTCAGTTTTTCTGTGTGTGGTGTAGAGTAAGACATTAAAAAAAGATTTAAGCCTGTAGTGTTTATGTGTGACTGCTTTGGGGCTCATCAAAAAATCAGAATTTCCCTCTGGTAATTGCGACTTCGTGGTGTTCATGTACACTCATCTTGTAAATATGATATTTGCGATGCAAATTGAAGGCAGCATAGAACTGGCCTTTCATGTGATTCACTGTGTGCACCGAAGAAAGGTTAATGTAGAAGGATGACATGCCTGACGAAGGGCAGACTTTGAAAGTTAGTCCGTTCTAGTTTGTGAGATATAATGGAAAGGTCCTCTTAATACCAAAACTCAATTTAGCCTCTTGATTTTCATTAAACTTTGTTTCATTGAAAAACCCAGAGATAACATGATACAATATAACAACAAATTGATGGGAAATGTTCTGCTTATCTCGACTGCACTGTGGCACAGTTCGTTTAGCATTCAGTAATTGACTTTTTGTGGTAAATTCATATCCAGGGGGGTTTATTTCCTGTCAGGTAGTGTGGGTGCAAAAGTTTAATGAAAAATGGATAGCATATCTTTAGCACCCTTAATCTAGAGGATTCCAATAAGCCTTTAAGTCACAAGGCACCTTTCCTTTCAAGAGACATGGAATCATATTGGCTGGGTATGGCTTCCATCAGTCCAACCACTCTTTATACCTTGACTGCAGTTGGGTTGACATTGGAATGCTTCGATTCTTATAAGAAAATGATATGTGCCAGAGACTGGCCCTAGATCTTCAGATTCCACGCTTGGATTTCATTTCATAACAAGCTCAAATGTATGTCTCTCATCAATGATGGCTCATGCCTCTCTGAGTGGATTTGCTGATTCTGTTGGGCAAAGATGAGCTCTCTTTTCTAAATCAGGAGACACAGCAGCTTCGTAATTAGATTTGCTTTCCATGCGGCTTGGGCACGTTCAATCTAATCTATTTATGCATTCCCTTTTTCAGGCCTCATTGAGATTCTATTGCCTCATATTTGCACATTGGCTGTCAAAAACTTGCCTTCTTTTTCCTCACAATTTGAGGCTCATTTTGTGAGCGGAGATAGGCAATGATTACCCAATGGTCTCATCCTGAATGCAGTGTGCCGGAACTTCTGAGACTCTCTTCATTTGCAATAATTTCTGTTCAGGGGGACTTAGAGGGAGACTTACAGGGAGAGATAGAAGCCACAGTCGTATATACATTGTCTAGTGAAAGTCCTGGCTTCTTGACAAGGTATACTCTGATTGGAGGGCACTGTGGTTAGTATCTTTACAAGTTTAATTTTTTAAAGTCATATATAAATTGTATGACCTTAAAAGCATTATATATATAATATAAAAGAGGAATGACAGCATAGTAACAGCAAGTTGCTGGCAACAACAGAGTTCACCCCTAAGTGAAAATGTCTAAATTGTGCCAAAAGTGTTGATATTTTGTGGGCAAGATATTATATTTTCCAGCACTGGATTTCACTAGAGCTTCACAGATCCTCTTTCAAGCCTCCATGATGACATGGAGACCTTGTTCTCCTCCATCTTCCATTTGAGGATGCCCCACAGATGATCAGCGGGGTTTATATTTAGAGACATGCTTGGCCAGTCCAGCACCTTTACCCTCAGTTTCTTTGACAAGGCAGTGGTTGTTTTGGAGGTGTGTTTGGGATCATTATCATGTTGGAATACTGTTCTGTGGCCCAGTTTCCAAAGGGAGGGGATCATGCTCTGCTTTAGTGTGTCACAGCACATGTTGGTATTCATTCATTTCCTCAATGAACTGTAGCTCCCTAGTGCAGGCAGCGCTCATGCAGCCCCAATCCATGACACTCCCACCACCATGGTTGACTATAGGCAAGACACATTGTCTTTGCAATCCTTACCTGGTTGCTGCCACACACACTTCAGACCATTCAACCTCCACAGCAAAGATGGCAGTACTCATATGTCCACTTTCAAAAGACAACCTCTAGCTATGACACTCAGCAATTGCACTCAACTTCTTTAGTTAGGGTTAGTGTTTGGGTTATATATGGTCTTGGCCACTGTGCTGCAGCTCAGGTTCAGGGTGTTAGCAAATTTTCTTATAGCATAGGCCATCTTTATGTAGAACAATAATTTTTTTTAGCTCCTCAAAGAGTTCTTTGCCATGGGGTGCCATGTTGAATTTCCATTGACCAGTATGAGAGAGTGTGAGAGCAATAACACCAAATTTAACACACCTGCTTCCCATTGACACCTGAGACCTAGGGAAAATGACTAATTGGGTACAATTAGTGTACTCGTTTTGTTAATGACTGTGTGTGAGTTATTTTGAGGGGACAGCAAATTTACACTGTAATTCATGTTGTACACTGACTAGCTTACATTGTATTAAAGTGTCAAAGTGTTTTCCCATGAAATATTTACAAAATTGTGAGGGGTGTAGTCACTTTTGTGAGATACTGTATATATTGCATGGTGTATAATTAACTGAACAGCTTAGACAGCTCTGTTACTCCCATAGATATAATTAAAGTAAAGCAATAAGTGTTAGTTATTAATTTCAGAATGTTGACTTTAATTTGAGAGTATTAGGTAAAAACTATAGATATAAAAATCTACCACTCCATTTCAGGGTACTGTGTGGATTTCAGTAAAGTTATCTTTAATGAAAATGATTAGATTTAGCAAATTCGTTGCAGTTTACAACTGCTCTTGAAGCTGTAGCACTATACACAGTGTGTTTTCAGTAACGATGCTCTCTCAGGACTGTACAGCATGACTGTAATGAATAACTTTTCATTTCCTGCTTGTTTCAGGGTCTTTTTGCTTTGACTTTGGTAGAGGAAATGCATGTTCGTTTAGGTCAGTTTGTTTGCTTTAGAAGTTATATTTTGAACCGCAGCAGAATGCTTTTAGTCAGAGATGGTAAATTGCTTCTGTTTCACTTTTAGAATTCACCTGGTTTATGGTGATTACATTCTTAATAAATCAGCTATTAAAATATAAAAAATTAATCATAATTTTTAAATAGAATTTTGGATTATTAGTGGTTGCTTTTTTCTCCAAATGTTGAACACTATTTCATGCTGCTTCAGGTTAAGCTTTATCTCTTATGTCTATAGGATTTTCATGGGTTTCTAAAGACATTTTTATGAACTGTAGCTCATCTTTTCTGTTCTTTATGTTTACAGTTCTTGTAGCTTCTGTTGTTTTCAGTTAAACCCTCTGAACTCATGGTGGGAACCTTCATCTCTGGCTCTCATATGAATTAGACAGATGCTCTCTAGGTGCAAATGGCAGATCAAGAATCAACTTTTGACCTTGGCTGATGTTATCCAAAGAGAAGGTTAATTTAAGTATCATTCACAAGTAAGTCTATCTAGTAGATGAGAAGAATGTAATGCTTTTTAAAAACTTGGCCTTGGTTACCCAATCTGTAACATAGACTGGGTAAGATAAGATATTTCCCACAAGTGGGAAATTTGCAATTTTGTGGGAAATGGGAAACATTATTGATTGAATTTTTGTGTCTTTTCTCATTTTGTGGTCCCTTTAATTTGTGGTTCATTAAGTTCCAATTTAGTTAAATTCACCGTAACATTATGAAATCTGTTTTAATAATAGTTGTTATTATTATAATCCTTTGAGGATTTTAGCCAAAATTCAGACATTAATCCTATCAATTGAAACTTCATTGACTTTTGATAAAATTCTCAAGCAAATTATTTACTAAATTATTTACAAACTAAATTAAATATACCAATATTATAATAATAAAGTTTAAAAGGCTTAACTTTCGCAAGCAAGCATTAATAGACTTACAGTGGGGAGAATAAGTAATTGACAAATCAGCATTTTTATCTGTAAGGGTATTTCTAAGTTGCCATTAAGACAAACATTGAATTCATACAAAGAAATCAGAACATTTGAAGTATACAAGTTGAGTCATAATCAATAAAGTGAAATGAAACAGGGAATAACTATTGAACACACTTTATTTAATACTTTGTAGAAAAGCCTTTGTTGGTGATTGCAGCTTCTAGACGCCTCTTGTATGGAGATTGCTCAGGAGTTATTCTGGCCCATTCTTTCACACAAAGGTTCCTTGGGCCTTTTTTATGAACTTTGATCTTCAGTTCTCTCCATAAATTTTCTATGGGATTTAGGTCAGGTAATTGACTGGACCACTCAAGCAACTTGATTTTCTATCTTTGAAACCAATTCATTGTTTCCTTGGCCTTAGGCTTGGGAGCATTGTCTTGGTGAAATGTCCACCCTGTTTTCATTTTCAGCTTTCTGGTACATTTCTCAATTCATCCTGCCTTCAATAATATGAAGTCTGCCAGTACCCCTTGCTGAAAAGCAGCACCAAACCATGATGCTTCCAACCCTAAACTTTTGGTATGGTGTTCTTGGGGTGGTGGGCAGTGCCATTTCTTTTCCAAGCATGGTGTATAGAATGACGGCCAAAAAGTTAAATTTTGCTTTCATCTGACCATAATATAGCCTCCCAGTAATCCACAGGCTTCTCCAAATGCTGTTTCGCAAACTTTAACCAAGCCTCAACATGCTTTTTGTTCAGCAAAAGCAAAAAATGGAGTCTTGCGTGGTGAGCGTGCATGGATGCCATGGCATTTCAGTGCATTGCTTATGGTTTTCTTTGAAGCAACAGTACCCGCTGATGCAAGGTCTTCCTGAAGTTCTGCCAGAGTGGTTCTTGGCTCTTGGAGAACACTCCTGATTATTCATTGGACTCCTCGGACAGGAATCTTACGTAGAGCACCTGATCAAGGCTGGTTTATGGTGAACTGATGCTCCCCCACAGTGCCCACAGAAACATCCAGCATTCCGGAAATGCGCCTATAACCCTTCCCATCAGAATGCTTTTCAACGATAAGATTACGAAGATCTTGGAATAGTTCTTTGCTTTTACCCATCATGAAGTCTTTCCTGTGTGCCTTCTGGGTAATGAGAAGCCTTTATAGGCCATTAATTAGGACTAAAGCAGCTGATATCAATTAGTACTGATAGGGGCAGGGTTTCTCTCTCAATACTGACAGATTTCTGGTGATTTTCTGGCTTTCTTTGCCATTTTGCTCCTTGTTATCTTCATGTGTTCAATACTTCTTCCCTTTTCACTTTATTACACATAACTCAATTTATGGACTTAAATGTTTAGATGTATTTGCAAGAGTTAAATACTTGAGTTGAGATTGACATGTGGTGCAAATTTTGTATCACTTAGAAATACCCTTACTGATAAAAATGCTGATGCGTCAAATACTTATTCTCCCCGCTGTACTGTATATTCAATGGACACTTTTAAAAAAAGTTATAAAAAATAACTTATAAAATATAAACAACCCATACACCAAACTATTCAATAGAGCCATTGAAAATAGTAAATCTTGTTCTTTGAGACCTAATACATGGATAAATGTTTGGGGACAGCCCTTCTAATTAGTGAGTTTGACTATTCCAGCCATATCCATTGGTAACAGGTGCATTAAATTAAGCAAACTGCCATGCAATCTCAATAGAGAAAACCTGGCAGTAGAATGTGCTGTGTTGTAAAGCACAGTGCACAGTGTAATGCCAAACATTGACTATAGTGATGTAAAGCACACTTCCATAAACCTCTAGAAGACTGGAAACACATTCTCTAGAATGATTAATCACAATTCACAATCTGGCAGTCTGGCAGATGAATGACGCCAAGAGATTTTTTTCTGCACAAATGCATAATGGAAGCTGTAGAGTTTATATTATTATTATTAAATACTAAGGCTGTATTTAATAGTTGTCTAAGATCTTAATTCTACATTATACAGGGACATTCTAATATTGTAATGGCACATTCCTGTTTCAGAGTGAATCAGTGAATCAGTATTTTAAAATATATTTTAAAATACTAATTCAGGCTTTGGAAACACAGGGATCATCAGGAGTAACCGACCTCCCTATGATGAAGCTGAGTTTGATTATTTAAAGAAAATATGGTTGTGGGAATCAATGACAATGTTGAGCGGCTGTAGTAATATTTGTTGTTTTTGCAGTAGCTGTAGTTAATTTATGATCCATGTAAACACATCACCCAAACTTGTCAAATCATGATGCCCACATATACCAACAATACAGCAAATGACATGAAGCTGGGAAAATAAAAGGAATTCAGGAAAACTAAACATCTCAGAATCAACAGCACATTGGCAAGACTGTGCAAACATACAGGAGAAACTAGAAAGTATTGATTTATAACAGCAGAGAACAAGCGTAAGTACTCAGGGCATGTGGAGTGCTGGGAACATGCTGCCAAGGACATGTCCATGACAACCATTACAACACACATAGCCCTCAGTTTTAGAAAAAAAAGGGTATTGGTGATTATTTCAGGTCAGTCATCACCAACCCTGAACCTTCCTACAGGGTCCTCAAACCCACATTTAACTCCCTTACACACACACACACACGCGCACACACACACACACACACACTCTCTCTCACACACACACACACACACACACACACACCCTCTCCCTCCCACCCACACACACACACACACACCCACACACACACCCACACACACACACACAC
>JBBIGC010000152.1:5942381-5953888 GCA_037576955.1 Lepidarchus adonis | reverse complement strand
ACACACACACACACACACACACACACACACACACACACACACACACACACACACACACACACACACACCATACACCTACTCATACATATATATAGCATGGTCTGACGTGCACATGATTAAATATGTACTGACATGTCTTATATGTCAGTGACCACACATGATGTATCATCTTCCTTTCTTTCTGTTCTAATGTAATCCTTAATATATATGAAAATGCCAGCTGTTCGTAAGATTGTGTGAACATTTCCTGACCAACTGTTCATTAAAACAATATATACACACATATATACATACATATATATACTGAATATGACAGTTCAGATACTGTATATATATATGTTGCTCATAATAGCAATTAATGTGCTTAAACTATTTTCACTGCAGTTATTATCTGGTAAGTATCAGCCCTAAAGAAAATCACTTCAAATAACAAAAAATATCACCTAAAGCAGCTCCCATTCTCTGTTTGCCCTGCTGGAAGATGACTCTCAGGGATTTTTAAGTTGGAGGTTAATGCTTCCTGAACTGGTGAAGCAGAGTGGCTGTGTAGAGCATTGCTTTAAAAGCTGGATCCTACAGCTTAAAGATTCACCTCTTCTTTCTCACTACACTTTCTAAATATTAGATTAGAGCAATTTAATTACACAGAAAGCAGGACTAATAAAGCAATTGAATTAGTCATCGAAACAGGGGACAAAGTGGCAAGGATATTGTCTAATTAACCTGTGTCACTTAGACTTTAGAAGTGCTGCTTGTCATTGCTACTGGGCTTGTTGCTACCATGACCTTGAATGTCCTAACCCTGTCGACTACATTTAAATTCTCATCTAGTTAGAGAATTGGCAGAGCTCATTAGGAAGAGCATGTTAAGTGGGTAGGCTTTCACATGTGTAAGGACCCTTGATGGGCAGGCTAATATGCGATTGGTCAAGGGTCCCCAATTACTTTAAATGTAGGCCGATTTTAACAAATTGTGGACTAGTAAGATGTCTATAGAAAATGCTAACTCAAGACTGCAGCAGAGAATCAGATATATGACGCATATCAATATTGCTTTGCCAAAATGTAGCACTAATAAAGTCCACTGAGACCTTTCTATACATTTTCTTTTTTTACTTTGTCTATTAATATAAAACAATATTGTGTAAATATCCCTGCACTGGAGCTTCCAAGAAGGTATCATGTTTCTGCACTCTTCAGTGAGAGCCATTTTGTATGGGTACCTACTCCTTCAGCCTCTCTCAGCCTCTTATGATGGCTGCTGTAGAAACTGAAGTTATTGTCAATTTTCATCATTTGCAGAGAAGAGGCTAACAACATCTTGAGGCTAAAGCCTGAAGGTCAGCTATTTATCTGCTAAGCCATCTATTGCTACCCATTTAAGAGGAGTATTTTAGTTATATATTTTCATCTGCATTTTTGCTACGGGACTGTTGGCTGAGGTTCCAGTACCAGTTCAAGGAATGTGTGTCTTGCTTTGTTAAGTAAAGCCTGTGGCTAAAATGGATGGTATAGCAAAGACTGCCTTTGCCTTATCAAATCCTCTGCTGTGTTTTTTGACCTTTTTTACCTGTGAACTGAATAACAATAGTCCTGCCCATGCCCCTCATGCATGACCCTCTCTTGGTTTGCTTCCTCATTAGTGGCTGTGTCTGTATGAGGAACTCCATTAGTACTTGCCATCTCCTCTGCACTCTTTCCACGGCTCTCTTTTTAGGATCTCTATCCATCTCCTTGTATCTTCTTGTTCTCTCCCTGTTCTCTTTCTGTGCTCAAAGTACCTTGTTGTTCTCATTTCCTTTATGTCCCTTCATCCTCAGGATGTACACACACTGCTCCAGGCGGCCTACAGTTTGTATGTTCACTGTGTTTTGTCCCAAGCTAGAAGATACTGCCCAGCCAATTTGGATTTAAATTGGATATCCCTGAACCCAAGGCCTTTCAGAATGCCCTTAGTAAATAAGTAAAGTAAAAGGTGAGACTAGAGCGGCAACAGCATAAATCAATAGTTGTGGTTTTCAAAAGAGGTATCAAAGGTCTCTCAGAAATAATCTAATAATACCTTGCACAATACAAGATCTGAAGGAAAATGTTTGTTCATATTTGTCCATTATTTGCCAAAGTTTTTCTATTGCCTGTTACATATCACTGGAGATAAAATTCATCACCTCAGTATAATTTACAAGTGACTTTACAGTCATCTTACCATTACCATGTGCATTTTCTGAAAATAAATGATTACTGAAATCCTTGTGTTTAGCAGGTCACCGTGACACTTCCAGTGACGGTAATATATAATTCAAATCAGTTTATATTTTAATCAACATCAGCAAAGATCTTAGATCACCTCAAAACTGAACAACAAAGATATAACAAAGTGAACAATTGCACAATTAATCTGAGTGCTACCTGTGACGCCCCAAGCTACATTGA
This sequence comes from Lepidarchus adonis, assembly GCA_037576955.1. NCBI lineage: Eukaryota > Metazoa > Chordata > Actinopteri > Characiformes > Lepidarchidae > Lepidarchus > Lepidarchus adonis. The sequence continues at coordinate 5,951,455 of JBBIGC010000152.1, read as the reverse complement.
AACCAAATTGCAGTCCAAACCAAATTATACCAATTAGAGGTGGGTGATAGAGCGTAGCATTCTTACTCAGTCTTATTCCTCTAATGATTTATTTTTAGAGTGTAATTTGTTGTAATTGAAAATGTCAGGGACAAATGTTGCCCACAAACAAAGCGTGGCTAATTGTGGCACCATAGGATGGCTGCCCTGAGAAAAAACATTAAATGGATGAAGTGAATACCAGATAACTGTGAGAAATAAATACTAAGAGCAGCTTTACAGTTGCTTTCAGATACAAATCTGAGAAGTTGTAGAGCAAGAACCATAGTTATAACATTTAAAGAAGCTAGACATATTGCAAGAAAAAGCTTGATTTTAATTATGTAATGTGTTCTTTTGTGTTTAGTTAATGCATGTTATTGTGAATTTTGATATTTGTGGTTATAATAGATTAAGAAGTTTTTTTTTAAACATTTTATTCTTAGTTGAGTAAAGATAATTTTGAAGATCGACCCAACTTACAGTCAAACCTTGTTGGCTCGCCATTATTGGTCTGGGTCTAAATTTGGTTGACAAGCTAACATAACTATCGTAACTATAACCTTTATAAGTGAACTTAATGTGACCTTCCCTTAACTTTTGAATGCACATGTCCAACTGTTCAATGTTTTAATACTTTTTACACAACTTGCTGTTTTCTAACAAGGAGCTTAAAGGCAAAATTCACAACCAGATTGATCCATGAATCGCAAGAATACATTTCCTGGTTCAATCAGAATTAGTATTTAAACAGTCCTTCTAATCGTGCTGTTTGCATTTTGACATCATGAGACCAAGACGACGCCTAAAGATTGATTGACAGTACTTCAGCATTGAGAGGCTTCAAACAGAATGTTCTCAAAGGCCACTGAGCTTAGAGTGTCAGAGAGTCATCAGCAGGTTGCAAGATTCAGAGACTGGAACAGTCAAAGAAAGGCACAGAAGTGGACACATTGGACACATCCCACACTGATGACCACATTGTGAACAAGTGCCCTGCGGAACCGGAAGATGAATTTCACTAAACTCCAGGCACATTTAAGGGAGGTGAGAGGCACCAAAGTGTCATTTCAGACCATTCAAAACCATTTACATCAGCTTAGTCTGGGTGCTAGATGACCTGAATGTTTACCTGACCACAGCACCATCATCTAGCATGGGCCAGGGAGCATTTACGCTGGATGAGGGACCAGTGGGCCTCAGTGCTGTTCTCTGGTGAAAGTCTATTAACGTTGAGCAATAGATGAAATGATGGCTGCTACAATGTTGAAGATGTCAAGGAGAGCGCTATTAGCCACTGTTGTCACCAGGCGAGCCTTTGGGCAGGTGTGTCTATTCAATACAGAACTGTCCTACACTTTGTGAATGGTACAGTGACAAGCCCATACTACCTAAACATCATTATTAATCCAGTCATTGTGCGACTGCATGAACAACACAGGTCTAATTTAATCTTTATGAATGACAAAGCTCCAACTCATCGAGATCGAATCATTAGGGAAAAGCTGCTGGAGACTGGGGAACCTCGAATGGAGTAGCTGCATTTTCTCCAGACCTGAATCCCATAGAAAACCTGTTGAAATCTGCTGAGTTGCTGTGTAGAGGCTCATAACTCTGTACCTGAGGGCTGGTCTTCAAGAAGAGGTGGAGGCCTCAGCAGCAATAAGTCGACTTATAAACAACATGAGACGTTGTTGCCAAGCTGTAATTGATGCTCAAGGGCACATGACACGCTATTGAGACATTGACATTTTTTGTTGTGGTTTACTCACCTCTATTGTTGCCTTTTGTTTCAATACATTGTCTGAGATGAGGAAATCACCATTGCATGCTTCTACTTAATGCCCTACTTTTATGATATAATTTCATTGTAGTGAAAACATTTTATGTTTTCCATAAATTTCCAAATCTCAAAATTTTTGCGAATAGTGTATATGTCATTGGAATAAAAGAAAACATGTAACTTTTTGTACCAACATCTTATGGCTAATTTGTTAGCTCAATAGCATCTCTATGACATTATGAATGAGCCTACAAACTTAATATTGGCCATTTACACAGTATTTTTGTGAGGTTTTAACTTTTTATATACATTTTCATTGACCTTATTCAGTAGGTGGTACTACTCTACAGACGAGTTGGAATGACCTAGGGGCACATGGGTATTAAATAACTTTTTTTTTTTTTTTTTTTTAGAATTAATATATATGTTAAATATAAATGTTATAAATATAATTTCTCTTACAACAGTAATCAGAGTCATGACTAGGATTAACTTGACAAAATCAAAAGTAAAAATTCAAATATTTTAGCTACTAGACATAGTTTATGGGGATATGTGATATTAGTTTAAACAATATATTTGTTAAATTAAACAAATAAATTACATTTTCAGTTTGTCATATTGTGGTTGGTATAATCCTTACTATTGAGTATCGTCTTTTATTCCGATTGCACACCATGTGATTCTTATTTCTGCTACTTGCCATAAACAAGATACTAGTACAAGAAAGCACAAAACACCCCACTGTGATTTTGTGGAAACTTTCCTCTTTGCAGGTTCTGTCTTTCTCTGTTGTAGAGTTCGTAGTTATGTAGTCAGTCCAAACATGAGCAGAGAATTTAATTGAGGAGTCTCATACTAAGCCCTATTCAGGACTGACAAGCTTAAAGCCTAGTGGTTAGGACTTTGCCCTTGGGATCTGATGGGTGCGGTTTCAGCCCAGGCTCCACTGGTGTACCCCTGAGCCAGCTCCCGTCCTGCTATGCTGCTCCCAGGGCACTGTTGATATCTCTGTGATGGGTTAAATCCAGAGGTCACTTTTCTTTGTGTGACTGTGTTCACAATGACAAATAGTCACTAAAAAACACCTGGAGGTCTGAGCACAAATCAAATTTCTGTGCCCACTGGTGCCACCCTAGACATACCACATAGCAAAAGTAACTAGACACCCTTATTTCCTGAAACCATCACAAGCATCATAATGTCCTATAATTTCACAAAGAGTGAAGAAAACAACCAAAAGTAGTGAATACATGTGAACCAGCTCCTGAAGTAAATTCTGCAGTATTTGTTCAGTAGCACGCATGCCACATCCACAGATGGACTCCTCAGCAATTCCAGAGTTAAATGTAGATGCCCATTATTCAATCCAGTGCTTCAACAGGCATGTAATTACTGCAGGGTCTGCAGAGAAGCTCTGTGAACTTGACAGCATGCAGAGAAGATGAAGACACAATGCCACGGAGAACACTATAGAACCTTGTGCAGAATACATCTCATATGCAGGCCTCATTTTAACGTGGAGTATGTGTGGGTGTGTATGTTGTGAATGAGAGAGAGAGAGAGAGAGAGAGAGAGAGAAAGAGAGCGGGAGATAGGGCTCTATTATTCCCCCCCTTCCCTCTATATGAATGAAATAGCTTCTACTTTTAAATTCATGAATTATCCACAGTTGCATAGCACTCTATAATGTAACCGTATAATGTAGCCCTTCTCAATTGCATGCAGTAAAATCTGTGTGGCATTTCCAGGGTCAAAAATAATTCATGTTGCATGTTCTTTCACATGTGATCAGCTTCGTAATGTCCTTAAGGCTTACTTGCTTCTCACCTCTGATTACTGTGGTGAGCTGTCAAATCTTGTCATCTTTCGATTCATCCTCACAAATGACAGGAAAAGGGAAAGTGACGAACAGCCCGTACGTATAATACCTCAACGAGAGCCGTATATCTTACATGACTTTGGCAATGTATGAGATAGATCTCTGGGGACTGTGAAAGCTAGAGACACAGTGAGTAATCCTAGCTTAAAAATGCATGAATAACATGCAGTAACAACCCTTCTCGGAGCGATTCAGAATTCTCGAGGTTTAATCCTCTCAAATCTTAGAATTCTCTGTTCAGGCCTTTTTATTCCTTTGTATTCACTGTACTACTCATTTGCAGGCTGTCGCACAAGGTGGGCCCAGATGTGGGCATCTGCTGGGCTGTGGCAGACCCTCCTCATGCACTAGATGGGATTAAATGGCACATCTGGAGGACTGATGCCAGCACAGTGCTCCCACGGGACGGGCAATGCCATCTGCGGCAATGAGCTGAAGAACAGCCCCCAAGTGGCCTGCAGCATATGGGCTCGCACACGGAGGAAATCTTCACTGCAGCAGTGGAAATTATTATCGACGCTCCTCTCATCCCTGCCAGAAGGTGCTGCAAAAGTTCAGGTGGATCTCTTCAAAGTGTGCTGTAACTTCAAGATGGAAGGTTATTTTCTTGCTGTGTTTTATCTGCCAAGATTGATCGTATTCCTAAAAAGTTTGTGCAAATGTACAGAGACATTCATAAAAAAAAGTTCCTCAGTTTAGAACATAATATACAAATGATGTTATATATTCATGATTACAATAACATTTCAAAGACAATGACAAATGATTTCCCTAGCGAAAGCAGGCCACACCAAATGGTGTCTTTTTTCTTTTGGGATTATGTTTCAGCATCTCCTGGGAGCAGAGCTCGGATGCTTGGTTCAGTGGTGCGCTATGCTGGCTTCATCAGAGACAATGACTTCAAAAAACAGAAAGCCCTAGAGTCTGGCTTTCCTTGGCCAACCAAGTCAAACTGAAGGTTTTTAATAGATTTTGCTAACGCAAATGGGTTGTCTCCAGCGTAACTATAACAACATTGCTTATGATATGTTTTTTCTTATTATTAAAGGGAAGACAGACATGGGGGAATTGTCTGTTTTTTTATTTGACTTCAGAGGACCTTCATCACCCCCTTCTCTCTTAAACTTGTATGACTGATAATGATGCCCTTGATAATATGCCTGGGTGTGATGTGGAATGATGGAGGCAGTGATAGAGGACGATATATATATATATAATTGTTTTAAATGTGGGGTTATGCACATACAAACATCATTTCAAGAAAAGCTTTTACTGACAAAAGCACAAAGAAAAGATATTTAGTAGTTTTGCTAACCAATTTAACTGTGTTTTGTAAATATACCCAAATTTAGAACTCACTGACTGCAAAACAAACAAAAGTTTTTGCATAGGTATATTTACCATTGTGCTTTGTTTCACCTTTCCTTTTAATTATGATTTTTATTCATTTTGGAACTGAGGATACTAATTGTGATGATACTAACAGCCAGTCAATTAAAAATTCACACTGGCTAAATAATAAATAAATAAATAAATAAATAAATAAATAAATAAATAAATAAATAAATAAAAACTAGCAGTTAAAAATGATAGAAATAAAAAAAAAAAACTAAATCATATATAATGTTCACAGAAATATATTTTCAATGTTTAGACATTTATGATGGCTTTAAAGAAGTGCATTTCTTACATCAAAACATAAAATGTTCTGGAGATGCCAGTGCCACAAAGTATCATATGGCTTACTGTACATAGTCATTTCTGTATGTGAGGGGCAATGTATAGTCTGAAGGTCATTATCAAAGATTTTATCCCAAAAGGGTGAACAGGATTTATTTCATCCTGTAGGGATGTATTTTTCAATAATATCTGACAGGCTATATATCATTCTACTTATTATATGGTTATTTACCAAAGTGATAAAAGAAACATCACACAAAATTTCATTTATTTGATTTTATTGCCATTTCATGGCTTCTGCTGAGAAAAAAAGCCCTTCTAGCAAATAGTGTTGCTTTAAAGCTGCTGGTGTTGTGTAGCAAAGCAATGTGATTAGCAATGCAATGCCCATAACACACCACACACTGGTACCACTATAAGCCAGCTAGGGACTTTAGCAATAGAGCTAGCTCTAACCTGCTCAGATAGTCAATTGTGTGTTTGTTTAGCTAGTTTACACATGACTAATGTCAGAATCTGTAATGTATAGTCATGTATAAGCACCTTTACTGAGGGGGGTTCTGGGCTTTGTCATAAACAGATTTTTTTTCCCTCTTTCTTTGCTAGTTTGCTAATTAGAATTGAAAGAAACATTAATAAATTTGTATAAAAGTATGAATTCATTCTTATTTAATTACACATGTCTGGGGTTAAACAAATAGCATTTCACTTTACTGATAGAATCATACAAATTCATGCAAAGTGAAGAGTAAGAGTTGGGATCTGGAAGTACTGTAGCTCTTATGCTTGGCAGTGAATTTTCAGTTATTTATATTATTATATTATATACTTATATTATGAACTATATTTTAATGCACTGTTAATACAGTGTATAATACCTTTGGGACAGTAACTAAATGACAGCTAAACAAATAAAATACAAATAAAAATATGAAAATAATAATAATGTCTGTACCACACAGATACATTACCTAAAACTGGTTCACTATCAGTCTAGTTGTCATTTTCTTTTGCAAAACACTAAAATAAATATCATGATGTAGGTCAGTTACAATGCATTTGCAAAAGACAGGTTTATGAGTGTATCCTTAAATGTCACAATAATTGATATCCCTGCATCTGACCTCCCATTGCCAATAAAACGGCACAGAGTTATCTCTTTCTCCTTCTCTTTCTCTTTCTCTTTCTCTTTCTCTTTCTCCTTCTCCTTTCTGAGACTTGGTAAGACCAGGATTTTACATTTTTCTTGCAATTCACCGACAGTGATCCATGAGGATTTCTTTGCCTCTGTTACTATCCTCCTCACTGTGCATGGAAGTAAAATAAACTCTAAGCCTCTTTTAGGTAATTTCCTGTAACAGTTCCAGTTGATGTTTGTTTTATTATTGCTCTAACAGTTGAAATGAAAATTTTCAGGCTTGCAGGCTTCTGAAGGTCAGATACACTTCTCCCTCATTTGATTTGTGTTCTTCTCCCCGTGTTGATGGATAACTAAGGGGATTTGGCTTCTCTGTCACCTTATACTTGTACCCCAGTTAATCAGCAAGTCATGGATTACACCTTGAAAGTTCCTACACACTCCACTCAGCTTAAACATTTTAATAGGAATCATGGTTCGGTTTTATTGTGTTCTCAATGATCTCCAGAGGTGCAAATAATTAATAATTATTTCAGCAAAAGGATTTTTTAAGAACTTATTTTTTCAAGAAAAACCAATAAGTGTGGTCACTGTGATGCTGAGAATTTTGTACCAGTTACAGGCACAAGCAGAATAACGTTTTGACAATGTCATCTATGAAAGTAGCACACAAGCCTAAACTACTGGCACATCATTTATGTTACAACTTTAGTAAAGTGAATGTTCATTTTTGTATTATGAGCAAATATTGCAGCCACATCATCACATTTTGCACTGCACCTGCACATGTATGAACATATGGCCCTCTGTATTCTGGATAGCACACCACCCAATACAGCACACTCCATATCCTGAATACATTGTATCCTGACAGCTCATGCTGAATCCCTTGAGAGTTCATGTGGAAGTAGGGCTGGGATTTGTTGCAATTCATCAAAAAGTGAGATGATCTGGGAATCCATTCCAATACATACAGTACAAATTGGCTAAACACACATATAGCATGAAAGATGCATATGAGGTAGACCATGTGGACATACACATGGGATGGAACAAAAATACATACACTGAATGTTTAAGTGCACAGCATGTACATTTGCATGGATGCAGCATGAATATCAATAGCAAGGGCAGAAAATTTAGTTTCTAGGGTTGGTTACATGCAGTTTGGGCATTCTTTGACTATGCCAATCCAAAACATGATAGTAATATTTTTTGCCATTCACATGCAGACTTGCTGGTGCTTTAGCTCCAGAGCACAAATTCAAGAGCAAACATTTTCCTTCAGAATTTTCTGGTAGAGAGCAGAATTCATTGTGACATCCAGGTCTTGATGCAGGAAAACAGTCCCAGATCATCACACTACCACCACCATGCTTGACTGTGGATTTGATGTTCTTTTTATGAAGTGCTGTGTTAGTTTTAAACTACTTAAACAAACCTTCCAATAATTTCACATTTTTCAATACATTTTTTAAATAGGGCAAGGTACATTTGGATTGCTTTTCCCCGAAATAAATGAAATAACACTTTTATTATTTTATTTTTACTCTGCTTATATTATATTACAATTTGTCTGATAATCTGAAATATCTAAGTATGTATGCAAAATAAAATCAAAAGAAATCAGAAAGGGACAAAGATTTTTCACACCACTGAATATAATATAGTATACTATATTCAGTTTGCCCCGTCCTGATTTCTTTTTAGTTTTTTTATATGAATAATTAGAATCTATAATTTTAATGGTAGGTTTATTTGAACAGTTTAACAGTATTTTAATTAGCTGAAGATGAAAGAAACACAAAATGACCATCAATTGACTATGGTCTGGGGTTCAATGCAAGATCTCACCTCATGGAGTGAGGATAATCACGAGAAAGGTGAGAGATCAGCCCAGAACTACATGGGAAGAGCTTATAAATAATCTCAAGACAGGTAGGACCACAGTCACCAAGGAAACTATTGGTAACACACTGTACCATAATGAATTAAAGTGCCCACAAAGTCCCTCTGCTCACGAAGGCCCATCTGAAGTTTTCCAATGACCAGCTGAATGATTCAGAGAGCACACCACACTTGTGGTCTTGTGGTCAGAAGAGACCAAAATAGAACTCTTTGGCTTCAACTCAACTCATCATGTTTGAAAAAAGGCAAATGCTGACTATGACCCCAAGAACATCATCCCTATTGTCAAGCATGGAGGTGGAAACATTATGCTTTGGGGATGTTTCTCTGTTAAGGGCACCGGACAACTTCACTGCATCAATGGAAGAATGTACAGGTCCACGTACCGTAAAATCTTGAGTGCCAAGCTTTTTCCCTCTAACAGGACACTGAACATGGGTGGTGGATGGGTCTTCCAGCACGACAATGACCCAAAGCAGACAGTCAAGGCAACAAAGGTGTGGCTCAAGAAGAAGTGCATTAAGGTCATGGAGTGGCCTAGCCAGTCTCTGGACCCTAATCCGATAGAAAACCTGTGCCGGGAGCTGAAGTTGCCAAGCGACAGCCTTGAAACCTTAATGATTTAGAGCTGATCTGCAAAGAGGAGTGGACCAAAATTCCTCCTG
>JBBIGC010000152.1:5899947-5942281 GCA_037576955.1 Lepidarchus adonis | reverse complement strand
AATTGTGTTGTTTTTACCTTGAAAGGCAGTCAGCAGAGCTCAAGACAAACTGCTGTGATACCAGTGTTCCTCCACAGACATGTGTCCCATTGCGTTGCAAGCTGGCCATCCATGGCCACACACCTGCTGATGCCAAGGAGTTGCCTCCTCCGGTAATAGTGTTTAGTTTGGCACTTCCACACACCACAGCTGAAGGAGGAGAGGAAGTGAAGGATAATTAAATTTGCTTTGAAATCCAAACTTTACTTTCTAATGGTGCTCTGGACACAGAGAATGTGTCTAGACAGAAAACAACATTCTTACGTGCGACAGTAGTTGTGGAGGTAGTTGTAGTGGCAATGGTTGTGGTAGCAGCAGGCAGGCCAGCACAGGACACATTCAGGTCTGCATCAGTGCCAGTGGAAGTGTATGTGACAAAGCCGGGCTGGTTGCTGGTGATCTGCTGGTTGATCCAGGTCTGATACTGAGATACTCTGGTGTAGACACCAGGGTAATTTGGTTGAGCACAGCCATAACCAAAGCTCACAATGCCAACCTGGACCCAAACACCAGCCTGTTTAACAACCAGTGGACCTCCAGAGTCGCCCTGTGAGGAACAGATAGATATCCATGCATTTATACATAACATTCTTAAATTAGATAAGAACCAGTGCAAGATGTGAAGACACTAAGGAGAGATTACCTGACAGGAATCTTTGCCTCCTGCCAACAATCCAGCACACACCATGTTGTTTGTTATAGTTCCAACTCCATATAAGCAGTTACATTGCCTGTTTCCAATAATTGGGATTTGTACTTCCTGAAGGGTCCCAGGAGAAGGGAGATTTACTGAGGAAACACAAATAATTTTTAATAATTTAATAATTTGATCTCATTATAATGTAGACAACTTCCAGCACTCCCAGTGATTGGCAGTCTGTTACAACAGCTTTGCTCATTACACGATTCTTCCACCTTTTTCACTATTTATATTCTTATTAGTTTCTAGTTTATTACTGTTACATAAATTAGACACCAAGATTTTGTGCATCTTTTTAAAATGCATTGTTTTGCCACTCCCAATTGCTCTTACCATTGTACTGCCATGACAATTCAAATTTCCCACTTCCCACTAAAAAAGGTTTATCTTATCTTATTTGACTGAAATAAATTTTGGAATTTGGAATTCACTTTTTTAAGGAAAATGGTCTTGGACATAATATAACATGTTATTACACAACTTTTCTTAAAATCGATCATGTTGTACTAGTATAGACCTGAAAGTCATTAAAACTGTAGTTGGGTCAGTACTCTTTTGTTGAGTTAATTTCCAGTGCAAGCCGTCCTTATTTGTCAGTGTTAGACAAAAATATTTAACAAAAAAAAGGACAAGCCTCCAACCACCAGTATAATAGGATGATCTGTCTGCTCTTTACTTTGTGCCCTTATTAAACCTATAGCTAGAAAAAGGCAAATTCCCTTAAACAAGGCAGTTAACTTCCAAATGCATGGCCTGTACATCACTCAGGAGTGTCTGCAAAATGCTGTAAATGTAAAGTGTTTTGAATTGATTTTGTAATGGGATCTAAAGGTAATGGGATTCAATAGCAAACTACTGGCGTTCAATATGTTTCAAGACAATACTTATTACAACCATCACATTTTAATTTTAATGTTCCTAAATGTCTGTTTTTAAGGATAGTAATCTGCATACCGTTTGCATATTGTCTGGAGATTTAAAATCCAATTTTACAAACAATGACAGATGAAGACACCATCATTACTATTTATCAAGAGAAAACATCAGCAGAACTTTCCATTGTCAGTGTTTGTTCAGTCTGCTGCTGGCAATGCTCGTATTGCATCTCACAGTTGGAAATACCAGAAGTCTTTCTATGCAAGAACAAGAAAGTGAATGACAACGCCTAGCCGAGGCATTTTCAGAGGCATGGAAAAAAAAGATTATTTATTTCTGTAGTCTAAACACTCGCTCCTTATAGACAATAAGATTATGTTGAACTCCCTGTAACTCGCACATCAGTATCGTCATGTCTGAATTTATGCTTGATTGTTCCTGTACCTGGAAGTCGCTTTGGACAAAAGCGTCAGCCAAATGAATAAATGTAAATGTAAATGTAATGACTGAACACTGCCAGGCTGAAAAAATGCTAGCCCTGTGAAATGTTCACATGAAAGTTAACCACTAGTGAGGTCCCCAAAAAGGTCCAAATTAGCCAAAAGTAATCCAATAGAGATGAGGAAAAAAGCTGGTGAGTATGGAAGGGGCTACATTTGTACAAAAAAGTACAAATATTTTTCTGCCTCAAAACATGGGCGACTTGCTATTACTGATGAAACACTGACATTTGTTTTGTATCAGAATTCTAAAAGAAGTCGATTAGTTAATAATGCAAAGACTGCAAACAATGAATAAAAGGGATCCACACTAATTGATCATGGTAGGACAGAAGTGCACATATGGAATTAATCACATTCAGTTTGTTTGGAGGCATATGGGCTTAACTACTGAATGAAAACTTGTCTTACCCCCAGAGGCAATGTTTCCCCAGCCAGTGACCCAGGTCAGAGTGCCATTGTTGAATGTACTTCCAGGTGCAGCCAGACACACAGGAGTGATGTACGGTGTGAAGGACACGGTAGAGCTCAGCTGAAGCAGGGCAAGGTCATTGTCATTTGGGTATGAATTGTAGCTGGGATGTACAATGACTTTAGTAAGGGATCTGGACACTGAATTTGGGTTACTTGAAGCCAGTGCCTGCATACCCAAAAACACCGTCACTTGTGAAGCAGTGTAACTAAAAAAAAAAGCACAAATGTTCACATAATCCTCTTTTAAATGTTGCTACTTCACAATATTACAAGTAGTTCATCATTTGCATTCAGTGTCACCTTCCAAAGCAGTGAGCCGCTGTTAGAACCCATCCAGAATCGATGAGGGAGCCACCGCAGAAATGGAAGCCATTAACCTGCAGACTGACTTGCCAAGGCCAAGAACCAGGAACGGCATTCTGTCCTCCCACTATCTTGTTATTTAGGGAAGCCACACCACACACTGACAGAGGGAAGAGAAGTATTTGGGTTATGTTAATAGCCCATTCCCAAGGCAATTTGTATTTTGTGCAAATTTCAATTATAAGTGCCTTTCTGGAATATAGGAGGAGAGTATATACACAGTAAATGTTAATTTCCTGAACAGGGATTAAGTTTAGTCATTGACAGGCTTGCATATTAAGAAGCACCCTTTATAGTATTATGGCAGTTTCCGTCTTCATAACATGCTACTAACTACTATAGACACATTTACCAAAGTACATAGATATCTGTGTGTGAGCAGACATGCTTAGCTGCATTTGTTACACAAAGGGAATTGGGAACACATTTTCTGTAAAATGAAGTGAAATTACGTAAAATATAAACTGCTAGCTAATGACACTGTATTGTAAGCAAATAGTTTCTGTTTATATAGTAAATGTTTCAGTTTGTGCAAGTGAAAAGGTGCATTTTATGATAAAAAAAAAACAAAAAACATTTACATTGCATGAGTCAAAAATGAAGAATTTGTTTTCCATTCCTGTTGGTCTTACTCTCCTTAACAAGATTTTCCTTGCAAATGTGCACTAAAGGTGTTTAGATCATCAAGGGTGTCTTTATTTTTAAAAGTGTGTTATATATTGAATTGCTGCTTTATTATTTGATCATGTTTTATACTATTTCTTAAAAGTAAGAGGTAACTTACCAGCCAACTGCGAGAGGCAACCTGAAACAAAGAAACAAAGTCAGTCAGTAACATTTTGCAAAATCTCAGGAAATACCTACTATAATTACCAACGTTCTGAATCCTGGCATCAAATTTTCTAGAACATTTATATTTTTGTTTGCTGCTTCAGTTGTTGTTTTTTTATCATATAAAAGCATTTGCTCTTTTGCTAATGGTTCTTAGTGTTCTTGCATTAATGACCAGGAAGCTTGATGTCATGTTACTCTCAAAACGCACCAAGAAAAACAAGATTCAAGATTTGAATTGACTTCATTTCTATGAAGCTGATTTTAGCTGAATTAAGCCCAAGTTCTAGTGTTAAAACAACTTAATTATGCCATGAATTAAATTGGTCAAAACTAAAAACGGAAGAGAACTGTGTTTTTCCAAGTCTTGTCAGAGCTTGGAATCAGGTGATATTGCTGAATAAATTTCTCTTGTAATAAAAATGGATATATAAATAGATACTCAGTTTACTCCACTATTTTGCACAAATAGAACTTTTACAAGTTACAAATAGCCAAGAGTGGTTAAAGAAGACTAAAGTGAATATTCTGGGATGGCCAAGTAAAGTGGAAGGAAATAAAGCAAGTTTATGTGAGGAAACCCACCAACATCCAAGAGCTGTGAAAGGGACCGGTGCCCAAGTTGGCAAAAAGTGGCATTCATTGAGTTCCATCGTGGGGGTGTGGTTTCCCCTTGCGTGCTGACAGACAGGTTCCCCTCTCCACGGTTGTGATATCATATACACAGAGCAGTGTGCTGCTCACGGGAGCAATTAACACTGATATGGTACATATGATACAAACATGGCTGCTCCCAGTTGCCTGCCTTTCAGCCTGCTCAGACTTGCATGGCTGCTAACTCTCTATGTGGCCGTGCAGGAGCCTATCAGTAAAATTGATGTATGGTCCTTGGGTTTACCTGTGGAGAATTCACTCTCAAAATCCCACATCCGTGGGGTTTGTCCAGTAGGAGAACCACCTCAGTGCTTCCACGGTTGAGGAGGCTCACTCCTGAAGGGAGAGGAGGTGTGCTCCATTGGGAGGAGGCAGTGTGGGTGTGAAGTTAGCACCTTGGTATTACTGGGGGACAATAAGCCCTGACGTGCTTATTGGTAGGTTCCAGGCATTTCCTGTCTATGCAGTCCACCCTTAGTTGGGAGTTGTGCACATGCTTTCAGTGTGGAGGCATGGGCATGTGCCCATTGACCATCCCAGATTACTGGCAACCAGAGCAGTGCCTTCTGTGTTTTTTTTCTTGCCTCCATGCTAGTGTTCTCAGCAAGCGAGCAGTTGACCGTGTCACCACTCGCTGTTAGTTGCTGTTTCGACTTGGCCCAGGCTGAATGAGGGTGTGCAGGACGGAATGAAATGTACCGCAAATGTTTAATTGCAGTTATTGCTACATAAGGCGGTCTCAGCACATACTGAAAGGGCAGGTTCACTTTGTTACACACAGATATGGTATATGATCATTTTAAAAAAATAATAATACCAAAATATAATAATTTTAGTCATTTAACTAGGTTTTTTATCTACCTTAGGACTTGTTACGTTAAATACAATTTTTTTAATTTTAAATTGATCTGTAAAATATCTATTAAAGTTGCCTCACTTAAGTGTATGTGCTGTAAAAAAAAAATTCTTGGTAACCACAAATCAACCCATCACAAACTCAATGCTAATCCGGTCATCTGAAAATGGGTCATTTAATAAGCTTTTCAAAGTGCTGACCTTAATCCATCCATTACCTGAAGAAATGCACGTGTGAAAATTTCAGCACATATGTATTTCTCTCTTTGTGTTTATGTTAATATGCTCTGAACAAACCGGCTCAATTACACAGTAGGGCAAAAAATGTGAAGACACTTCAATTATGTTTTGTTCAAAAATATTTAGGTGGATGCCAAAATATTGATACTATATATTGTAAAAATATATATTTTCTGTTCAATTAAAGGTTAGAGCAACTAATAGATAATAAAAAATAATTAAACACAGTTTTCTTTCTTTTTTCCTTCTGATCAGTCTTTAACAAGGGTGCCAAAAATCATGGCACTGCTTATAGAATGATCTCATCTAGATCTTTATTTTTCTTTTATAGCTGAGAGAGAGAGAGAGAGAGAGAGACAGAGAGAGAGAGAGAGAGAGAGAGAGAGAGGGAGAAAGAAAGAGAGAGAGAGTGAGTGTGTGTGTCAAAGAGACAGAAGGAGGGAGAGAGACGAAGAGAGACAGAAAGAAATTCAGCAAGAGATAAAAAGAGAGGGTGTGTGTGTGTGTGTGGGGGGGGGGTATTTGCTCAGAACAAACCACATTAACAAGACGTTTCGGTAGATGTTCCTGTTCCTGAAAGGAGCACTCTAAAAATATCTCCAACACATACAAAACAAGATTCATGGATCTTTAATTTGCAATGTCATGGTGAGGTTTTCCTTAAACAATGGTGTTGGCAGACATGTGAAGAAATGGTATGAAGGTAATGGCCCTAACACACCAAACAGGTTTTAGTTGTTATGTTGAGTGAGTTAAGAGTTTAGCATGTGGAGGAAGGACATTCTCTCACTCAAATCAGGCATCAGTGTTATATCCTGAGGACCTTCAAATGTCAGAAAGCTTCTCCTTGTGCAGAGCTATTAGGGAAAAGTCTATTAGCAGGATTTCTATTGTGAAACGTTCACATACTACAAAGTTTAAATGATGTTTTAATAAAATAATATGATGGCAACACCATTGACTCTGCTGAGAAAACTTTTACATTTACTGAGAACCAGTAAATTTGCAAGAAAAAGTCCTGAATACATGTTCATGGACTGAGTCTTTACTTCTTATACCACAGCAAATATTCACACAAAGCAAAAGGCTGCAGTTGTCAAATGGTGTAAAAATAAAAGAATGGAAAATAAATAAATAAATTAACAAATAAATAAATAAACAAACCAATTATAGATTTGACATATGCTTGATCATATCAAAGCTTATTATTAAAGTTGAAGTGATGTCTAGGTATGCGCGTTGAATAGCAAAATGTCACACACTGTATAATCCAGGCAAAACCTGTTTTCTTCATTGCCATTAAATTAACAGTGCTAAAAAGGATTCTGATTATTATGGACAGCTTCTCAGAAAGCTTCCATTTGTTATATGCTATATTTGCCAAACCACTGATAGGTAAAGTGAATAACATTAACTGTCTGGTTATTTCATTAGAATGGGATTTGTTGGGGGGTGGGATATATTAGGCAGCGAGTGACCAGTCAGTTCTTGAAGTTAATGTGGTGGAAGCAGGAAAAATGGTCAGTCAGGTCATCTCCAGAACAGCAGGTTTTATGGAATGGTCCAGGTCTGCATTAGCAAGTGAACTCTGATAGAAAGGTGTCAAAGCACACAGTGCTCCACAGATAGAGTTGTTTCAGTGGCATAGAGGCGACCTTCACTATATTTGGCAGGTGGTGTTAATCTTATGTTATCTGTGCATGTCTAGATCTCTCCGAATGGTCATTGTGGGTTTTTCCATGCCAAGAACCATGCAGGAGCCTTTATTTATCTAGATTTATTTGCTAAACACATTGTAGCATGTGCAATGAAGAGGTAGCACCAGAAACAAGTTGAAATTATTTCTTTATTGGCAACTCCCAATAAACTAAACTGGGCATTACAAAGACCACTTTGAGACAGACTCTAGTAAGACCAGCTAAATTAGTTTTTATTTTTTACATTTTAGACATGCGTTTTTGTGACATGTAAAATTAATCTGATCCTGTTTTATTAGATTTAGCAAAAATGAAACACATTTGATGTGCATGATTTTGTACTTTCAGATCATTTCAGATTACAGAGAATCTGAGAAAGTGTTGTAAGAAGAGAGAAGTTGAAGTGTTTTTGAAAACTTTTTGACTTTTTGATTTAGAAATGTTTTTAAGTATTTATGTAAGTTCACTGTATATTGTATTATTAATGCTAAGCCCTTATTTACAGTGTAATGTGTGTGCAGTTAACCTGAAACTTGTCTATTGTCTACATTTAATGAAACACAAACACTGGATCATTCTTCTTCTGTACATGGACTAGTTCTGTGAGTTTTATTTACAGCAAGTACACACATATTCTGCGTTGATTAAGCAAATAAGCAGCTGATGAACTTACCTTTGGCTAGGAGGCCAATGATAAACGCCACACTCAGAGTCCTGAACATCTCCATCTCCACTCAGAGTAAAAATGTCTTTCAGCATTTCAGCCTTACATAGACTCTCGTCAGCACCTGAGACACACCCACACCTCCTTCCCTGTCTCTCTCTCTCACAGTCTCTCAGTTCAGTTACATTTCATTTTATATATATAAAAAAATTAAGTTAAATTGTGCTGATGATCCAACATCAGGTTTTTGCTTTATTTACTTTATATAAAGGTGCAGCAGAGCTCAGTGTAGAAATATATATATCATCAGCACTATTTAACTTTTTTTGTATAAATTATTGTAACAAAACTGGAGGGAACAATATATAATAAAGGAGCAGTTTTTATTATCATTTTCATTTCTATACTCTTAAGAATAAAGGTTTCAATAAGTGAAGTGCTTTTGGCTTAGAGGCAGGGTTTAAAGACCTTCTCACACATCTCATTTAATAGAACGATTGTAAAGAACCATTAACTAAAAAGTTCATGTTAACAGTGCTTTGTCTATTCCATTGCAAAAAAGGTTTAAACAACTTTAATATTATAAGTTTCACAAAGACAAACTATGTTCCCCCAGTTTTAGCTGTTTTCAGAATATATTGATTACCTTTATAACATCTAACTGCCACAAACAAATAAGACAGTCAAACAGATTCCTGGCAGTATGATAGCAAATTTAAAAGGCTTTACTATAATTGGGTTTACCAGAAGAATTATGAGGAAACAGGAAGAGTTCAGGATGATGGTGACCAAACAAGTTACTCTTCTTTCCTTTTTTTCCTGCTCAACTTGTTCAGAATGATCTCATATGTCTTTCCTCCAGTACAAATACTTTTACCTTCAGCTCAGGGTTTATTAAAGTCACTAGAACAGGAGACAATGAATCCATTCTTGGAAATTAAGAATGGTTTGTTGAAAAAAATCAAAATTTTCCACTCATGCAGAATGTAGTTCAAGATAATAAGAGCCAAAAAGTAGCTTTTTTTTACTGAGTCTGATGTTAACAAATGCTAGAGGATTGCAGTACATACTTCTAGATCTTCATTAAGCTAGACACACATATTGTCTGTTGATGTTAGTGTTGTTAAAGTCAGTCTTCTTCTTGTTCTCCTAAATGATGCCTAGTCTGTGGATACCATTGTCTGAAATGTCTGTAGCTGTGATGCTAAAAACTCACAATCCTGAACCACATGCATATGCCATCTTCATTAGAATCAGAAAAACTTTATTATCCCGAAAGAAATTGCTTATGCAGTGACTGTACATGGAGACAATACAGACATAAAATAACATGAGGATAATGTAGTGATAACATACAGTGAAGAAAGTGCTAGAGTGTATTTCATATAGAGTGTAATTCAGAAATAAAGGCTGAATGAGATGATGACAGAAATACATGTATTTTAGGGGCAAATATGGGCAAATTGCATAATTATTAATGTTTTGTGTTTGTTAGCAACAAAAGCCTTGAAACTGTAAATGTAAGAAGCAACATATTGACACTAAAATTTCTTGGCTGATGGAATACATCTGGAGTAAAAAGAAAATTTTCTTCAGTCATGCAGCTATATCATTGCAAATTGTTGTCTGTTTTGCAAGGTGGTGACCCAAATCAGTCAATTGTAAGAAAAAAATGTACATGTGAAAGGTCAAAATGTGCGTATGCATTTCTTTGTGTGGTGGTGGTTGAGGGGTTGCTCTGAACAATCCAGCTCAACTAGAAAGGTCAAAAATATTCTACTGTTCTGCTCTTGGGCAAGAGTACTCGGTCTGCCCTAGTTGTTCACTGCCCCAGACAAGGAGGGGCAGTGGACTTGACCTGAATGGAAGATCCTACTTTACCCAATTTTATTAACCTTTTGGCAAAGGCAGCACAAATTCCCCTTTCAGTCTCCTATTAGATGATTAGGTGGTGATTTGAAAGTAGGAAGTAAATGCAGGCGTAGTAGTTTTACTGAGGATTTCTGAGTGAGAACTGACATAAACACTAGAATCTTGACTATAATAAAATACATACAAATAACAAGGGTATTCCACAAGGAACTCATAAGTAGGAACTTGCAGATATAGCTAATGCTGTATTTCCGTAAAGCATTTCGTAGGCATTCAACTGCATTCTACTACCGTATGTGCTGCCAACTACCTTTCACCGCTACTCCCAGACATCAACTCTTTCCACCCATATTCCCACCTATTTTCCATCTATTTACCACTCATATTACCCACCTATTTTCATGAATAGCATGCATATAGCTGACACCAATCTCTCACCATATTACCGTAAAGCATTTAGTAGGAGTTCGACTGCATTCTACAACTGTATGTGCTGCCAACTCGGGCTCTTGCCGCTAGTTCCTGAAAGCTACTCTCTTTTCACCTGATTTCTGCCTGTATCACCCACTATTTTCCATGTAATAGACACTACATAGTTCACAATGTATTGCTCCCCATGAAATATGCCAAATCCCACAACAACTTAGAGTGCAAACGGCGCCATTATTTTAAGAATCTAGCGATGTAACCATGAATTGTCATATGTCAAGTGTGATATAACTCAAGAACCCATTGTAATTGACATAATTGGCTGCCAGTTTATCATGATTATTTGGGGGTTTTGTGTGTTTATGTGTTATTGGGACCTGTTGAGGTTATTTTGTGGGGTTTTTGGGGTGAATGGCTGACACAAAGAGCATTAAGGCATCAGCTGAGCCACCGTCATGCCACTAAAATGGCCAGTCAGCTCGATGATGGCTCTCTCTTGTACTCTAAAACTGGGTGTCCTGAATGTTCAGTCACTTAATGACAAGTCACTTTTCGTTAATGATCTGATTTTATGCTTTTAACTGAAACTTGGTTAGAGGGTAGCTGCAGTGCGCTGGTTTCTAATGAAGCTGCCCCCTCCAACTTCCGTTCTTTTAATGTATGTCGCACAGGCAGGAAAGATGAGGGTGTAAGTGTGTTATACAGAGATACGTTTATGTGCAGGGAACTGCACCTGGGTACATGTAATTCCTTTGAATACCTCTCTTTTGTCATAAATGCTCACCAAGAATTTTTCTAGTTAACATTTACAGGCTGCCAAATACTGTCCTAATTTTATAGATAAATTATCTGAAATATTGCCAAATGAATATTGAATTAGGCACAACGAGAAAAGCATATTTCTGTAATATTATCAATAAGGACATTAGAAACACTAGATCCCTTTTTGCCACTGTGGAGAGGTTAACGAATCCTCAGTCCAAGTTACAGCCAGATTTTCATACGGTTAAGAAATGGAATGAATTTGCTTGTTTTTTTCAAACATAAAATTAAAAATATCAGACAAAACCTCAGTGTCACCAGCTTAAGTAGTTTTGACACTGGGCCTACACACAGAAAATCTTGCCTGTCATGTCAAATGTTCTCCATATAGATGCTAAATCTCAGACCCTCTACGTGCTCTCTAGACATTCTTTCTACAAGCTTTTTAAAACAGGTCTTTGCTACCTTAGCACAGGATTTACTGCACATTGTGAATAACTCTCTACACTCTGGTGTGTTTCCTGCACAGAGAAGGAACATAAACATTAAACCCCTCCTGAAAAAATGGAACATGGATGACTCTACCCTTTCCAGTTACAGGCAAATCTCTAACCTTCCCTTTTTAAGCAAGGTTACAGAGAAAGTAGTTCTTAATCAAATCAGTAACTACTTGGACACAAATGGCCTTTTGGTGATTTTCAGTCATTTTTCAGTCAGCATCACAGCACAGAAACTGTTCTTGTAAAGGCACTGAATGACATCTGCATAAATAAAGACGAGGTTAATATAACTGTACTGGTGCTGTTAGACTTGAGTGCAGCCTTTGACACTGTTAACCATACTATACTCTTAGACAGGCTAGAAAATTGGGTTGGGCTCTCAGGAACGGTGCTGAGTAGGTTCAGATCATACTTAGAAGGCAGGAAATATTTTGTTTCAATCAGCACCTGTTAGTCGGAGAAAACAGCCATGCAATATGGAGTCCCACAGGGATCCATTGTGAGACTACTCCTGTTTAATCAGTATATACTCTTTCTCGGTCAAATTCCTAAAGAGAATTATGTATTGTATCATAGCTATGCAGATAATGTCTCTCCTAGTGACTTTCTTTCCATAGATTCATTAGTGCCTTAATAAAATATGTAACATCAACATTTTCTCCAGTTAAATAAAGATGACATTGGAATAATCCTGTTCTGAAACAAAGAGGGGAGATCAAATGTAAGCGCCCACTTAGAAACTAGATCGCTTAAAACAACAACTCATGTTAAAAATCTTGGTGTCATCATGGACTGAGATCATGACTTCATTGAACATATTAAATCGATATCAAAGTCAGTATTCTGACTTCTTTAAAACATTGCTAAAGTCAAAGATTTTGTGTCCCATCAAAACCTTGAAAAACGTATCCATGCCTTTATTTTTTGCAGAGTCTCTTCTCACCGGGAAGTCCATTAGATGGCTCCAGCTCATTTTAAATACAGCTGCGAGAGTTCTAACCAAAACTAAGAAAAGAGATCACATCACGCCAGTTTCTCCACTGCTTTTCCCTCATGTTAGTGTTGATTTTAATTTTGCATTTAATATTATTTTTTTAATATTATTTTATTTATTTTATTTCCTTATCTTTTTTGAGTATTTATTCATTTTTATATTTTAATTTAATATTAATAAAATAATTTTCTATGCGTGTTTTATGCTTTTATATTTTCTTGAAATTTTCTGTCTATCACTCCAGGTCAGGTATTATGTTCTGGGCTGGGTGTAAAACTCTAGTTTATTCTCTCTTATAAGACAAGAGGGAAGATATGGTAGAGGACTTCAGATCTGCTGTAAATCCATATACATTTGTCAGGTGATAAACTCTGGGCTATCTTCTCTTATAAGACAAGAGGGAAGATACGGTCTGGGATTTCAGATCTACTGTGAATCCATATTCTTTTGTGGTATCTCATCTTTTATTTAGCACTTTTAATTTGACTTTTATTTCTGGTGATATTGCTTTTCTTTTATGCTTACCTATTCATTTATATATTTTAATTATATTCTTTATGCTTGTTTTAATATTGTTTATCCTTGTAAAGCACATTGAATGACCATGTGTATGATAATGTGCTATATAAATGAATTTGCCTTGCCGTGTCAACTTGCCTTGCCTAACTGGGAATTCAGGATTGAGCGATCAGAGCTCAAGTAATTCCCCTTTAGTTGACCAGTGAGAGCAGTGCCAACACTAATGTTCGATTCTGCATAAGCCTTTGGGTTTGATGAAAAACTTACAGTAACCAGCACATGTGAGCTGCTCATTGCATCTAGTATCTAAAAATATGGGGCACAGTACAACTTGGTGTGAACTGTAAAAATGAATAAAAATAAATCAGTATCGACACCAAGGATCAGCTACACAGGGATGCTCTGTTCATATTTGTAGCTCTGTGTTTGCTAAACCTCGTCCAAGTCTGCACCACCTTAACAAAAAGTAGGTTGAAATTGAGTTTTGGCAAAGACCTCTATAGATTATTAGCATTATAACTCCAGTTCTTAACTTGTAGCTCCAGTTCTGAACAAAACATGGATATTTGGGTGAATATAAAATTCATGCTTTCTCATGGATGACTAAAATAGCATAATCTGTTATTAACAGTATCTCTGTAATATCCAGTTCCTACTCACTTTAAATGAGGCTGAAGTTGCTTCCTATTAAATTTTGCAGTTCCAACCTAGATTGTGTAGCTGTGCCATTCACATGCACAACCACGCTGTTTTTGAAGACAGCAAGACAAGCAGCATTAAATGTTTAGGATGTCTGGTTCCTGTATCTGCTGTGAACAATTGTAACCTGGCAAGTTTCTAATGCAAACTATTTCATTTTGATTACATCTTAACACTTGAATGAAAAAGTTGTTTTGAAATGTCTCAGTTTTGAAGCTTTAAAACAATTCTTGGTACATCAGTTTTTAACCAGTTTTTTTTTAACTTTCTTTTATCAGTATCTTTTATGTCTTGTTTTTAATATATTTGAATTCTATTTTATTCTCTGTGCTTGTTTTATGCTTGTTTTGATTATTATTTTATATTGTTTTTTGATCTACTTTTTTTCTATTTTATGATTATTTCTTTTATTATTTTATGCTTTTATATATTGTTTTCATTTAATCTTGTAAAGCACATTAAATGACCATGTGTATTATAATGTGCTATATAAATAAACTTGCCTTGCCTTGTGTACTTAATCTCTGTGTCAAATTCAAGAATGCAGTCAGATGAGTCAAGCCATGTTTGGTATCTGAGGCTTCTTCAGTTTTGCAGTGAAACAACAAGACTAATGTCACTATGATTGGCGATTAAAGATGGGACGCACCAATGTGGAATCTGAAGGCTAATTCAGATATTTATATGCATACTCACCTATAAGATGTCAATCTATAAAACATAGCTGGAATTGGGTCTACATCTTAAAATATATAGCTTATATTTTTTCTATGCAAAAACACGAGATAAAAAGTAGCAAACTAAACATTCTGCTCTTTGAGAGGGAAATAATTGATTAAGGGAGGTAAGAGGAACTTTTAACTTTGAAGTTAATGAATCTCACCTTAGCACACCTTTCAAAATATTTCATTGATTTATCGACCTCTAAGCCACAACGTCATGGAGAAGTTTTCCGAGAACAAAGGTGTTGGCAGACGTGTGGAAAAAAGGTATGAAGATAATGACACTAACAAACCAAACAGGTTTTGATTGTTATGTAGAGTGAGTTGAGAGATCAGTATGTGTATGAAGGTAGTTAGTATGTTCACTCAGGAACATTTTTCATCATTCTCAGAACCATTGGAAGATGTTTCCTGTTTCTTGGGAGCCTGCATTGCGGGAACTGAGGATGATTATAATCTTTTGAATGCTGTACTTTCTCACAAAAGGGGAACTTAAGTGGTGTAAGTGAACAGTAAATAGTCCAGGTGAGGATTATAACCACCATTTTTAAACAACCTGTGTGAAACGTTAGCCCTGTTCTTCTCTGTTTTTTTTTTTTATCCCAATGGAGCGTCAGGACTTCACTGAGCTATGTGACAGGAAATGCAACATTGTAAGCACTCTGTAAGCACTCATCTCATATGCTTGTGCTATACCAGCCATTGTCTGGCAGTGCCAATACGAACAGAAAAAATACCCCTGAAAGTGTATAGTTCTCAGATGGGCAGCTCCCCACTCATGTGACTTATTGTCCAGGTATGTGTGTGTGTCATATGACACTACGTCACACTGTACAATCCATGCTAAACCTGTTATGCACATGGCTCAGTAAAACATGTGTTAAACAGTGCTAAAGAAGAGTCTAATAATTATGGGTACACCAGAATGCCCATGTTGGGTGTATTTAAGCAGTAACAACCCCAGTGCATGTACTCAAAATAATTTTAGTTGGACACACTCAAAAGAACCTTTTTAAAATGTAACCAATGTATGTACCAATTTAAACTTTTTCCTAGAGATGTGTATCCATAACAATTAAAATTATTATTTAAGAGAACACACTTAAAAGCTTTTCTGAACCAAGGAAAATGTTTTAATGGGAACTCATGCTTAAAATATAATACAATGCTGCTTGGTGAATGGCCCGAGGACTGAAAGCTGGGGGAGATTTGAAATATCTAACAGAGATGTAGAGAATCTAGAAAATGAAATTTACTGAAAATTGTCTTTATCGTCTATATTTACAAAAGCTTGAGGTGTTTTAGCGTTAGTAGCAGTAGCAGTAACATGCCTCTATAACAGCATGTTTTTATCATTTGAATGTGCTCTACAATTGTCTCAGATATTTGCAATAAAACAGCAGTTTATCTTTATAACAACCATTCCCAAGCTAAAGACTTCTACGGCTGCATGCCATTAGTAGATTATACAGAGCTCAGGTTCACTCTATGATCTTGTTAACCTCCTGGTGCAGATGTGTTACTATATATTGAAACTCATTAATTTCATTAATTTCTACTTGTCAACTAAAAATAGATGTTTTCATAAATATTTTTCATCTGTGATGGGTTGGCCTCCTGTCCAGGATATACCCTGCCTCAGCCTGTAGTCAACTGGGATGGGCTCCAGCTTCCCTGTGATCCATAAAGCAGTTTGGAAAATGAATGAAATATTTTTATAAATGTATTGATCGATTTATATATAAGAGTAAGCCAGGAACTGGGCCACACCAACTCACACCACCAGAGCGAGGCACCTTGCCAATCCTTAGTGAGCTGGAGATCCTTAGTGATGAGGGAATGGTAAGTTATATCTGTCCCATTCTCTACTTGCCATCTGTCTCATACTCAAGTAAACAAATTACTTACTATAACTTCATACCAATACGTACATTTTCTTATTGTTTTTTTCAATCAATCTTACAGTTTCCTGATTTTTTATTTAAGAAAAATTTAATTGTCAGGTGTAACAGTGCAGTCCACTGCCTACTGACTCTACTCCTTAGCAGTATTATTTTACACACAAATAATAATAAAAAAAACAGTGGAAAGATCTATGTCGTGTTGTGCCTTTATTTTGTGACATTTTCTTATATTGTCCACGCTGACACTTAATATTCTATAGGCAGCAGAGAGGTTACATTCCACATGTTTCTTTCTTAGCTTGCCGACTGACTTGTCCACAGGGTGGCAGCTCCATGCAATTAATCTTTGGTCACCCACCAGAACAATGAGTTCCCAGGCCTTTGTAGGGTTCTGCCCCGGTCCTGGCCACCAGGGGCCTCCCCGGTTCCTTAGGTTCCTTTTCTCACTGAGTTTGTTTCAGTCTAAATAATAATAATAAATTATATTTATGTAGCACCTTTCACAAACCCAAGGTCGCTCTAGAAAGAAAACACACAAACACACAAAAGAAAAGGTCATTCATTAAATAGAAAGGTCTTTAGACATTTAGTCTACTCCGTGTCTACTTGGTTTGCCCCTTGTTAGTGGCTATACTTGGTCCATTGTTGCTCTGTGACTGTTACCTGTCTGTCTCCCTCTGTGTTCTCTTGGTTTGTTCTTATTGGTTGTCTTTCCCTTTGTCCGGCCTCCTGTCCTCATGTGCCCAAGTATCACTCCTGCCTCCTTGTTATTCCCCTTGATTTGTTTGTACTTTAGTTCCTCTTTCCCTGAACTGGGGCTGGACCATCAATGTATGTTTGGCATTCTATGTATGTGGTTCTGGTTCCTGTTTGCTTGTTATTTTCTTTCTTTGGTCTTTGTTTTTCCTTTGGCATTCTTTTATTAATTAAACTCCTAACATCATGGTGCCTGTCCTGACTGCCTCCTAATTTGGGTCCCTGAACGAGCACATGACAGAATGCTCCAGCTATGAGTGTGAGGACCCGGAGGGCAGATACAGGCTGCAGGTTGATACAGTGGGGAGGTTCTTTGGGGACAACTGGCAATGGTGCTGCTAGAGTGAGTTGGCCATCCTGAAGGGCCTTTATGAGATCCTCTGCAGGTACCATTCCGCACTGTTGCACCGGGACAATGGCCCAACCACAGACTGGGTGGCAAAGTTAAGACAGTGCCAGCTGGCTCTGAAGCGCAGCCTAAACCTCAGCTGGGATCAGACGCCTCCAACTGCTCTGGACTCTGATAGCTAGGGTGAAGGGGAAAGATCCGAGAGGGGGCACTCCAGGTGACTGAAGAAACCTTGCTGGTGGGCGTTGACAGCCAAGCACTGGCCCCAGTGTCTCCCCTGTTGATCCTGATGGCTTCAGCATTCCTCACACCAGCCCAGACACCCTCAGAGCCACCGGGCATCTGCTCCAGAGCCCCCAAAGCCGCCGGTCATCTGTCACAGTGCCCTCAGAGCTACTGGGCATCTGCCTCACACCTCCAGAGCCACCTTGCCTACAACAGTTCCAGAGCTGTCAGCAGTGACCCCAACACTTGCAGCACTGGCCGCATCGCTCCCAGGGGTCCCAGCGTCGGCCACATCACCCCCAGGGGTCCCAGCATCGGCTGCATTGCTCCCAGGGGTCCCAGTGCCGGCCGCATTGCTCCCAGGGGTCCCAGCTTTAGCCCCGGCCCCCCAGAGCTGCCAGCGTCAGATGTTACGTCTTAAGGGGTTTCCACACCGGCTGCATCATCTGCAGGGGTCCTAAGGTCTTCACCCAGTGCCCCGGAGAGCTCCGTGGGGTGGTTCCCGGCGTCCCTGTCTCTGCCCAGTGCCCCAGAGGGTGCGATGGGGAAATTTCCCGAGCGCCAGAGGGCACTGTCACAGTCCCAGTTCCCACTGTATTAGTGAACCTGTTGTTGTCTGTTACCCAGTGCACCTGACAGTCTTGCTCCAGAAGTGGGCCCCAGATTCCCTGTTCTGGGCAAGGTGCCACTTCTCTAAATGTTGCTTTTTATCTGGGTTTTATCCCTACCAGATGCTAATGCCCCACACAACTCCCAGGACCAACGGGGCATGCAAACCCTCCATTTTAAGGTAGAAAATATGTGTGCTGGCTGTGCACATCCCCAAATGGACCAGTGTTAAATGTAGAGGTCACATCTCATCATGGTGCACTTTGTGTAATGTGTCAAATTCTTCCACACCACACTCGCTCATTCATGTTTTTACAGACCTTGCTTTGTGCACTGGTGATCAGACATGGAACAGGAAGGGCCATCCCCAAACTGTTTCCACAAAGTTGGGGGCCTGAAATTGTCCAAAATATCCTGGTATGCTGAAACATTCAGAGATCCTTTAGCTGGAACTAAAGGGACAAGCCCAGCTTTTGAAAACAAACCCGCACCATAATCCCCCCTCCACCAAACTTTACACTTGGCACAATGCAGTCAGACAAGTACCATTCTCCTAGCAATCGCCAAACCCAGACTCCTTCATTAAATTGCCAGATGGAGAAATGGGATTCGTCACTCCAGAGAAAGCTTCTCCACTGCTCGAGAGTCCAGTGGCAGCACTTTACTTTATTTTTATATTTGTACTTTTTAATGTTTACATTTTGTTTACATTTTGAAGGTTTTTGATTGAACATCTTTAAAGTATGTTTATATTAAATTTACTGCTCAAATTAAGGGTGCTGACCAAAGGCCTCATCTGATTTTAAAAGTGTGGCCCTCATGTGTGTGGCCCCCAGTGGTTGACACCAACGCACAACTGGTTGCATGTTGGTACAGTGGTTAGTGCTGTTGCCTCACAGTGACTCATGAGAAACATCACTTATAACTTTGTTTTTAAATTTCAGAAGGCACTTGTGCTTTGAAGACACATTCCTGTTTACTTGTGTCCATTCTTGTTTTCATGCTTTTGCATAATGCTTTATAGAACATCATGTTACATCATTAAAAGCATCTCTCTGTGCAGCCTCACATGCACTTTTGTAGAATGGACCACTGCCTGGGTTTCTGCCAATGCTATTAAAAATATCTGCCTTTTTATTAGAGTGACTGACTAACACAGTCTAATATCTCTCAATTGCAGCATCTCAACCAGGTCTTTAAGCTCCTCAAACACATCCATCAATTTTGCTGATAGTCCCTCATGCAAACATATTGTGATGAATTTTCAAATTTGTTGAGGGAAAGGAAGGACACTTCTCACACAAGTTTAGTGCATGAATACAGGACCTAGCCTGCTTCCAGTTTAATTACCAGCTCTCAAAAGACCTGTGTGCCCTCTGCAGTAGTGATGGAAAGTTTGTATCATTTTACCGACTCAGACCTTTGAGTCTCATTCAGCAAAATGAATGAATCTTTTTTCGAGTCATCTCGTTCATTTTAGCAAAATATAATTAAAATGTTACCTGTTACCTCCTAACACATCTACTGCTCACACACATGCTGATCACACTACAAACCAGACAAAACTATAATGCTATAAGAAACAGAAAATATTAATTAATTGTTTACCTGCGTCTTTAATCTATAAGTCGCTCACCTCGCCTCATATCTGACAAGTTTTCGGATTCGAGTCGTTCATTCATCACGTGACCGACCCATAAGCTTAACCTATGCAGCCTGAGCCGGAAACAGAATTGATTAGTTCATCTCTTGAGTCTTCAGGTTCAAACTTCCAGTCGTTTGTTCATCACGTGACAGCCATGTAATGTTAACTGGGGCTGTGACGTGATGAACAAACTACTCGAAAAACCTGAGACTCGAAACAGGTGAATCAATTATTCCAATACAGAAACTATAGGATGGTGCACAAATGCGCATGCGCGACTGAACAAATCACTCCCACGAGATGCCTTGTTGTTCCCGAGTCAAATTAAAGATTCAAGATTCAAAGATAATCATTCAAGAACGACTCACCACTACTCTGCAGGAGTGTACGCACAATGCAATCCCCTAGTGTCATGGTGTTGGTTGGCTAGACTTATTAACTGTATTACCAAGCACATTCATGGTGGGTCTAGCCCTCCACTGCTAATCCACATGGTTTACTGTAACTTTTCCACAACAAGCCATAACACACATCAACATTTCCTGTAACACATGAAACATCACAAATAACCTCAACATACTCCGCTCCCATGATGCCACTGTGACAACCAGCCATGAACTCCACCCCAGCTTTACAATATAATACAATGTTACAATAATTTACTTGAATTTCGATTTACATTTTTTCTTGCAGATGTGAGGTGATTGTAGAGTGCATTATTTCATTGCTTACATTTCTTTTTAATGCTCATTTTAATGTAAAGCAAACTGAATGACCTTAGTGTATGATAATGTGGTACACAATTAACCTTGCTTTCCCTTTACTGGACCATGATGCCAACTACTGGACCAGTCCTTCTCAAACACACACTTACTTCAAAGATTACACCATAAAGCTGTCTTAAGTTTTTGATGACTGATTATACAGGAAATCTCTGAAGTGGTTGTTCACTGTGCAGTGTTTGATCTATGGTTTAGATGATGTCAGTCTCTGAAGACACTAGAGATCCAAACAGATATAAGGAGAAGGTCAGTGACTCTTTCTTATCAACAGATGTTCCACTACATATTAACTGAGGTTGATAATAAGAGAAAACGTATTTCTTAATAAGATGCTTTCCTCCACAGTAAAAGTGAGTTTTGGTCAGGTCACTATGAAACTTGGCAATAATGTTTACTTCATGTCTTTCAATACAATGGGTGCAATGTCTGTACATCTGACATCTAAAGAACATGGGACACATTTACAGCAATTATCATCTGTAGTTGTACTAGTCTGTTAAATAATAAGCTTTGTGGTATAGAACACTGCTCTGCAGCCTCAAATATTTACTTGGTATTGTCACTATATAGGCCTACCTTGAAGCCCTGCTATTCTGTAGCTAATGCACTGGGTTCTGTTTTTACTGCATGAAGTGATTTGCATGTGTCCCTGCATACTTTGCATCCCAATTTTTATTTTAATACAAGAGAGATGAATAAGCTATGGCAAAATATTCAAACTGATTGTAATTCCCGGGCTCAAGTAAGCTCATACATGCTGTCTCTTTTCTGCTGTTCAGGCTCTTCTTTTTCTCTCTCCGGTTCAAGCTCATCTGCTTCTCTCTCAACACCTGCCTGTTCTGCTCAGCATTGCATTTAAATGAAGATTGTGAGACATGTTGACGAATCTGACTGAATCCAAACTGAAAATGTTCAGAGGGATAAAAAACTTGATGTAGTTTAGTCATTAAGTATGGTACTTTTATATTAAGAAATTAAAATATTACTTGGTTACCTAGTGAACATCAGAGTTTTTGTAAAATGTATAAAAAATTGTTTGTTTGAGCCAAGGTTATTGCATTTATTTATTTATTTATCTATTTATTTTATCTACCTGTATTTACTGTCATGTTAATCTATTTTTGATTATTTATTTATTTTTGTGTTTTTAGCTTGTAGTTTTAAGAGGGTTTAGCACACAGTTAGTTAAAAGACTTGTGTCATGCCTGTCCACATTAGGCTTTGTGGTGAGATGATTCACATAAAATTCATGTTTGTATGTCCAGGAACTCATCATCTTATTGAAATATCACATGACGCAAACACCTTTAGTCATTCTTTAACAAAGAGAAGATCAGAGAACATGCAAATGAAAGCAGACAAAGGTTCATTGACTGTCATATAGATCATGCTTGCTGTTGTGGTGCCAATAAAATTACTCATATCTTAGATCAGTTTTAGGTTATTCCATCATTTATTTTTTTAATTTTATAGGTTTTATATAAACCCAATTTCTAGAAATTGCAACTAATTGTTTTAAAACATCCCTTAATTGTTGTTTTGAATGGTAAAAAAAGAAAATACAGTTTATTGTTTCACAGACTGGTTTAATTGTATTTTGTATTTTTCGCACTCAAAGGACAGAAGCAAAAAGTAAAAAAAATGTCCAGTATTTGCAAGTAAAGGTAAATCATAGCTCACATAATTGGTCTGATGTTGAGTTCTCTGTGCCAAGGATGAAATAGTCCATCCATTTCAATCCAAATGGTGCAAAAGCCAACACTCATGACATGGAGGAGCAGTGCACACAGCTCAGCTTGCAAGACTTGCTTATGTGTGAAGGTACAATTGATACATAGCTGTTTCCATCAAGATGCCATATTTTCCAAGAAAGTCCATATGAATTTCAGCAATTTCAATCCTCATTTCATTGTCCTACTGAAAATGTTTGGCTCATAATGAAATGATTAATGGTGACTATGGACTGTTGAGAAGCTGCAGTCTTGTATCAAGCAAGAAAGACCCAAAAATTGCTCAGTCCCCAAATGATTAAGCAGTGTAATTTAAAGGAAAGCATATACATTTGTGTTTATTTATCACATACATTTAAGTTGTTCACTGAATTTTTTTTTGTACTTTTTGACAGTTAAATAATTGGTAAATTACAAATCTCTTTTTTATTTCATTAAAAAAAAGTCAAAAGGCGTTCCCACTACATAATTTTGAGGCTGTTTTGAGTCACCAGTTGGTAACAGAGAAAAGCCCTTGATTGGGTGCGATATCATGCTTAATCATTGATCAAGAATGACTATACCAAGTCAAAGACTTGACCAAATGAACTAATTGTCGATTCTGTACAAATATATAGCCTGCTAAACATCTAGGTCAGTCATTGGCAAGCTATAGCCAATGAGAGCATAGGACAACAAAAAATAAAATGCCATAGATCATGTCTGTGTCACAGTAGACTCAACAAACTGAACAAAATTCAGTACCTGTGTAGTACCACAACCACCTGGACGAAGAGGAGACGACAGAATCTGCACATTCTCCACCTGGAAGTAAAAGTAGTCTCACTGGATGAAAAGATATACAAGTTCTGTTCCAACAAGTTGAGCAGAGAAAGGTGAAATGAAAGATACCTTGTTAAATTGTTATTATTGCATACTTGGCTTATTTTCTCATTATCCCTGAGGATAATTCCCTAAAATAATATCACATTTTGATGCAAAAAAATACATATTTCCTACACTCACTTTTTCTTGAAATCATTGTATTTATTTATTCATTTGCCATAAATTACATGTAATAAATAGGTGACAGAGATATTCTGGAAAAAAAGCTATACATAAGTCTTTGTGAAACTTACACTCTTAAAAATAAAGTTGCTAATAATGTTTTTGGAGCAATTATACAGACAAACTACACCAGTTTCCATAAAGAACCTTTAAGTGCATGATTTTTTTTTAATCTTTCCTCTAAATGAGATGTGTGTGAAGGTCTTAAAACCTTATCTTTAAGCCAAAAACCTTTATAGGAACTATATTTCTTAAAGGTATAGACATTTGTTTTATTATATGTTCACTCTAGTGTGATTAATATAAATAATTAAAACACAAGTTAAGTACTTGAATTGAATTACTTTTTACAGTGATTTAGTATCAGGATTATTTATATGAAAGTGCTACAAAGTTTAGTGTAAAAGTAGAGAGAGAGACAGAGAGAGACAGAGAGATGTGGGCGTGTCAAGCACTGACAAGAGCCTATGTAAAGTTCAAATACTGAATAATAGTTATATTCTGAGTGCTGATGGAGCTGACTCTGAGTGTGGTGCTCATTATTAGCCTTCTAGCCAAAGGTAAGCGTATCAGCTATGCTCTTACATATTTACCTACTCAACACATTGTAACACTTCTAATTCCATGGCAACATATCTTCCACTTTTTACAGTGTTTTCTCAATAACTCACTGTAGTCTGGAAATGATGAAATTACAAGGATCATACTATGGTGGCTAGAAAAGCTGCAGAGCGCTTAAGTTTCACTGATTCTCATGAGGTGTGAAAGACAGCCGGGCATTGCAATAGAAACCAAAACGATATCTCATCAGGTTTAGATTAGATTTGCTAAAATGTTAATAAAGTACAATAGACAAATTGAAATAATTTCACCAAGTATTATTATGCAGCTAAAACAACTCTGACTGTCATGTAATGTGTGTTCTGACATCTAGCATTGCCAACAATCAATATTTGTGCTACTGCAGCTATGGGATTGGATTAGATGGGCTGGTCTTCACTCTCCACTGGCACAAATTCACTGGTTGTTCTTCCTTGGATCATTTTTGGTAGGTTCTAACTATTGCATACGTTGTAGCAACCTACAAGATTGAGCTGTTTTTGGGGATGCTCTGACTCAGCTGTTTAGCTACCATAGTGTGATCCTTCTCAGTCACTGAGATCTTTACACCCACATATTTTGGCTACAGGCACATCAGCTTCAAGAACGGTGTATTCACTTGCTGTCTAATATAGCCCATCCTTTGCCACTGTAATGAAATAATGAGTGTTTTTTGTCACTGGTGTAGGGTTTTTTGTCCTTGTTTTCCTGGTTTCCAGGTTTCCTACAGCTGCCTGTCCAGTCCCAACCAAAAACGGAAAGGCACAATTTGTATATTGATAAAGACTGAAGTAGATTAATAATATAACATCACCAAACATTATCACTGCATTAATCTATTCCAATGAGTTTAAAATGTATTGGATGAGGAACAATTGGGGTTTGTATTAGGAGCAAACTCCTTAAGATCCTTTTATCAAGGACTTTATCAGATTAAAGGGAATAATACCTGGGAACCCAGCATGTTTCTGTATCAACAGAACTCAGAGGCCGGACAGAATATTACTGTGTGTCTGTAGTTTCATTTAGAGCTCAAGACAATTAATTAATAGCATAGTCTATATGACTATGTTCATGACCTTTTATGATGAATAAAAACGTTGGACACGTTTTTCCCTCCCCTGGATGTGGGTCACTGGGCCCTCCCTCTGGAGCCACGTGTGGAGGTGGGGCTCGATGGCGAGCGCCTGGTGGCCTTCACCCATGGGGCCCGGCTGGGCATAGGCTGAAGAGGCAACATGGGTCCCCCTTCCCATGGGCTCACCACCTGTTGGAGGGGCCAAAGGCACCAGGTTGGGTGCCTTGTGAACTGGGCGATGGCCGAAGACAAAGACTTTGGCGGTCTGATCTTCGGCTGCAGAAGCTGGCTGTAGGGACATGGAATGTCACCTCTTTAGTGGGGAAGGAACCTGAACTAGTGCGCGAAGCACTTCAACACACAGTTTGGACTCTGGAGCCAGTCTCCTCAAGAGGGGCTGGACTCTCTTCTACTCTGGAGACTGCAAATGGCAGTTTTGTGTACCCACCCTTTTTGGGGTCTCTGTAAGGGATGCTAGAGAGCGCACCTTCTGGGGACTCCATAGTTTTGCTGAATGGGCTATGTTCCATGCCTCCATTGTTGAGGTGGCTGATTGAAGCTGTGGTCACAAGGTGGTCGGTGCCTGTTGTGGTGGAAACTCCTGAACCTGTTGGTGGATACTGGCGATGAGGAATGCCATCAAGCTGATGAAAGAGTCCCATCGAGTCTTCTTGGCCAGTGGGGCTCCGGAGACAGCTGATAGGTACCGACAGGCCAGGCAAAATGTGGATTTGGTGGTTGCTGAGGCAAAAAGTTGGGTGTG
Source organism: Lepidarchus adonis (assembly GCA_037576955.1). NCBI lineage: Eukaryota > Metazoa > Chordata > Actinopteri > Characiformes > Lepidarchidae > Lepidarchus > Lepidarchus adonis. The sequence goes on along the minus strand of JBBIGC010000152.1, from coordinate 5,916,403 downwards.
GGAGGAGTTTGGTGAGGCCATGGAGAACGACTTCCAGACGGCTTCGAGGAGATTCTGGTTCACCATCCGGCGCCTCAGGAGGGGAAAGCAGTGCATGGTCAGCACAGTATATACTGTGGATTGGTGGCAGGAGTACTTCAAAGACCTTTTCCACCAACATGCATTCCGATGAGGAAACAGAGCCTGAGGACATGGAGGTGGACTCTTCTATCTTGAGGTGGTCAAAAAACTCCTTGGTGGCAGGGCGGCGGAGATGGATGAAATCCGCCCAGAGTTCCTTATGGATCTGGATGTTGTAGGGCTGTCACGGTTGACACGCTTTTGTAACATTGCATGGACATCGGGGATAGTGCCGCTGGACTGGCAAACTGGAGTGGTGGTCCCCCTCTTTAAGAAGGGGCCTGGAGGGTGTGTTCCAACTACAGAGGGATCACACTCCTCAGCCTCCCCCGGAAAGTCTATGCAGGGGCTCTGGAAAGGAGGGTCCGTCGGATAGTTGAACCTTGGATTCAGGTGGAGCAATGTGGTCTTCGTCCAGGTCATGGAACAGTGGACCAGCTCTACACCCTTAGCAGGGTTTTGGAGGGTGCATGGGAGTTTGCCAACCAGTCTACATGTGCTTTGTGGACTTAGAGAAGGCATTCGACTGTGTCCCTCAGGGAATCCTGTGGGGGGTACTCCGGGAGTACGGGGTACCAGAATCCCTATTAAGGGGTGTTCGGTCCATGTACAACCATTGACAGAGCTTGGTCGGCAATGCTGGCAATAAGTTGGACCTGTTTCCAGTGATAGTTGGACTCTGCCAGGCCTGCCCTTTCATGTTCATAATTTTTATTGTTAAGAGTGTCTAGATTGGTAGGCTTAGGATTGGGTCACTGCTTTTTGCAGATGATGTTGTCCTGTTGGCCTCATCAGGCTGTGATCTACAGCTCTCACTGGACCGGTTCGCTGACGAGTGTAAAGCGGCTGGGATGCGAATCAGCACCTCCAAATCCGAGATCATGGTACTCAGTCGGAAAAGAGTGGAATGCCCTCTCTGGGTTGGGAGTAAGATCCTGCCCCAAGTGGAAGAGTTTAAGTATCTCGGGGTCTTGTTCACAAGTGGAGGTAGAATGGAACAGGAGATCAACAGGCACATCGGTGCAGCATCTGCAGTGATGCGGGCTCTGTATCGGTCCGTCGTGGTGAAAAAGAACCTGAGAGGGAAGTCTGAGTATCTCTGCTGAAGCTGCTGGCTTTGAATAAGCGGATGAAAATGGATGGATGGATGGATGGATGGATGAAGTCTATAAATATGAACCCCTTAAAGAGTTTGTAGAGTTATATACATCTCTTTGACATCATTAGAAGAATACTGTTAAGCAAGATAATCTTGATTTATTACAGGTAGTGGGTAGCATTGAAAGCAGACAACTTTACACATAGTAGTTACAGTCGATCAAAACCAACAAGTTACCACTTACATAGTGAATACGAAATAACGATACTTTAAGAGTAGCGGGGAAGGTTATCTCTTAGCATTATAAAATAATGCCAGAGAACTTATTCTCCGGTAGTCATTCTCAATTTACAGTTTGAGGACTGACAATCGAGGAATGAATTCCCCCTCTTCATTGCTGACCCAACCTTTATAGACCTGTGTTCTGTCTATGTTCAAACTAGCCAATGGAAGTACTTTCTGACCATTGACCAATGAGCACTTTACCCAGGTAACAATCTTTTAGATGAAACACATAACTTTGTTTGGAGACACCATTCAGTGATATCAGTCATTTCAAGAGATTCACATATTTATTTAATATCAAACATGCCTGGTAAATATACCAATACTAGCCATTGATGACAAGAGTATATTTACTTGCTCTACAGAATTCATTTGTTCATATTTTTGCTAAGTAAGTATTTTAAAATGTATTTGTTCTTGTTTTTCCTAAATCAAATAGGGTAAATGGTTTCTTCTTTTTTCTTTTTAAAATTTAAAATCAGCTATTTATTTGTGGTGCACATTTTTCACATTATTGGAATATTGGACCAGGACAGTTTGTGTGGGAAAAAAATCAGGGAATTGAACAAACTTAAGTATGGTTGTGGATGTTGTCTTTGCATTATAATGGCTCATTTGTTGGTCTTATGTGATTTTAATGTGTACCTTAATTACTTTTTTTTAAATGTTAAATTAGTGTAAAGCATACCATAACAAATAGTACACACTAATAAGAAATAGCTTTCATTTTCTAGTGTGTAAAGTTTTAAAATGTGTGGCTTGTGATGCAGCTATGGTTTTGCTAGCAAAGTGTGTGGTTACTGCTTCATAACACTGTGTTCCAAATAATTATGCAAATACCTTTTTCAAATGTTTTTCCTAAACAGTGCATTTGAATAAAGATTTCTTTTTTGTATTACACATGTGATATGTTTTTAGTAGCCAGTCAAATGTCAGTGACAATGACTAATTTAATGGTTAAAAACAAACAAACAAAAAACAAGCATTGTTCCAAATTATTATGCAAAATGCAGTTTGTTAACATTCAGATGGTCATAATAAGCCCAAAACCAAAATTATTTGTACTTACTGTAATAGTAATGCCAGACCCAGTCCAACGGGGTAAGCCCTTTTTGTGCTGCCATACCACTGGATGGTGGAGGGTGGTAGTGGTCTCTTCCGTGATTACGCTGTTGTGGTCCATTGGGGGTGCGAGTGAGAACTATGACACTGCATCATGATTGTTTGGGGGAGGGATGCCCCCGCAGCTTTGTCACAACTGACTGTCAGTGGGTGACAGATAGCAATGAACAGGGCAATCAGTGCTTATGGTTTCTACCTGGGCTGTTGCCCATAAAAGTAATCTCTCTGGGGGTCATTGTCTCTGCATAGTTGTAGTTGTAGCTGCTTTTTTAGCTTAGCACATCAAATTCTGCCCATAAAACAATGGGTGAAGCAGGGTCTCATGTTTTTAGTCTCTACCCTTGTCTCTCACTCTTTTATTCATGTTGGTATATTAAGGGACTTCCTGGTAAGGAAGCTACACATGTGCTCCCTTCCCCATTGGTGAGAAGCATTCCCATGTTCTGGGGAAGCTGCCCACACAAAAACACTGCACACAAGCAGGTTCTGTTGTATTTTCTCTTTTTGAGAAACAATTATTTTTTTTTCCAGCATGTGATGGGTGTCCTGCATGAAAATGATTTTATTCCGGTCTCTGTTCTAATTAATCCCAACAATGTTCTATCAGGTTGAGGTCAGGAATTTGTGCAAGCCAATCAAGTTCTTACACACCAAACTCGCTCATCCATGTTTTATACGGATCTTGCTTTGTGCACTGGTGTGCAGTCATGTTGGAACAGAAAGGGCCATTCCCAAACTGTTTCCACAAATTTGGGAGCATGAAATTGTCCAAAAGCTCTTTGTATTCTGAAGCATTCAAAGTTCCTTTCACTGAAACTAAGGGGTCAAGCCCAGCTCCTGACCCCTTAGTTGACATCGTCTTGGTTGTGTCTAATCTGTTTTTTGTTGGGGCTTAAGTCTGGTTATTCCAGTTTATATTATATTTTGTCATTCATGTAGAGATTTCCTACTGTTCTGTTTTTGTTTTTTTATGCCGAGTAATTAACAGATTCATGAAGGCATTTCTGTTGAGTATATGTTTTTTAATCTGGCCCTAGTTCCATTGTTGTATTTCTGTCTTGTCTGGACTTACCTTGGTGTGGTGTTTTTTTTCGCCATTCTTGACTTTTGTTATAGAGTTTTCTACTGGCTTTTTTATGTATGTCAGTTTTTATTTATCTAGATATGTAGGTTTTTTGTCCTAGTACTTGTTCAGAAACTGGAATTGTTCTGTATCTGTGTTCATGTAGTGTGTCTTTGTTCAGTTTTGTTTCCCTTTGATTCCCTGTCTAGTATATTGTGTCTTTGTCTTGTTTAGCCCTGTTCTATTTTAGTATTATTTCTTTAGTCTCTGTTCCTTGGCATGGTCCTGTTTAGGCAGTCAATTTGAATATTCATTAGTGAATATCCTAGTGTGTCGCCTGATCAATCTAGCTCAATTTCAAGATCTAGTCCTTGGTTTCTAATCGGAGTGTTTCTATGTCCTGTGTTTTTCCTGTTTGCTGCCTTGTTGCTTTTTGTCATGTCCCATTTTGGTCTTTCCATGTTTATTTCTGGTTTGATTCCACCCTTATTTGTTTGCTGCCTGTGGTCATGCTATGTAACGTGTTTATGTTGCCATGTGTTTTTGTTATGGGTTTTGTGGTTCCTGTGACGGGTTTGGTCCTTGCCCACGCTCTTCACCAGGCGATCCTCATTCCCCGTTTGTTATTTAAACCCACCCCCCTGTCCTGGTGTCGGTAAATGTATCTCCTGTGTTTATGTTCAAGCTTATTTTCAAATTAAAACAGTTACAATGCAGGCTACTTTGCATTTAATTGTATGGCTTGGATACAGCTGCTCGAAAACAAAAACATGAACATAGAGGGCAAAGTATGACTACTAGATAAACAAGAACAAGAACCATAAACAGGCATAAGAACACAAATTAGACATTGATGGGGACCTGTAGTCCAAGATACACTCACTCACAAAAAACATACACAGAAAACAGTAACAGTACTAAACAGTACTAAACTATAACAAGAAACTTGATCTGCATAACCTAAAACACAGGAACAAGGACTACAGGAGACCTGAGAACTCAAGTAATATGACTGCGGATACAAAAAATAAAAAAGGTATCAAAAGCTATTTTAGAGTTATTTTAATTTGTTATTAAGCATTTTTGGTATTATATACATTCAGTTATTTATATTTTGATCATTATAAGTGGAAGGTTGTAAAATAGATATTAACATTTTATGTTAAGCCTTATTGTTGTTTCCCCTTCTGGAATGTTGGTTCCTATGGATGGATTATTGAGGGGGAATGTTTAAAAAGGGGGGACTCATGGAGGAGGGAGCACGAGGGCTGGAGTGGAATGGACTGCGTGCTGTGCTGCATTTTGGCAATAATAAACTCCACAGCTTGAGTGTAACCTGTGTGTTGCAGCATCCATACTCTGTCTAAAAGTGAAGGTTACACAAATAAGAAACATAAAGGCCTGAAGAATTAAGGCTGATTCCAAACAGGATAGAAAATTTGGACAGGACAGGAACCAAAACCAAAACTGGTACAATAAAAGAAATCTTTATAGTGTCAGACAAGAGAACAGTCATAATCATGGGGACTGACACAGGTAGAAAAACACAAAAGTCTATTCGGTTCAGGTGCCCCCCAAAAAAACAGTTTGGGATTGCTCATGTCCACCCATCCACACAGGTGACCCTGGACACAATATTGTGCCTGGTCACTAGGAGAAGCTGGGCTTCATGCATGGTATGTTACAAGGCCACTCAGGTGGCCTTGGCTCCGATCGGTGCCCAAAAGCAGTCCATGGCACGGGGTCAGGCATAACATAAATAGGAGAGAGAAGGCAATACTGCAATTTAAAAGTTCAATTGTATTTACTGATTTGTTCTGATGATCTTTAAAGTGTGGCATTGAGGTTCAGGAGCCGCTATGCCAAAATAACAAACAAACTTATACTAACTAAGGTTATGAGAAATCCAACTTAATCTAACCTTTGGAAATAACCCACAATACAGGAGACTTCCCCTAACTCTCTAACATAAACAGGAGAAAATTAATTACCAAAACCAAACGGCAGCGACTCCTTACTACCAACAAGGAACCAAGCAGGTGCATATTGTAATCTAAATCCCAAGTAAGGCCAGACAGGCAAAAATCCTCACAAGGAACAATAAAGTATAATTGTTAGCGTTGCAGCCTCTTCCTCGTCTCTCCTGTATTCTGTTGGACTGGAGACCAGTTTTAACTGTTCTCAAGATCTGTAAGTCACTTGGTCACAGCTGGTGAAAATCATAGTTAATAGAAAGGTCTAGGAGGGCAGGACTTAGAGGGGAACGTAACACTGGCACTGTTAAAATCCGCCACCACAACGAGGGAGGTGTATGGGTGTTTGATTTTGTGGTCTCTCAGCACATCTTGGAGGTCAGATAACGCCCTGTTATTGTCCGCTTTTGGCGGGATGTAAACCAATGAGATAAGCACGACCCAAAGGACTGTAGTATTCTCAGGCTAACACCATTGTAAACCATAAAGCAAACCCCTCCCCCACGCAATTTGCCAGACTCTGCAGTTCTATTCAAACAGAATACAGAGAAGGAATCCCATTGAGTAACTTTGTGATCCAGTACAGAGCTGGTCAGCCAGGTTTTGGTCAGACAGAAGATTTTAATTATTTTGATGGGTGAGTGAATACTTTTGGCAATATAATGTATTTTGTTGAAGTTATTTTAATACCTTCAGGCACTTTGAAGGGATCTACCATTTTATTTTTAAATATTCCACTGCAAATCATCACTCTGCCACCTCCTGGCTGACATCAAAGTCTGGTTGGAACATACATACAGTCTTATGCAAAAGTTTGGGCACCACTTGATAAACAGATTTTGGTGACTTTGTAATTGAAAAGATGTTAACACAGTCTCTCTAGGACATGGAAAAAAATACACAATATTTCCACCAAACATTGATGCATAGTTACTTTTTATGCCATAAATTAAACAAAAATAAATAAAAAATTAAAACATTATCATGGCACTGTGCAAAAGTTTGGGCACCCTAAAAGTTCCATAATCTCAGACTTTAATAATCTCGGACTTTAATAAATTCATTATTATTCATTACTTATAATTTGATACATGGCAACAGCTGTCATTAGTAAATGTATACATGCAAAGTAGTCATATGCATTTACATGTATATAAACTTAGTAGCATCCCATTCTTAATGCATAGGGTTTAATATGACATTAACCCACTCCTTGCAGCTATAACAGCTCAACTCTTCTGGGTTTCCATAAGGAGTGTGTTTATGGGAATTTTTCATAAGCATATTTGTGAGGTCAGAAACTGATGTTGAATGAGAAGGCCTGGCTCGCAGTCTCTGCTCTAACTCATCCCAAAGGTGTTCTTTTGGGCCAGTCAAGTTCCAACACCAAACTTGCTGATCCATGTCTTATACGGACCTTGCTTTGCACTGATGCACAGTCATGTTGGAACAGGAAGGGGCCATCCCCAAACTGTTTCCACAAAAATGGAAGAATGAAATTGAGTGCTTCAACATATGAAGAAATTTTGGACAGAGTTCCATTCACTTGAACTAAAGGGCCAAGCCCACCTCCTGAAAAACAACCCCAGACCATAATTCCCCCTCCACCAAATTCACTTGTTGCACAGGTGGCATTCTTTCACAAATGATGCTGCCTAGATGATTTAAGTTATACACCTGTGGCTATGGAGGTGATCGGAATGCCTGAATTTAATTATTTTGATGGATGAGTGTATACATATATTATATATATATATGTATATATATTACATCACACATTACATATGGCGATTCATGGTTATGTCACTGTCTGCCTTTTTTCATATGGTGTTTGTGAACTTTGTGACATGACACAATGTTTGTGGGGGAAATTGTTGCCAAGCGGCACGGAAGAATACACTCAGCATCACACGACGCTATATACAAAGGAGACGCTGCTGTGCCATTTGCTCTCTTTCATTTGTGTTGCTTGTGAGCAAATGGCAAGTGAAAGCTTAAGCGTTTTTAAGAGTTTTTTTTATTTTGAAATGTGGCAGTTGTAGTGACATCCTTCCAATAAATGTGTTTGTCATGCAGTGTGTCTTTCTAAATGTTCTAGAAAATTAGACTCAGATTCAGAAAGTTCTTTCAGGAAGATCTTTCGATCAAAATCTTTAGACCTAAGTTCTAAAAGCGCAGAGTTAGATTAGGGTATGTGAACTTAACCCATCCAAGTAAGTGTGTGATGATGATAATTATGATGATTTCTTTGTCGCTATACAAATGTAAATGTTGCTGACTAAGTGATTATGTTCCTTTGTTTCAGGTTGCCAATCGCAGTTGAATGGTAAGTTATTTCTTTCTTTTTATATAACACGATAAACTAATGAAGCAGCAATTAAAAATATTACAATACCAAAAGGCAACCTTTCTCAATGTGGCATCAATTTCAACATTCTGTGGGCATAAAAAGCTGGTATTGTCAGTAAGTCATTCCAAATTCATCATTTAAACAGCCATGAACATACGATGTCACTTAATGGACGAGCAGCGTCATCTGGCCAACTTGCACCTTCGGGTTGGTGGCAGGCAGTCAGATGTTGTTTTAAGACACAGAACTACTGGCAGAGTTAATGACAGAGCCAGGAGTGGCCAACCGCAATGATGACCAGAACCTAAGAACGTATGCACTCAGACATCGTTATGCAAATGCCACACAGCTGCAGGCCCATTTACGAGATTCGAGGGGTACTAACTCCAACGCAACCAACTCCACCGCTTTGGCTTGAATGCAAGATGACCGTTGCAGGTGACTCCACTGACACCAAGACACCGCTGTGAACGTTTGCAGTGAGCACAAGACCATGTGACCTGGACAATGCAGCAGTGGTCTACCATCCTGTTCACTGATGAGTGTCGGGTCAGCATTGCTGGAGAAGGCGAGGTGAGTGATACGCTGAGGTCAACATGGTCCCCAGGGTTTGCTTTGGTGGAAGAGATGCAATAGTCTGGGCAGGCATCACCAGTCAGCGCAAAACAGATTTGGTTATTGTACATGGCTCAGTCACTGCACGTTCTTACCTCAGAGACACGATAGAACCCATCATCATGCCCCAATTCCACCAGCACACCCCCAACTTTCTGTTCATGGATGATAATGTTCCACCACATCGTGGCAGAATTGTCACAGCTCAACTTCAGGAAGTTGGAGTGCCTCATATGGTTTGGCCATCAATGTCCCCTGACCCGAACCTCATAGAGCACGTCTGGGACCAGTTGAACTGCGTGTAGCACTTGTGGAAGAGTGGAACACGTTGCCTCAGAACAACATCATGAGGTTAGTGAGGAGCATGAGATGTCGCTATCCAGCTGTCATTGCTGCAAATGGTGGAAACATCTGCTACTGACATTGTAAATTTTTGTTATTTGGGGCTATCCCTGTTATTGTCTAAAGTTTTAGGGTAATAAATATTAAACTAATGAAAATGGTGTTTCTTCTCATACATTATTAGTAATATCAAAGGGAACTTTTACTTATTTTATTAAAATTCAGAGCAAATAGGAAAAGCACTCATGAAAATAACAATATATATATAAATAAAATACACTTTTTTCACTCAAAAACTGAAATATTTACTATAAAAACAGAAGCTATTTGCTTACAATACAGTGTCTTTAGCTGGCAGTTTATATTTTACTTTATTTCACTTCAGTTTACAATAAGTGTGTGTTTGTTCCCCATGACTTAGTAAAATGTAACTTGGTAAAAGTGTGTACAGTAGTTAACAGTGTGTTATGAAACTGCAATAATACTATAAAGGGTGCTCTTAAATATGCAGGCCTGTCAATGACTAAACTTAATCCCTGTTCAGGAAATCAACATTTACTGTGTATATACTCTCCTCCTATATTCCAGAAAGGCACTTATAATTGAAACTTTAAAATACAAACGGCATTGGGAATGTACTGAAACATAAACAGAGAGGTCAGTCACCATCCTAACTCTAATACTTCTCTTCCCTCTGTCAGTGTGTGGTGTGGCTTCCCTAAATAACAAGATAGTGGGAGGACAGAATGCCTCTCCTGGTTCTTGGCCTTGGCAAGTCAGTCTGCAGATTAATGGCTTCCATTTCTGCAGTGGATCCCTCATCAATTCTGGATGGGTTCTAACAGGGGCTCACTGCATTGGAAGGTTACAGTGAATACAAATAATAAAGAGCTACATGTAATATTGTGAAGTGTAGCAATGTTCATAAGAGGATGATTTGTGCTTTTTTTTCTCAGTTCCACTGCTTCACAAATGACGGTATATCTGGGTCTGGAGGCACTGAATTCAAGTAACCCAAATTCAGTGTCCAGATCCCTTACTCAAGTCATTGTACATCCCAGCTACAATTCAGTCACTAATGACAATGACATTGCTCTGCTGCAGCTGAGCTCTAATGTGACCTTCACACCGTACATTAGTCCTGTGTGTCTGGCTGCACCTGGTAGCACTTTCAGTAATGCCACTCTGACCTGGGTCACTTGCTTGGGAAACATCTCCTCTAATGGTAAGACAAGGTTTAATTCAGTAGTGAAGTCCATATACATTCAGTCAGACAGAACACAATCAAAACTATGATATAAGCACCTTCTCAAATTGAGTTTTTTCAATTAGGGTCAGTACATGCATTTGTGGTCATATAATGGTGAACTAGTTTAGATCCAATATCCAATAGTGTTTTCAGATCTTAAAACAAACAAAAAAAACATTTCTTATTTTTTCCATGTTGTTTTCACACTTAAATGTTTCAGATCAAACAAATTGAAATATTAGTCAAAAACAACACAAGTAAAAACCAAATGTGTTTTTAAAGTAAAGAACTGTATTATTAAAGGAGAAACAAATCCAAACCTACATGGCCCTGTGTGACAAAGTGAATGCCCCCTAAACCTAATTACTGGTTGGGCCCTTAGCAGCAACAATTGCAATGAAGCATTTGCGATAACTTACAATGAGACTTATGCAGCTGTGGAGGAATTCTGGCCTAATCATCTTTGCAGAATTGTTGTAGTTCAACATAGAAAAAAATGAAAGCACATTTTCACACAACTGTATATACTGTACAATATATACAGGTTTTAGAGAATCATACTATTGAGCAGCTGGAATTAATATCAGAAACAATGGAGAAACATTCTTCTCCCAAAAGTCCAGCCATTGGTCTCCTTAGTTCCCAGACATTTATGGATTGTTGTTAAAAAAAAGAGGGGAAGCTAACCAGTGGTAAACATGGCCCTGTCCAAAGTTCTTTGAAACATGCTTTTTGAATTTAGAATGGCCTTTAAACATTTAAATACTTTCTATGTTCTGTGAATAAAATATTTTTATTCAATAATTGAATTCTGTTTCTACTTACATTTTTTCTTCTTAGTATTTACACTCTGTACACTCTGTATATAAGATTTAGATTGTTTTTTATATTGTATTGATCATTGTCCATTTATACACATGCATATATGCATATGTATATTTATACATATATTTATAATTAGAAATAGTATAGACTTATTTTATATGTACAAAAATACTTATATACACTTATATATACAATAACTATTTGTTAACATGTATCTTATATTTATAAATATAAATCCATATCACATATTCATATTGTAGATTGTATATTATTGTATATTATATTTGTTCAGTATATTTTTTATTGTATCTTTACATATTGTTTATTCCTTGTATGTGTTTACTTACACTTTTGGCCAATAATTGAGATTCTGATTCTGATAAGAATTTGTGTTTCATCAGTAAGTCTCCCTTCTCCTGGGATCCTTCAGGAAGTAGAAGCTCTAGTTATTGGAAACAGGCAATGTAATTGCTTATATGGAGTTGGACGTATCACAAACAACATGATGTGTGCTGAATTGTTGACTGGAGGAGAAGAGTCTTGTCAGGTAATCTCTTCTCACTGTGTTTTTTTTTTCAATTCAAGAATGTTTATGTATATTAATGTATGGATGTATATTGATCTCTAACAGGGTGATTCTGGAGGACCACTTGTCATTATACAAGCCGGTGTTTGGATCCAAGCTGGCATTGTGAGCTTTGGTGCTGGCTATGCTCAGCCAAATAACCATGGTGTCTACACCAGAGTTTCTCAGTATCAGAACTGGATCGACCTGCAGATCACTAGCAACCAGCCCGGCTTTTTCACATTCACTTCCACTGGCACTGATGCAGACCTGAGCGTGTCTTGTCCTGGACTGCCTCCAGTCACCATTACTGCTCCAGTCATCTCCACAGCTGCTGCTTCATGTAAGATTGTCTTCATTTACGTTACAGTACTGTCAGATTTTATCTGTTACATTTTTAATGGCGTTTGTGGTGCACTTCGTCAGGATGTTGTACAGGATGAAGCCCAGCTGCTTGCACACTGTTGCACTGTAGCCCACTTATTTCAAATGCGTTTGAAAATGTGTCTTGACAAAATTTAATTCCAGCTACTACCATGATAATTTGCTGCTCTCAAAGGACAGCAGTAATGAAACTGAAAGTTGCTTTCACACAATGAAAACAAAGTTAGCACATTATTGACAGCAATAAAACATTCATATAAATGTTTGTCCATTCTTATAGCTCTATTTTGTTTACGACTTTGTTTTGCATGTCGTCTTTTTAATACTATCTCTGTTTCATCTTTGTTCTTTAATCTTTACCAGTGTTTCCAGCTTCTTCATCAACTGCTGCCACGTCTTCCACGCAAAGTAGAATTGTTGCTACAACCACAACTACAATTGCAGCAATCATTACAACCTCTGCTGTCCCCACTACCACAGCCACTGTTATAACCACTGAAAACACCACAACATCTACTGTCGCCACCATCACAGCCACTGGTACAACCTCTGCAGTCACTGCAACATCTACGGTCCCCACTATCACAGCCACTGGTACAACTTCTGCAGTCACTGCAACATCTACGGTCCCCACTATCACAGCCACTGGTACAACTTCTGCTGTCACCAGGATATCTACTGTCACCAGCACCACAACACCCACTGATACAACAACTGCAGACACTGCAACATCTACTGTCCCCACCACCACCACAACCACTGGTACAACTGTTGCAGTCCCCACAACATCTACTGTCCCCACCATCACAGCCACTGGTACAACTGCTGCAGTCCCCACAACATCTACTGTCCCCACCATCTCAGCTACTTTTACAGCCACTACAGACACCACAGCATCTACTGTCCCCCCCACAACCACAGCCACTGTTACAACCACTGCAGTCCCCACAACATCTACTATTCCCACCATCACAGCCACTGGTACAACCATTGTATCCACCAAGACATCTACTGTCCCCACCACCACCACAGCCACTGTTACAACCATTACAGTGACCAAAACATCTACTGTCCCTACTACCACCACCACCACCACAACCACTGGTACATTCGCTGCAGTCTCCACAACATCTACTGTCCCCACCACCACAGCCACTGTTACAACCACTGCAGACACCACAACATCTACTGTCCCCAGCACCACCACGCCCACTGGTACAACCACTGCAGTGACCAAAACATCTACTGTTCCTACCACCACCACAGCCAGTGCTACAACCACTGTAGCCACCAAGACATCTACTGTCCCCACCACCACCATAGTCACTGCTACAACCTCTGCAGTCACCACAACATCCACAATATCCACTACCGCACCCACTACTACAACCAGTGCAGTCACCACAACATCTACTATTCTCACCACCACAACAGTCAATGGTACAGTCACTGCACTTACCAAGACATCTACTGTCCCTACCACCACAGCCAGTGCCACAACCACTGCAGCCCCCAAAACATCTACTGTCCCCACTATCACAGCCAGTGCTACAACCACTGCAGCCACCAAGACATCTACTGTCCCCACCACCACCATAGCCACTGTTACAACCACTGCAGTGACCAAAACATCTACTGTCCCCACCACCACCACCACAACCACTGGTACAACCACTGCAGACACCACAACATCTACTGTCCCCAGCACCACCACACCCACTGGTACAACCACTGCAGTCCCCACAGCATCTGCTGTCCCCACCACCACCACAGCCAGTGCTACAGCCACTGTAGCCACCAAGACATCTACTGTGCCCACCACCACCACAGCCACTGGTACAACCACTGCAGTGACCAAAACATCTTCTGTCCCCACTACCATCACCACCACAACCACTGGTACAATCGCTGCAGTCCCCACAACATCTACTGTCCCCACCATCACAGCCACTGTTACAACCATTGCAGTCCCCAAAACATTTACTGTCCCGGCCATCACAGCCACTGGTACAACCTCTGCAGTCACCACAACATCTACTGTCCCCACCACCACAGCCACTGTTACAACCACTGCAGTGACCAAAACATCTACTGTCCCCACCATCACAGCAACTTCATGTAAGATTATCTTTTTTTTTTTTGTAAAATCAGTGTAAAAACTGCAGTATTAAATGTTATCCACTTTGGTTGAATGAGAGTAAAAATCAACCCTGACTCACCACTAATGGTCTGATAACTTGACTGAGACTCTAAAAATAGATTTATTTAAGATCAATACCTGTATGGTATTAATCAGTTCATGGAACAACAGTAGTCATTTAACATCCACGTGAAATGGTGTGATACCTTGTGTAATTCCCTAGCACCCATCATGAAGAAGAACATCAACATCACTCGATTCCCTGTTTAACACACACTCTGAATCAGTGTGTGTCAGGCATATGTGCATCCCCGTTTAACAACTCAATGCAATCTTTACACACCATATGTTGCATGGGTGGTGAGATATATCAGCACATAAATACGAGAAAAGCGGAGTTGATTCACTGATTCATGAATCGTTCTCACAATTCTGAAAATCAAGCACGCGAGTAAGAGCGTACGTGCACTGGCGCACTTATAGATAAAATATTTTATTTCTCACGCTCAACTTATTTATTTCACATAAATAGTCATAACATACATTTAAACATACAGAATATGGAACTTATCCACACATCAAAATATAGATAACACTGCATAGCAATATTTCTTTAAAACTTATACACGTTTTTGCTGATTGTAACAGGTACCTACTGGGTGTACACAAATATAGTTTTGATTTTACTGCATCACATAGGAACTCTGAGAAATAGACATTTATATGTTTACTGACTATAACGTATTTAGTCACATTTACGCTTTGCATAAACGATAAAATTCAACAGAACTGAACGGGTTTTGCTCCTGATTTTCTTTGATATTCAGTGTCTGGTGCATCATATTGCAGTGTCCAACAGTAATCAGCCAGCAGTGAGGGATTCCAGTTGCCCTGGTATCGTTTGTCAATTGTACATTTACATTTACATTTATTCATTAGGCTGGCGCTTTTGTCCAAGGCGACTTCCAGGTACAGGAAACAATCAAGCATAAATTCAGACATGACAATACTGATGTGCGAGTTACAGGGAGTTCAATACAATCTTCTTAGTCATAGAAAGACAGTGTAAGTGCTACAACAGTGCATATAAGTGCTACAACAATTGTAGCAATGTCTTCGTGAAACCTTTCACCGTGTTCATCACTAAAAGTACTGACATTTGTGGTGAAGATTTGTGCACTTCATTGTCTTGTATACTTTGAGAAGTTTGTCTACCAGCTGAATGTAGTAACAACATCTTTAAAGACTTTCCAGGCAATATTTTCTGGCCCAACTAATAGACCTGGGAGCCAACAAAAATGCCCTCTTTGATCTTGGCATCAATTAGTCTTGGGAACATCTGTCTTAAATAATGAAAACCATTGCCTTCCTTGTTCATTGCTTTCACAAATTTCTTCATGAGTCCCAGTTTTATATGTAGAGGAGGCCACATTTTTCTTTCCTAAAACTACACTTTGTCTTTGGCACAACTGTCCCATTCGTAGATGAAACAACAGTCCTTTGTACAGCCGAGCTGCAATCCTAGTAGCATAGCAATGACTTTAAGACCGCAGATGTTGGCTATGTCCTCCAGGAGTATCAGGGGTGTGGTAACACTGATAAATTTACTGTGTAAAGAACTGTAATCCACATGTCATTAGCAGGCTGGAGGGGTTGAACTCCAGGTTTGATTTTAAGAAAAATGTTTTATCCTTTATTCCCTCTATCGCTCCAGCTGTGGTGTGTGGAAGTGCCAAGCTGAACACAATTACAGGAGTGGGAAACTCTTTGGCAGCTGCAGGTGAATGGCCATGGATGGTCAGCCTGCAATGTAATGGGACACATATATGTGGAGGAACCCTGGTAGCAGAACAGTTTGTTTTGAGCTCTGCAGACTGCTTCAGCAGGTAAAAACTACAAAATAAAAAATGGCATTTAATGAGTCAGAATAAAAATCAATTTGCCATTATAGCTCTGGTGTTAAATATTTTGTGCCTTATCCTATAGTTCCACCAGTGCTTCTGACTGGACTGTAATCCTAGGCCGCCTCAAACAAATCGGCTCCAACCCCAACGAGGTCTCCATTAGTGTGACTTACATCTCACTGAGCAGTGGTTCTACAAATAACATAGCACTGGTGCATTTGTCTCACAAGCCAACACTTTCAAACTACATCCAGCCCATATCTGTAGACCGCGGGGACAACAGCTTCGTCATCAACTCTCTGTGCTGGGCATCAGGCTGGGGATCAGGAGGAGGAGGTACATCTTTATCTGTGTTTGTGTGTGTGTGTGTGTGTGTGTGTGTGTGTGTGTGTGTGTGTGTGTGTGTGTGTGTGTGTGTGT
>JBBIGC010000152.1:5878889-5895364 GCA_037576955.1 Lepidarchus adonis | reverse complement strand
AGTTACACTGTAGTTACATGCATTGTTAATGTGTAACTACACAGTAATTAGAGACACTTAATATAAAGTGGGGCCAAATAATCTTCTTCAATCAACCTCCCGCAATCAGTGTTTTTTTTTCATTTCCCACCCTTGTCATTTAGATGTTTTGCAGAGTTCACATCAGAAAATGTTTGTGCCAATTTTATATTGATAGCATGACTTGGAATTTTGATGACAATGAAATATTCAATGATGTAAAAACTTAATTTTGGACTGAGGATTTTAAAGAGGTTTCTTGCTTTTGCTAGTCTTCCATCCAAGTGTTTTGAGAAATGCACTCGCTGTTATGCACATCTTCTGTCTGTTGTGAAAAATGCACCAAGAAACTGAGGAAAAACTATAAAAATAAAGGTCACAGAAAAGGTATTTTGTAGAGATGCCACAGCAGAACCTTTTTAATACATGGTTCTATCAAGAAATACTTTTGAATTGCAGAAGTGTGAAGTAGTGTAAAGAACCTTCACATAATGTAACGGTTCCTACTGCAATTAACAATTGCCCCAGAGCCACTCGTCCAAGCCAAGAACCATTGAATAACTTATTTTTAGACTTTTTAGACACATTTCACAGGATTTCATCATTGCATCATTTCAGCCAGGTCCATTACACATCCACCCCGTGCCTGTGTCTGCACAATAGTTCCTTTTTTCATATCTGGGTGATGAACTACGTTCTTGCCATCTCTTTAATGAAACGCCTTAAGATTCAATCCAACTTAATCTCCCTCCCCCACCATGCACAATCATGAAATCTTGATTAAACAGTAAAAGAAAATCCTCTCACACTTAATCTAAGTAGATCTAGATAACACCATCATCACTTCCCCACCAGCCAAAGGTCTATCATTAGGCAAATTTCACTGCTCTGCTACAAAACAGATGTAATGACACTCTCTTAGCAGACAGGCTAGCACAGATGTCGGCGCTGGCACCCGTGGGCCTGTGGCTCTGATGAGCGACCGCTCATTACAAGCAGAGGGGCGAGGGCCAGTTGATATATTATTCAGCAAAGAGTTTATCCATCCACCCGGCTCAAAAAATGATACTAGAGAGATTTCCTCGACTCATTAGTATAGGGAAATTAAAGGTCCTGTTTAGTTTTAGGTGAGATAAAGTGGTGACAAGGCAAGAAAATCTTTACATATTACCAACCACAATAGGAATGTAATGTTTCTTATTGATAGAAACACATTTTTAGTAGCAGGTTAATGGCAGACTCGACAAATTAGCCAATGCTAGGGCTAGTCATTGTGTCCATCTCTGTAGACAATGCATTCTCTGTTTCATAGGAGGAGAAACATCTTTTGAAGTTTTCCAGTGAATACTTAAAGTTATCTCTAACATCTTGGCTCGTCCTTGAAGAAATGTTTATCTATTTTCAGCACAAAGCAGAAATTATCAACACTTTATTTATTGAAGCTGCTGATGTATTCACTCCTGTCTCCAGCTGGAATGATCAATTCGGATAAGTAATTATGAATATTGGTATGAAAAATGCTTGGTGGAATTTGGGCACAAATGAATCAAAAATTCCTTCATATTCATGCCAGTCATCTGTGAGTCTTTGATGGACATCTGGCACACTGTATGGATTTGGCTTGAGTGACAGCACAGTCCGTTCAGAGGGGCATTATGGTTCATTAGCATTCGGTGACATTTTCTCATGTGCCCAGGAAACAGGAACAGGCATGTAAACAAAGAGCCATCACCATCTACGGCACGGAGAACGGAGAACATAATGTAATGTAAAATGACATTGTACACTGGACGGGCTCCTAGGAGTGCATTTTAATGGAGATCGGAGGTCAGTCTCAGTTCTGCTGCAACAAGAACTGAGAGAGATAAGAGAGAAGGGAGTGAAAAGGTGACTGCGAAAGTATGGAATTTTAAAGTTCACATCCAGAGAGAGGTTATCACTGTTAACCGTGTATTGCCTATGAAGTTAACCTATCTAGAGACTTGTGCCAAAGGCAAAACGATTCGATAAGGCAGGTACTCCACCTGGATCCCAATAAGTTCCAGTCTGACGTAAACTTTGAAAAGCAACAACGGCAACAACAAAAAGTGTACAAGCATGCACAAGACGTCAATAACAACATCTAAACACCACGTAAAGCCTTTAAAACTGAAAACACTACACAAGCTGTATTATTTCACATTGCTGTCATTTTTGTGATTCCACAGCAGCATTCAAAAATAGAGACATCATGAAAAAAAGCACAAGTAGTCTGTCTCTCTGTTTCCATGGTTACATTCCCAGTTTTTTTCCCTACGCAATCAAAGAATGGATGAACACTATCACATGAATACACAGCAACTGGAAGTGGAATCGTCTCATGTTGACCTATTTCTGAAACACCTCCTCTGTTTCTTAATGGTTTCTGAGATTCATTAAGTAAATGGCAATTAATAAACTTCAAAACCCCACACAGGAACACACATACCTCAGGAGGTCTCATATACTGAAGACAGGCCTGTGTATCATAAAATTACAATAACATAACAACTATAACAAATATAGCAATGTTTTTCCAAGGTCGTGCAGCAAACAACACCAATCATCATGCCCGTTTCTCTGTGCTGGTGCCAATTGTGTCCAGCCTCTCTGCCTCGATCACATCTCACCCTTTAAATTAGTACTCTGGGGTTTTTCAACCTCTATCTGCCACTTGGTCAGTTAACAGAGGCAATAATTTCCCTGTACTTCAATAACAGGAAGCCAACTGATTCCAAACACACGCACAAACGACGTCAATGAGCAGCTGCTTTAGGACCATTGACGTCTTTTATAAATCAACAGGGTTCTACAGGGAAATGCATCAGAGCGATTGCTTGCAGTAATTGAACGTAGCTACACTACAGAAGTGGCAGACGCAGTTTCAGTAGAAATACTGTCCACTAGGTGGAATCTTCTGAAACTGAATGGAAAAAGCAAAGGATAGTTCTCCTCCCACTTCAAATTATAGCATAATCGTTTTTCACATTTTTTTTGTTTTAGGGCAATTATGATTCTGTATGAAAAGCATATTATTGAGAAGGTAGTACAACTGTTAGAGATCTTTTTAAAACTTGATTGGATCAAATTAATGTAGAAATTTGCTTTGACTGACGTCAGCTCTCTTTCCACTCATCTGTTATTACCTTTCCTCCAGCCGGGTCACCTGCTGTAGTGCTCTGCCTGGACTGTACTCTCTCTCTGGGCCTTTTCCCTTAGTGTCTCCTGCGCTCTTTGTTTCTGCCTCTTTTTCTGTGTCTCTGCTTTGCAGAACCTGCTCCTTCTTTCATCTCCTCTTGTCTCTGTGTTCAATATTACATTCATTCTGTATATTTCTCTCTCTATCCTGTTTTTGCTCTCTCCCTCTTCGTTGGTTTTCAATACATGTCCCTTTCTCGCTGACTTCTCACTTATCTTTTTATATTGCTACAAATTTTTGGCATTTATTTAATGTTTGTTTGTAAAGTTTGCTGCTTTCTTAGATTTTAATGATACATTTCCATATCTTCTGATTTACAGACTTGGACACATAATCAGTGATATATTCTGGAGTCACTTTTTATGTCCCACAACTGCTTCCTGTGACCAGGAGACAGAAGAAAGGGTGATCAAGCTCTGGCCTGTGACCAACTGGTGTTCTGCTGGGCTCCACTGGTCACTGCATTTACATCTTGACACTTTTGCTGCTGGTGGCTCTTCTCCTGCTTGCTCCTGTAATACTCAGGGTTCTGTAGTCCTTGCTAAGAGAATGATGCACCATTTTCTTCTGCCTGGTCTTCTTAGTGCATTGTTACTTCCAAGGCCTTAGAGACCAATACGACGGTACTGCTTGTCTCAGCAATGGTCTTGAGCATGTGGTCACCAGCAATAGCCCCCCCTCCAATACCTGCCTAGGATCTGTACCAGGTTGTTTGTCTTGGAACGGTATGTGGGTGTTTCTTCTTAACCCCATATGAACAGTTTATATAGAATAGGGAACAAGTTATAGACCCCCTTTATCAAGACCTTGGCCCTCTCGGGGTCCCACTTCTAGATGCCTTAACACATTCCTCTCACTGGCCTCTTCCATCCAGGCACCATTTTGTGCCACTGCCACTATTCCTATTTGCTCTTCCTCCACAGATACAATAATACTGGCACTATGCATTAGGCTTGTGTTGTCATATATATAACATGTGAAAAACAGGGTTTATTTGTGTTGAACAGCACAGGGACATAATACACAGGGACCTTGCACCTCTCCTGGAAAATCTGGGAGTCTCCCACATATTGATATTCGCTCCCTAATCCCTAATATATACAGTATCCTGGAAATCCTTGAAAAAGAGAGAACAATCTGACCGGTGTCGCTTTGTGGTAAGTAGACATATCAGTTTTCTCTGTGGGTGGGCCTTTCTTTTGTTCTTTTCTTTTCCATCAGTTCAGTATAGGTTAGCAGGGGCATGGGAGTGGTGGTGCTACCTCCCTGAAATGAGTTTTTGAGGAAAGGGTGTTGCTCTCAGCAAATGCTAAATGCAAGGATGCTAGTTCTGTCCTGGGCACAGGGAAAAAGAGTTGTTCTTCCTCACTCATCTCAATCTTTCTTTATCTTTCAATCTTTACATCTAGTCACATATCTCTTCCCTTCAAGTTGAATTTTAATTGATGCAGTCTTTTCATTTTCATCAATGTCAGTGAAGAGTAAACACAGGGTCAGCTGATATATGCAAATCCTACCCACGGCTTGGATAATCGTGCAGTGAAAAAAATATGTTGAAGGCAAATTCATCTTAATGTGCATTTTAACCAGGTTTGCCCAACTCCAGTCCTGTAGATTTAACACCCTGGGTTGTTCAGACCCAACACACTGGGCTTTCGTGTTCAGACACCCCTGAGGACATTAATTACTTGGATCACGTGTGCTTGATTTGGGTTGTAGCTAAACTCTGCAGGGTGATAGATCTCCAGGACTCCAGCTCTCCTGCTTTACACAAACCAAAGGGGGTGGAACAGAACAGCAGTGCGGGTTTGGTGATTCCCCCTCAGTGCCTCCAGTCATCGCATGAATTTGTGAAACTTTCTCAGCAGCACTTGATTTAACCACTGATTGAGCCCAAACCAGGAATGATGGATACTACAGATTATTCCGGGAATATGGTCTATTATATTATTTATTGTATATTATTCTAATATTAGTGTTCTGAAAATATGTAAATCAAATGGGGAACTGTGTTTGCAGACATTTATTTCTTGAAGTGTTCCTGCCCATACATTGATTCCATAACAGAATTGTACCTGTTTTTAATGTAGTGCTGCCTCAGGACCTGTATATCACAAGCATCCAACACAGGGGGTCCTCGACTTACGTTGTACTCGACTTATGAAAATTCGTGATTACGTCACTGGCTTAAAAAAAAAAATTAATGCACGTATTTACTGTCATATAAATTATTAGAATGCAGTTGTATGCCTACTAAATGTTTTACAATAATACATGAGTGTGTGCAGTGTGCATGAGCCTGCTGTTTGCAGGACCGGGGAGAAAGAGGGGGTTGCACCGTTTTTCACTGTTTTTTCTGTATTTTTTATGTATTATTCACTGTTAGTGTTGAATAATAGTTCATGTGGATTGTTGGGTGAGATGGGGGGTTAATAGTGCATTGTGCTAAGGCACCGTCAATGTGGTTTTGCCACAAGTCACCTCTCCAATGTGTTTACTGCTGTGGTGTATGTTGTAGCATTAAAAAGAGTAAAGATACATTTCTATCTGCAGACATATGAGGTGTTGCCAGCTGTTAATAAAGCACAATGCTGTTTAAGAAAGCCTCTGCAGCATCATTACATGCATGATTTCCAACTTGCATCAAAATTCGAGTTACGTCACACTCTGACGTGGCTCAAGGACCCCCTGGATTAGTTTTTGGCATTGTCCCTTGGGAACCAAGAATTCTCTTGAATTTTGGAATCTTTTGATGATATTATGTACTGTAGATGATGAGAGATACTTTGTAATTTCAAGTTCAGGAAATATTTTCTGAAATTGTACCAAATTTTGTAGACAGTTTGTTGGTGTTTTGTCAACTTCTGCCAGTCTTTACTTCTGATAGACTACATTTCTAAGATGCTTTTTTTTGTACCCAGTCATGTGACTGACCTATTGCCATTTGACATGATTAGTTTCAAAATATAGCTCCATCTGTTTCTCTTAAGTACTGCTTTTGTAAGATGTGTTGTCGCGGTCTTCAAATTCAAAATGAGCTGATATTTTTTTGTATAATAGTGCTTTGTCTCACTTTTAATATTTGATTTGTTTTGTTAATAAAACATGAGGTTATGAGAATGGCAAATTATTGTAATTATTGTTTTAATTTATAATATATTTTTTGGAAATGGGCTTGTACTTTACTTTTGTGTCTGAGGATCAATAATTCAATTTATTTGACAATTTTCATCCTTTTGAATTAAACAAACTGTTTTTACTGTGCTTTTAAGACTGATATACAGCATCTTACAAAAGTGAGTACACCCCTCAGGTATTTGTCAATATTTTATTATATCTTTTCATGGGACAACACTGAAGATATGACACCTCGATACAATTTAAGGTCAGTAGTAGTCAGTGTACAGCTTAAATTTGCTGTCCCCTCAAAATAACACACAACCATTAATCTAAACCGCAGGTAACAAGAGTGAGTATGTCCAAATTGTGCCTAAAGTGTCAATATTTTGTGTGGTCACCATGATTTTCCAGCACTGGCTTATATTTCTTGGGCATGGAGTTCACTAATGCTTCACAGTTTGCCACTTGAATTCTCTTCCACTCCTCCATAATGACATCATGGGGCTGGTGGATGTTAGAGACATTGCACTTCTCCACCTTCCATCTGAGGATGCCCCACACATGCACAATAGGGTTTAGTTCTGATGAGATGCTTGGCCAGTCCAGAGTTTGGGGTCATTACTATGTTGGAACACTGCCCTGTGGCCTAGTTTCCAAAGGGAGAGGATCATGCTTTGATTCAGTGTCTCACAGTACATGTTGACATTCATGGTTCCCTCAATGAACTGTAGCTCCCCAGTGTCAGCAGCACTCATGCAGCCCCAAACCATGACACTCCCACCACCATGCTTGACTGTAGGCAAGACACACTTTGTACTCCTCACCTGGTTGCCACCACACACACTTGACACTATCTGAACCAAATAAGTTTATCTTGGTCTTTTAGGAACACAGGACATGGTTCGAGTAATCCATGTCATTAGTCTGCTGGTCTTCAACAAACTGTTTGCAGGCTTTCTTGTGCTTTAGAAGAGGCTTTTTTCAGGGATGAAAACTATGGAGACCAATTTCATGCAGTGTTGGCAACACTCATCTATTTTCAAAAGACATCTATTTTCAACTTCTGACTATGACACTGAGCATGTGCACTCAAAATCTTTGGCTGATCATAGCCTGTCCTGAGTGGAACCTGTAAAACCATTGCTCAGTTTCAGTTGTTGGCAATCTTCTTATAGCCTAGATCATCTTTATGTAGAGCAACAATTCTTTATTTCAGATAGAGTTCTTTGCCATTAGGTGCCATGTGACCATGAGTGTGATAGTGATGACACCAAATCTAACACACCTGCTCCCCATTCACACTTGAGACCTTGTAACACTAACGAGTCACATGACACCAGCGACAGAAAATGGCTAATTGGGCAACATTTGGACATTTTCACTAAGGGGTTTACTCACTTTTGTTGCCAGCAGTTTAGACATGTAGAGTTGTATGTTGAGTTATTTTGAGGGCACAGCAAATTTACACTCTTATACAAGCTGCGCACTGACTACTTTTACATTGTATCAAAAACAAAAATCTGAGGGGTGTACTCACTTTTGTGAGATACTTGATGTGAATTTCTCATGTTCTGGATACTTGTCTGTATTTTATCACATTCTAACAGCAGTTTAGAATAAATGCTTCTTTAAAACTTACACATGAATCAGCAGAGCTAAACTTTGTGATATCAGAAACACAACTAATTCAAAATAGCTCAGATACTGAAGCAAGGTAGTGATTATATTTGCTAGGGGACACATTCATCTACATAGGGACTGCTTGTTCCTACAAACTGAACAAAAACAGTGATAAATATGATTTAATAAATCATCATCATTGTTATGAAATAGCATTATTATATAAATTATTTAACTAGTTCTATTTCTATGACATTTAAATTCTGCAGACAAATACAAAAAAGTATAAAAATACTCAGATTTCACAAAATAAAAGCAAATGCAACACCTTACAAAAAACCCAAGGTGCGTAAGTGTTTCTCCAATGAGCCCTGATATTTGCCATAACCATTAGCACTTCAGTGTCTCACTAGACTCTGTCCATATAACACCAGCAACACCCAATATATGGGCTCTTTCTCACCTCCACAAACATGGTGCATGTCTGTGAAAAGGAGCTACAGACACACATCAGTGAACCTCAGAGACCTGCAGTTTATCACCACAAAGAGGACAAAAGACTCAAAACAGATTTAAAAACAGTCACTGAATCACAGTAATGATCATTAAGACCCTGGACTTTAAAACTACTTAACTAAAGATGCTTTTTATACCAGTTTTGTAAGTGAATGTACAGTGTATTACATCAACAACGTTAGCAGATAAGCCTCAGTAATACAGTGGTATAATCTTAAAACTAGTTGTAAAACTAAAGTTGTAATTTAAACATTATGTGAGTGACAATTTTAAGTGGTGTACAGTTTTTGGTGATTAGAATCAACATGAAAGGAAACTGGTAACACACAAATATATAAAATGAAACTATTACAGTTTTTTGTAGATTCACATTTCAAATTATTAGCATTAAAAATGCTGTCATTGGGCTGGAACCCTTACACAAAGTCGGTGAACACAATAGATCCTATTCCACTGTAGTTATACTCTGACTTCATTTACTTCTTCTCAACTCCAGACCTGTAATTTGTTTTTATTTTGTTATTTGAAAAAGTTCTGCATCAAAAGTTACAAATAGGTCAGAGTCATACAGGAATATTAATGTTAGCTTTACAACTCTTTTAAAGGTGAACAACTGAATCTTAAACATCATGTTAAAACTTTGAGGATATTTTTACACCATTTGTACCTTTGGAGACTTGAGAGGAATCAGCGATGACAGTAGTTTTCTTTCAAATACTGTAAGCTCTGAATAAAAATCAAGAAATGTGTCTAGAATGCTGAACATCCACCATTACTGTAAAGATAAAACATGTTCTGAAAGGGAATGTGTCAGCTCATGTATGTTCCTGGCATCGGCAGAAACAAAAGCATTTCATGCGAAAGTGAAATTGTCAAACACTTATGTAAAATACCTGTTTTTATTATTTTATCATTAGTTGCAGGGATGGCACAAAAATTGGTGATAAATCCAAAGAAATACAGTGAAAAGAAGCCTAAACAGAGCACAAATCAGAGTACAATGATTCAGTCAGGAGGCTGACTCAGGCTTTGTACACTTTGCCCAGAATTATTCAAAAAGTGTGTTGGGTCAAGAGAGTATACGCACACAGAGGCAGTGAAGGACCTTGTGCTACTGTCAGTATTATAACTGTTGATTAGCTTCAGCCACATAGACGTGAACTGTAGAACTTACATAATAGCATTTATAAAGCCCTTCTCTTAATGACAGACATGAGCAACTGAAACACATCCTTCTGAGTGTGTATGATCGATAGAAATCAATAAGGACTTTAACCCATATCTCTGTGTTTTAATGCCAGAGCAAACATGCATAATTAGCTGATTATAGAACTTCAGTATAAAGGTGCGTTTTCTTCACCTGAGCTCTATTAGTGAACACATGAAAAAATAAAAAAAGTGAAATGAAATGAAGTCTTTAACTTTTTAACTTTGATGTAGTGCAGCAAATGTAGTTGTTATAATCATTAACATGATTTGCAAGGTAGGCAAACAAACATCAAAGTCTGTTTAATGGGCTTGTGTATGAAGCATTGGGGTAACAGGTTTTTGGCCTTATACCAGAGACTTGGCTTAAAACCCAGGTTTGAGATCCAGCTACATTTCTATGAGGGATAGTTGATGAATATCTTGGCAACCCTTTCCTCCAGATGCTCTGCTTTTTATGCCTGATGAGATTTAAAGTGTCCCCATTATTAGATTTTTGTCATTCGTAAATTTTAGAAACACTTGAATGTTTGGCACTTCTGCTAAATTACATGAAACCATACATTTCACATTAAAACTACACAAACACACAGCATACACAATAGCAAATACTTAGCAGACATAAATGATTCACTAATCATTTGTATGGGAATTTAAAAGGGACGTGCCATGTAAATAAGTTGTTAAGAAAAAACTTTATTCTGTACCAAAACATAATGGCAGCAAAATGCAATTTCAGTGTAACTTAATTATAGCAGCATCAAATACAGTGGTGCAGGAAAGCTTATGAACCCTTTCAAATGTTTTATTTTCTTATTTTGTATATTTCTGCAAAGAGTATGATCTAAAATATCATTAGATTTTTCAGATGAGGCCAAAAAGCAGACAAAAAGGACCAAATACATGTAACAGAAGTATTATACATGGTTATTTATATTATGCTTGAACCTAACTATGAACTGCACCACGCTTCATAAAATGCATGAGTATTGTTCTGAAAACAAGTGTTTTTGTTTCATAAAACATAATGGCTCTAAGTTCTATTTTGATCTCATTTGTCCACAAACATGTTTAAAATAGCACAATTTTTTGCAAAACTGTCTGACTGTCTGCAAACCTGGCCTCATGATCATCGACAACTCTTTTCTGTGGTCCAATAAAATCTTTGTTTGTGTCTCAATACACTAAAACAAACATGTTATAAAGATTATTCTTTGATAGATCCCTGTTTTTTAATATAAAAGTCTATAGTCACGATTGTCATCCCATTGATTGATGTTAATGACTCTTCAAATTAACTGCCAAACTTAGAGGTAAATTTTGTCATTTACAGACACGTAATTACTGGACAATTTTCTTTAATAAACAAATAAATGGACAAATATGATATTTTGTGTATTTCTTTAATTTGTTTCTACTTTTAAAACTTATATAATAATCTAATGGTGTTTTAAGACATTTTTGCAGAAATATAAAACATTCAAAAGGATTCACAAATTTGTGAGGAAGGGTTCTTCAGTTTACATCTTTGAGTCATCTTCACATATATATATGTGTATATATATATATATATATATATATATATAATACCCCTCATTTATAGGTATAGATCAGCGGTATTGAACTCCTAGTGATACCAAAGATATGTGAAAAATTTGGAAAACCATTATGCAAGTTAAAACCAAGGTGGATCTTTTTGTGTGTGTAATTGTGTCTGTGTTTTCTCTTATTTTCTCTCATGTGATGTTTTAAAGAAATATGTTGACTCATGGTAGGGTGTTCACATTGGGATAATTTCTCTGAAATTTCCATCAAGTTGAAAAAAAAAGCTCATAATGTCCTGTAATGACTGTGGATCATTGTGCTCTGGTTTGTTCTCATCTTCTACATATATTGTAACTGTTTCTTAACACACCTATTGTACACTGCATATACCAGAACATATATGTGACTTGCTCTGACAAAACCAAGGCTATGGCCTCAGATGAAATCAAACCCTTTTTCCATTGTTATCTTTTTACATTTGGTTCTTCAGTTAGGGCCTAAAGATGAAGCAACCCTTCAAACAAAAATGTATACATACACATATATATGTAATGTATTACTACATGGGGCCCACATAGCTATTGTTGGTGGAGCTTTCACAGATTCACGTCAGAAAAGCCACTAGAACAGTAAGCGTGAAGTTGTTGCTACAGTATTGGAACCAAAAGTCAACATATCGGTTCAATTAAAGAAATGATTATCTAGGTAAAACAATATACCATTTGATAAGAGGCAGCATACACATGCAAATAATGCTAGGTATGCATTACAGAGGCATCTGAATATAATTATAAATGAATATAATTTTAGCATACTTGGCTTCGTAAGAGGAAAGTCACATGTATGAATTTATACTGCATTTTAAACGCTGAACCCTAAATCTTGTGCTTCCTGTATTCATACATAAACATTTCATATAAACCATGATTAACAGAGCTTCTTTACATATACAAGTTATACATTTACCAAACTGACTTATTCAATATGTTTCCGGCCATTTCGATATTTTTAGCAATGCAAGGGAGACGACAAGAATTAAAGAAAGTTAAAAGTCATAACAGTTTTAACATAAAAATAAGAAACAAGACACACCTCCTCAAAACATTTTTTGTAACCAACAATATACGTAAATGTTCTTTTCCTTTTCTTTCCATTTTTTTTACAATATGTTTTTAAAAACCAGCTGGTTAAGGATATTCTCAGGTAGATTTTTCCACAGTTTATCTTCACAGTTTGTGTAAAATCAGAGAAACATTCTCGCTAGAGTAATAAAATATTATTATAATTATTAATATCTTTTTCTTTCAGAATGTACATTGTTCAGTATATAAATGGCAGAGGCGTGGGTAGGGACAGTAGGCCTTTTTTGATGCAGGCTTTGTTGGCCGTCAGTTATCTCCATGGTGGTGTACTATTGTATTTATTGTTAAGGCCCACTTGAGAAGACTCCATCTAAAGCAATGAACACAGCAGGCCGCTGTCTCTGTATGGCATTCCAGCCTGTGTCCAGCGACCTACTTTGATCCCAGTACAGCACAACGGCTATGTTACAGTGTGCGGGCAGCCATGGAGAACAGGCGTCCTTGATCTCGTGGTGGCCATGGCTCCCTGGTTTATGAAGGACCTTACCTAAGCCAACACATGGGTTGGGAGTCGTTCACAGGCAGGCTGTTGTGCTGACGACTGGTCTCCACTGAAATGGTTGTGCCATCCAAATCAGCACTTGAAGGAGCAAAATCGTGTACAAAATAGCCCATCAGTGACATTAGAAACGTTGACATTGGTGTTAACGACCAGGCTCACGATTCTGTTAATAATCTGAAGGCACTTTGTATTTCATGGCAGAAAGTGGCACCAATTATGTCACGTTTCTGGCAGTGGAGAACAGAGGAGGAGAGGAAATGCAGGTTCATTATTATCTTCTTTACCTTCTCCAAACCATGGCCTTCTGCCTCAGGTCTCCTCTTCGCCTATTCTCCTCTCCTCCCTCATTCTCCTCCAGCGTTCGCTCCCAGTGATGCCTGACCCAGTCTCCTATCTCTGGCCTGCCCCTACGGACGTGAGCACAGTGTTGTGAAATCAAAATAGGCAGCTACTTAGGTAGGGATGTAGAGCAGATGTTTTTTTGTTGTTTTGCCACAGTATATATTTTTTCATCTGTGTTCTAAAGCACCAAGCCAAAAGAGAGGGGTAAAATCCTGTGGTAAACTGAAAAGCGCTGAAGGAAGGGCTGATGAGATCTGAGTATATGACAAAGGACAGAAAGAATGACGCACTGAAAGGTGTTCGTAGTAAAGAGCTAGAGGAGACTGCCATCACCTTTCATTTCTCCACTTTTTTATTTTTTTAAATGAGCTTTTTACTGCCAGCTGGCAAAGTCGTCCTTGTGCTTTACAAACTGTCTTCAGGTCTGCGTGGGAGCCCTTCACGATGAGCCTCGCCTCCTGCACCAGCTACTCCATTAGTAAAGCGCTCTCGTCCGAGTCCCTGCACACACCTTACTGAAACAGAGTTTGCAGATTGTTTTCAATTTGTACATTTAGCAAATCTTTATTACTTTTTTGTGTAGGTTTTTTCCTTTTTTTTCTCAAGATTTTTAGTTGTGATAATCCGTTCCGAGCCAGTGCTGTGTCCCTCTCAGCAATCTGAATGTATGAATCTTTGGTGATTATATATTGAGGGTACAGGGACACAGACTCGGATGCTGTCGCCAGTCTCCACCCAACCGGGTGGTCACCTCTGACCTTGAAACAGTGTGAGAACCAGGATGGTGCATAACGGCCATATATGTGTTGCCCTACATGGAGCCTTCGTTCGGATATCTAATGGGAGGAAGAGAGAGAAAGAGAGAGAGAGTGCAAGTAACTCAACATTTGTGAGGGTCTAGGAATTATAATGAAATTATGTTTAATTCTTTGTTAGAACTAAACACATTAATACAATAACAAGCATTTGCAGCACACTGCAGTGAGAACAGAAAGCCAGAAAGATTGTTCCGGCTGGGGCTGGAACACTCCTGGTCCCATTGCTGAGAAAAGCAAAGGCAACCCATTTAGCCACCCCATTTGTTCATGGATTTCATCAAAGATCAAGCTGCGAGGAACAAAATCTTTATTTCCCTGTCAATAGCCCTGTCAATTCCAGACCATTACCTGTCTTGCCATCCATTTTCTCTCACTTTTGTCCCCCAAGTGCAATTACCGAACTCTACTGAGCACAGCTTGGGTTCCTAGCACTCATGGATTATGGTCTAGTTACTATGGTGACGTGTATCTAATACATACGATTGGATGGAGGGTCAGGACACTCCCCCTCTTCCAAAGTGACATCATCGATAGCAATGTCCCCCTCAATCCCAGGACCTCGGATGCCTTCAAAGATCACCTGTGTAAATGCAAGCAAAAACAGGACTAATGGACATCAACACCAAACGAAAATATCCCTTCAATGCTCCTTACAGAGGCCTTCTGCGATAAGCTTGAGTAATCATAAAGATCTTGACTTAGCACTGATTTTAGAAATATGTAATAAGCAGGAAAATCCAGCTTTTAATAAAGCAGATTAGCAATCTGAATGTTCTTGTGTTCTCAGACTCCAGTGATAAACAAGATAATAAGCTAATAAAAAATTCAATTTAGATCATAATCACAACAGAATGTACGAGTGATCCCTTGTATTATTTTACAAATGCTATTCATCTACAACTTATCATGTGAGTCTTATTACCTCTTTTCAAAAACTAAAACTATTGTTAAATCTTTGCATTTTTGGGTGTTTTCTGTCTGAAAAACCCTCCAATCTACACAAGGTTCACTTTGCTATTATTGTAAGAGAAGAAAACAGAACAGATAAGTCAATATAAGATAAGCTATTTCAGTTTTTCACTCGTTATAAAAAGGGATATTTGGTTTCTTGTTTCTCTAAATGCACACAATAGGTTTATGTAAAGTCATTAACTCAATTTGAAAAAGAACAAAAAAATATTTGTTAACATTTGTAATCAATAACAATATCCATAAATTATTTTTAGTGTATAAAAATGGACGGGATCATTATTGGTTGTTATTTAAGCATAAAGATGATTACATATTGGGATATATTTGGAAATGACTTCTTTATTGATCTTTTTCAGTAGCTTCCAACACTAAGAAGAACCTGACTGTTCAACTACAGTGAACTCGAGGCTTCTTTTGCTTATTTTAGGCAGATGACACAGCACGCTGCCGATGTGCCAGTGCACTCACCTGGAAAGAAGAAGTGGGGTGGATGCTGATTTTGGCCTGTCTCCACCGATCCCCCTGGTTACCACTGAGTGACCAGACTGGACCTGCATCTGAAGTTGACTGGCCTTTCTGCTTCATAAACGCATTCAAAGTGCCTGCAAAGACATTCGGTCACTTTTTCAGAACATCTATATAAAATCTAAATTATAACCTGCTTCTCTAAAATATCAACCTAAAATATTGATAAAGGCAATTAATGTAGTTAATTGTCAATATTAATACTTTATGAGATCTTTTGTGAAACATCTAAAAGTGAGCTCGCAATATAATTTATAATGCATCTTTCAATTCCAAACCTTCATAAAATATTCTTCAATGCGCATTGTGTCATTACATACTATAGAATAAGCCTGAAACCCAATATAAAATCTCCTGTTTTTCAAAAGTGTGGCACAGACCTTCGTGAACTTTATTATATGGAGTCCTGTAAGAGTAAGGGGAACAGACAAATCCACAGAGATAAACCGTTCCAGGAAAAGGATTTTTAGACTAGCAAAAATCTCCCACTATTGCTGAAGCACTTTATTCTTTATTCGCCCAAAGTCGATTCTATTCATATTATTTTCAGAGCGAGACAGAGAGAGAGAGAGAGAGAGAGAGAGAGAGCCAGACAGACAGACAGAAGGAACTTGAGTGTGAGGACACCCACAGGGATAAACAGTTTCATTTACAGATGAATACGGTCTGCTTTAGGTATGCTCTCACTCGGACGTGACCCATTGTAAGCCACGGAGGAAGCTACTGCCATGCTCCAGAGGATGAATAGCATTAAGCCTCGCCTCTAATGAAAGTGCTGTGATCCTTTAGCCTCTTAGGGACAGGCATTCAAAAGTGTGTTTGCTTTGAGTTGGATGACTTAATCCTGTAAACAAACTCGGTGAGAGAGAGAGAGAGAGAGAGAGAGAGAGAGAGAGAGAGAGAGAGAGAGAGAGAGAGAGAGAGAGAGAGAG
>JBBIGC010000152.1:5853126-5866619 GCA_037576955.1 Lepidarchus adonis | reverse complement strand
GTGTGTGTGTGTGTGTGTGTGTGTGTGTGTGTGTGTGTGTGTGTGTGTGTGTGTGTGTGTGTGTGTGTGAAATTGAGGAATGAGAAATGATTTTAAAGAGACTAGTTGACTTCAGCCTGACATCCAGCACTTAGAAGCTGCCAAACATTGTCAGTCCCCCCATTAGATGAATGTCAGATGTTTTTGGTGTTGATTATGTTGGTTCTGTAGAATATGATCCACTTATACTTAGATTTTTGTGTAATACTTTTGCATTTTAAATGTGCAAGTTAAACGCAGTGTTATTTTGCTTGTGTGGGCTGTGAGTGACCCCATGGTTCAGGGTCATGAACACAGATGCACAGCAAACTAATGGACTTCCAGCATTTTCATATCAGAGCTTACTCACACGTACACATACATCTCTCAGATCAGTCCCATAGTGCATTCTTCTCAGATTCACACTAACCAGCCTGTTTAAACATGGCACATATAAAGGTGGATCAAACCAGTCCTCTGTAAAAAGGTAATTTATGTATTGTTGTCAGCATTGTGTTTGCATCAGCTCCACGTCTTTATTAAGTCTTAAAAGGACTTTTAAGGGTTTTAAATATTTAAACAGGGCTTTCTAGGACATTCTTATAACCCGATAAGAATCACAGCTCAGTGGGAGCAATATTGCAAAGTGTAGCATTAATGGTCTTGTCCTCTTAAGCACAACGAACAACAAGGCAATCAATGTAAGCGTTCAGAAAACAGCAAGTTCTCAAGAATAAATACAGACTTGCAAAAGAATTTATTTAAAAAATAATAAATTAATTAATTAATAAAAACTGTGGGTTCTAAATCATGATGCATATTTGTCACATTCATAGATCTGGAGCCTCTCAATCATGATTTTTTTGCTTAAGTCATGCTACATAACTATTTATGAAAAATGTTGCTATTATGAAGATAATTTTAAGCTATTGCTACAATACTGGTATTGTTCTGAATGAGTTTAATTATTTACACACATTTAAAAAAGGGGTGGATGATATAACAGAATGTGATGAGTTATCACAATGGTTATTGTGATGAGTTTGAGCAGTGCACAATGCTTCATTAAAATATAAAATAATTGTTGTTGTGCTATTATTATATTATTAATATTAAATTATATTTATTTGTGTGATTTTTCCTCCTGTTAAAATGTATTGTGCTTTGCTGGTGTATTATGCTTAGCAAACTTTAAAAACACACTGCAAGTTTGTCACATCACCCAGCTGTAATCCTTAAAAATACCAAAGGTTGAGTAAAGTATGACTATAGTACCTAACTCATTTGATGCCCCCACACCCCTACTGCAACTGCACCACTTTTTATGAGCTGATGTGACAACTGAGCCTAAAACTCAGCAAAGGGATTATTTTCATGTCTGCGGTTAAAAGCTTAGATAAGCAAGGCACAAGCAGATGGCGCAATTTATTCTAAACACAAGATCTGAGGCCTTTTATAAACATCATGTGCTGTATAATGCACTTCACATGGACAAAGAGACCAGCCCTTAAGCCTTGCAGATCCTGGGTGACATTAAAATGAACATCGAAGAATCATGCCGCAAGCCACACTGAGCAAAGGGTTGCGTCTGTAGCAACAATACAGACTACAGAGACGCTTGTCATTCACTCTACAAAAGAGAGACACAGACTTATGGCAAAAAAAGACTGTGTCAGGCTTTAGTGCTGCAGCCATCAGCCCTTTTAATCCTTTGAAGACCATTTCTATAATTCTGAAAATCACATTGCAAGGACAAAAATAACTCCCTTCATGAATTTGCTGCACTTTCTTTCTGTACCAAAAACAGATAAAACTATCTCTGGCTTGTCAGAGTGAGCATCTCTGGAAGTGTGAAAACTGAGGCTGTTTCAGTCACGCTGCTGATGTGGATGAGTTCTTCAGCAAACGCAGAGAAAGACGAATGAACTCTGGAGAAAAGGACATACCAGGGATACTTAGATACAGAATTTCTGTATAAGGATAACAACTGTGACAATTTATACCTAGGAAGTTAGTTTAATTGTGGTAAACAGAAGCATAATCTTAAATCTAACGGATTTGGCATTTCTCATGTTGAGACTGCTGTAAGAGTCACAAATGGGATCATTTAGTCTATTTCTAAATCTTTTAAGACATATCAATTTAAAAGAGCTTAAGTCACTAGCTTTCCATCTATTTGTTAAAAGAGATAATGTTTAAAATAATCTGCCAATGGAATAAGACATCACTAGATAAAATTATCGAAAATGAGCAAAAAAAAAAAAATTAGAGGTAGTGTAAATAATCTTACTTGGCAAATTCTTCTAATACATTCATAATTAGAAAAATTAGACTTATTAGAAAGTTTTGTTCACAGTTATAAGATAGCTGAATGGTTAATTGGAAATATTTAAGATACAGTCATTTCAGACAGCAGAAAGTATTTACTTTATTAAAATATTAAAAACTTAAAAAAGTAAGCTGTCCTGATTTAAAATGAGTTATTTGCACTTCCAATAAAAGCATAAGGTAACAAATGGAAAAAAACACACTGATTATTATTACTGTGGATTATTACTGTATTATTATTATTACTGTTTAAATGTACTAACTCAAAAGCACAACAAAAGATAACTTTTTAAAGTGAAAATGTTGCTTTATTTTGTGCACAACTCTTTTCAGCAGTATGTGAATGCAGCATTAGGAGTCTTGCCTTCTGTGTGGAGGGCTGTGGTGTTTTAGCTTTACTATTTCTTCGGCTTCAGTAGTACAACCACCTAAATGTTGGCACTATTACCTTGAGCTGACATATGCAAGAGGATAATGTAACTGGCCTTACTCTCTCTGGGCTGGTAGGATGGCCTTCCCTTTCCCCCATTTCCCCCCCATTTTTCACCGCAGATGACTTGACTTGCTACACTGTGTCTGGCCTTGAAACAAATACTGAAAATCATTAAAATACAAGTTCAGCTCCAAACTGTTGGGCTTTTATTTAAAACAGCATCAGTAATGGTCACATTTTGCAATCTAGCAGACAAACACATTTCCAGCGCCTCTTCAAGCTTGACCACAGTGGAGTTTAGAGTGTGACTATTTGAGGTTGTGGACACGCGTCTTTTATACTGATAACGAGTTCAAACAGGTTCCATTAATACAGGTGACGAGTGGAGGATAGAAGAGCTTCTTAAAGAAAAAGGTGTTACGGGTTTGGAGTGTAGACGGCAATCAGAAATAATACTGAAAATGTAATTATGACTAATAAGAAACCTAAATGCATAAGATACATATAGGTATAGACTTTTACAGAAAAAAATAAATGATAACATGAGACTGAAACAAAGAGGTAAATACTCAAACAAAACAAGGGACACAAGGGTGGGGACCAAACAGGGACACATGAGAAAGATAAACGCAGGACAGGACCCAGATCATGACAAAGACATGTGACCCAGACAAAAACAGGTGAGACATGGGAAACCCTCACCTAAGGAACCACGTCCAGGGGTGAACAGACAAGACAGAACAAGGCATGAACGAGAACATGTTTAAGGTGTTGAGGGTTTGGTGGAAGTAAGCGCAGACAACAACTCAGAAATAATACCGACTAATAACAAAAAAGAAACCTAAATGCATAAGATACATACTGTATAGGCAAACACTGTCACAGAAAAACAATAACCGTTACATAGAAAATGTAGAAAAAGAGTTAAATGTCAGATTTTCTACAGTTTTCAGTATAAGATTTTGCTTCTGCAATAAAAATGTAATTTATTTACAGCTTTTAACACATCTTAACCAGGGGAGCGAATAATTGTGGAAACCACTGTACATATGTATGTGTGTACACACACACACACACATAAATATATTTTGTTACTTCAGCTCTAACTTAAATACAAGGAAAGCTAGACAGGTTATAGGAGAAATGGTATTTTTAGGAATGCCATAGTAGCAATTTTTTCAGTTGCAAGCCAATGTTGCGAGTTTTAGAACAAAATCTGGTTCATTTGAAAGACAGAGAAATATGTAATTCATTATAGAGCAAAATAAATTCTGCCTGAACTGCATATCAGCTGTTGTAGAATGAAACTACAAAAATACACAAAGCTGACATTTTCAAATGTCTTCAGCTCAAAACCTGGCATTTTGCATTGCATTCAGGTGACAAGCAAGAGTGTGATGGTGCACAGGAGTCAGAGTTAAAAAGGTTGGGTGATTTTTCCTTTGAATACACTGGGTTAATATAATAAGTAAATTAATGCAAATTATTCTTACATGTAGCTAAAAAATGTAACATGAATGTTGATTATAGAGTATAATGTTTTATTTATGCGTTTAATAATTAATACATTATGTGTCAAAATGCAAGCCTCCCTTCTCTTCCTTTCCAATCAATCAGTCATCTCCATCCTCTCAAAAATAATGAATATAACAATATATGTAGTAGGTGTAATATTAATTAATTAATGTAGGATTACTGTATTTAATGTAATTAATGTATTACTATAAATTATCTTATTTTACTGTATACAGATTTTAAAATTTCACTGTTAAACATGCACTAAACTAAAGTGAAGTGGAGGAAAATTGACCTGAGACAGGAATTGTGAATGCAATGAAAAATCTGACAGAAATATGTTACAAATCTGGCATATTTTATGAAATAAAGTGATAAAATGATAGTGGATACCAGAGTAAAAAAAAGGCAAAATGAAGACTGATCCACCCTTGCATTTTTGTTCTTGCGAGCAAATGATAACAGCTAATAGCATAATAACTTCCCTGTAATATGGTGTAGACTAGTCAACAATATGTGAAACTTTCATTATTTTGAACATAACACTTGCCCTTTAATTATTCATTTTCAAATGCAAAATACATTTTCAATTGCTTCAAAATGGTGTGTAAACATTTAAACTACAACTTGTATTTGACACTAGTAAACAGTTCACACAGTGATCATGTATTCTTTAATGTATTAATGCAATATAACACAACAAACCTGATACTTTTAATGAAGCAGTGTTCCTGCAGTGTTTCTGTAATGCTGCTTCTTTATTATTTTGTTCACTTAGCCAATGATATGTACTGAATAGGGAATGAGCTGTAGTAAACTACTATGCATGTAGTGCATGTTTCAAAATGAACTAGTAATAATAAGTAATAATGGTTTTAAAACTGTCTTCCCTCAGCTTATCTGGTCTCTCTTTCCCCCCACAAAATTGAATTAAAATGTTAAATAAATGTAACCATTTCTATCATAAAACAGCACATTTTTAGTTTCCCAATGCAGCTTTCAGATTTATAATCAGTGTTTGTGCAAATCGAAAGGCCTAATGCTAATTAGAACTTTTTAGTGAAAAACCTTTAATTAACAAATCAACTAACAAAAACAAACAAAAGAAACAAACGATCCCCCAAAAAACAAATTTATCAGAGTTTAAAATGAATACAGACTAAAATGATTCGAAGAACTTCAATCTGGTGTACTAGCCCATTTAATTTTTGCAGTGTTTATCATTTTGTTTTTCTGTTTGTTCTGACCTAAGATTAAAAAAGAAAAATGGGATATAGTGGCTATTTTAATGATCTATTTTTTTCATTTAGCAAAATTGTATTATTAATTTAAATACTTCAGATTTATAAAACCTCAAAAATAATGAAAGATTCCTGGAATTCAATCTACAGTATTACATGTGATGAACACATTTTTATAAACTAAATGCTAAAAATGCTGTTTTATACAATTTACATAACTGCTACAAAACTAACTTTAATTTAACTTAACTTAATTTAGCAAGCATGTAGGAATTATTGTGAAATATTCCTTTCAGGAAATGAAGTTCATATATTATATAGATTTATTACACATAGAGTGAAATATGTCAAGCCTTTATTTCTTGGATTTTCAATGATTATGGCTTTTGGACAATAAAACCCAAAATTCACTGTCTCAAATGTGAATATCACAAAAGATCAATAAAAGAGGATATTTTAAACAGAAATGTCAGGTTTCTGAAAAGTATGTTCATTCCTATACACTCAGTACTTGGTTGTTCCTCCTTTTGCATGAATTACTGCTTCAATGCGGCATGACATGGATCCGATCTGCCTGTGACACTGCTGAGGTGTGATGGAAGCCCAGGTTGCTTTAATCGCAGCCTTAAGGTCGTCTGCATTGTTGGGTCTGGTGTCTCTCATCTTCCTCTTGACAATACTCCATAGATTCTGTATGGGGTTCAGGTCANNNTAACACCCTGGTTGTTGAACCAGCTTTTGGTACCTTTGGCAGTGTGGGCAGGTGCCAAGTCCTGCTGGAAAATGAAACCAGCATCTCCATAAAGCTTGTCAGCAGAAGGAAGCTTGAAATGTTTTAAGATTTCCTGGTAGATGCTGCGATGATTGTGGACTTTAGAAAACATAGTGGACATAGTGGACCAACACCCAAATCATCACTGACTCTGGAAACTTCACACTGGACTTCAAGCAATGGGGATTCTGTGCCTCTCCTCTCTTCCTCCAGACTCTTTGATTCTCCTTAGCCCAGGTAAGACACTTCTGATTTTGTCTCTGGTTCAGGAGTGGATTAACACGAGGAATGTGACATTTGTAGGCCATGTTTAGGATTCATGTGTAGTGTGTGTAGTAGCTCGTGATGCACTGACTCCAGCCTCAGTCCACTCCTTGTGAAGCTCCCCCAAATTCTTGAATGGATTTTGCTTGGCAATCCTCTCAAGAATGCGGTTATCCATGTTGCTGGGACAACCAGCTTCTTTAGCACCAACCTTTTGTGGCTTACCCTCCTTGTGGAGAGTTTCAATGAATGTCTTTTGGACACCTATCAAGTCAGCAGTTTTCATCATGATTGTGTAGCCTTCTGACCCAGACTGAGACCATTTAAATATTCAAACTTTCTGAAATTATCTGAAAGCCATAATCATAAGAATTCCAAGAAATAAAGGCTTGACATATTTAACTCTTTATATTTAATGAATCTATATGATATATGGATTTCACTTTCTGAAAGGAATGTCAAGAAACCTTTTAACAAAAATAATTTTTTTAGATGTACCTGTATCTATATTGCTCCAAAATGTGAAGTATATTTAAAGCACATGGGCTGCCAAGAGCTTTACAAAGCTAGAGTAGTAACTTTGAGTAGTAAATAGTATGACAAAAATATTGAACATTTATTAGATTAATAGTGCATTCAGAAAAAAAGCCATTTAAATTAATTAGCTTATAATCTAAATTTGTCTATATCTATATATGTCTAAATAAACCAAACAGATGATCAAAATAACAGGTTATTCCATACATTAAACTATTGAGTGGTTTTCCACACTCAATATCTTACATTCATTAAAAAATAGGGGTGTAAATCACAAGTATCCTCATGTTTCTCTCTGATCCTCTATAATTATCGCCAACGATTAGATAGCATACATTTTGAAGCAATGTGATTCGGTTTGATAGTAGAGTCTGCGGTCACTATGAATACAAAAAGATTATAATTTAAACGCAAACTATTCTTAAAGATCAAATACATAAAATGTAGTCATAAGCAAAGCAACATATCAGTTAAAACCATTGCCCACAGCAAAATGAAGTAAAATTAATTGTGGAATAAAAACATATCGATTTTCATGTGTCAAATCAATACATCAGACCATGCAATCGTTTGGTTGATGCATCAATACAGATTGATTAATTGTTACGCCCCTAATCAAAACCCTTAAGCACAGCTACTCCCACATTTCATCATGGTTGTTTATTTCTAGACCTTATTGGCTAACTGTGACCCTTATGCTATTACTACCCCTTCAATCTTTGATGAGTAACAACCTGTTACAAGAAAAAGTAATAACTCAGAACAAGTGCTGAACAAGATTTTTGGGGGGTGTCATTCTGCCATGTGAATATAGTGAAGTAATTTGCTCTGTATTACTGAGAGAATACAAATGTTGAGCTGTATGTTTCTCAGTAGTTTCAGCAAAGTTGAATTATTTACAACTGTACTGCATCTCCCTGACAGGCTGAAGTGATTCTCAAATAACCCCAATAAAACAAAATATTAAATTCCACATATTATAGTATTCAGTAGCTTTACAAATGCTTCAGATTACACAGTAACAAAAATTGGTTTTACAGGTCACATGACCTGAGTATCTATTATACTTATCTAAAAAGGGGGACAAATTATGAAAAAAAAAACATATTCATGCTTTTTTCTAATAATCTAACTAATTTAAAAGCTCAATTTTTGCATTTACATTCAAATAAGCCACATTTATCTAAACCTGAAATTACATAAAAGCCAAGACAATGTTGTCCTTTCATCCATTGGTAACTTTAACATGCAGCTATCATATATACATATTGATGGATATGCTTTTGTGAGATGTATTTGTACAGTTATTTTTAATTTATTTCTTAATACTGATTCTGAATTTATATACTGGTTCTATTCTATTTCTCATATTTTTGGTGCGGTTCTGTTTCACAGCCTATTCATCATCCATATCCCTGTTCAGTTGGTTTCTATCTTGCTTAGTTTTCATATTCCTATTTAATTTTATCCTTTTGTGATTTTCAAATGAGTTCTGAGCTTGTAATTTCGTGCAGCATTGCAACTGTTCATAATAACTGTATCTGAATCTGAGTGGTTGTGTTATAAGATATAATACATGATGATCTAAGTAACACTCACCACTGTAGGTGACCATCCTGATGGTGGAGTCTCCTTCGCCAAAACGTGTGATGGGGGTGAGACGCACCTCGTAAGCCTCAGGCCTGATGAGTTCAGTCAGATTGTAAGTAATGAGCTCCCCTTTCTGAATGGGACCTTCAACAGGAATCTCCTGCTCCCACCATCTCTGCTGCCCAGTCTGAAGAAAAGCAGAAGGATCCATCAAACTCAGTTAAGAGGAGTAAAAGTGAAAACACTCCATCACACAAAGTGCAACACAGTGAAATGCGACCCCTGCATTTAACCC
This sequence comes from Lepidarchus adonis, assembly GCA_037576955.1. Taxonomy (NCBI): domain Eukaryota; kingdom Metazoa; phylum Chordata; class Actinopteri; order Characiformes; family Lepidarchidae; genus Lepidarchus; species Lepidarchus adonis. Next base: position 5,857,626 of record JBBIGC010000152.1, on the reverse strand, counting down.
ATCACATGTGAAACACTGGGGAGCAGTGAAGCAGACCTGGACTGGGACTTGGGCTGGGACTTGAACCTGCAATCATCTGTTCATAAAGTCTGAAACACAGGGATATCACTGCCTGAATGAAATTACGTTAATTGATTATAGCAAAGTATAGATTAAAATTAGAATATGGATTACAATATTATTTTATATTCTTATACTTTCATTTATAAAATCATACATTTCTGATAGATTTTCTTCTCAGCTTCGGTAACAGAAGCCAAGAAAAAGATATAGAGTAGTCACAAGGGAATGGTGCATTTGAAAGTACCATTACTGCAGTAATCAAGCAGGATTTTTTGTTCACCCATTGCCCTTTATTTTGCCACCAAGACAAGAAAAAGAAAGTGTAGATAGACAACATCTGCATAAGCTGTCTACCATAATATAGACTGTATAACTGAGGAACAGTGAAGAATGCTTTTCTTTACAGTTGATCCCTTCCTCAAAGCTGCACACAAAGCATGCTGTGGGAACAACAAGGCTCAAAAGCCTGTCATGACAGCAGAAGTCCATGGCCTTGTTGTGAAGAACAAGCACTAGATGAGGCAGAGCATGTCTCCAGCTGGAGGACATGAAAACACTGCATCACCAGAGGATCAATTGTCCCCTTCTGACATAGCAGATGATGGTTCATCACAAGGCCAAGCAGAACCAAGCCCTCTGGAGAATTTTTTCCCCCATTACACTATGGCACACGACTCTGAAAGAGACTGTCTTAAAAGGACGCCCGTTTTTTTCTCTCAGGGTTGGCAGAATTCCATAAAAAGTCTTTGGAAAGACAGATGATGGTCATTTCATTGGAATAAGAGAAGAAGGAAGCATGAAATGGACATTTGATTTCCTACATGCTGCACAGAAAAGGGATGAACAGGTTTGTAGCAAATTGTAGGTAAACACTGATGTGAAATAACACTGCACCTATTTATGATGGGGGGGGGGGGTTGTTTAGAAAAAAACCTGCTTCTTCCAAATTCATCCTATGTGGACATTGTGCTGTTTGCCCATTTCGATATTTCCCAGCAAGGCTGCAGTTGTGTAAACACTCTTGTTCAGAGGTTCCCTTACTTACTCAATATTGTATATCCCCATCAAGGTAAACTTAAAGCATCACCCCCACAAAGCCAGAGAAAATAAAGGTCTATTCCCTCCTTTCACTAGTGTAGCATTGGTATTGACTGAATGGTCTCTCTGAAGGTTGGTGGGGTTAAAGTAATTTGTGGCAATACAGTGAAAGCTCACACAATTAGACTTTTAATTGGAGTTAAGATGCAACGGCATTAGGAGATAACAGCCTTTGTTGGCCTGGGTCCACAGGTAAATGGAAAAGTGTTGTTTTGTTATTGGTAATCGCCCACATAATTCAGTGGCTAGCCCATCCCTTCACTCACCACACACATTCAATCCAGCCTCCCTGACTCGAATGAGAATTAATTGGATGCAAGTGTTTAAAGCATGCACACAGCAGTCAGAAGCAGATGGTTTTGTGAAATGCCAAAGCTTGGTGCAAGAACAATACACCATCAAATTGACATGGAATGAAACGGTCTATTCCATGTCGTATTGGAATGGTTTTCTACTATGTCTATTAGTTACCCTAAACATGTTAATCATACATACAAAGATGGTCCTACTGAGATTTACAGGAGCTCATTCTGTGGCTTTCCCTCTGCAAATCCCCATCATCCTGTTTTCACGATGAGCTGACTCATAAGAACTTTAGAAGAATTCAGAAGCAGAGGAATCTGATCAAAGAGAGCACTAGCTGAGGCAAGTGAGATGGCACGCTAATCAAAGAAGTGTCTTTGATGCGATGGTGGGGCCTCCACCAAACTGCCCATGTGTAATTAACCTGTTTGGTATCGATCCCATTCTCTGGAATCCTGCATTCCATTCACAAGTGACTGACGGATCAATTGCTTGAGGAGCAAGAGCAGAAACAAGACGGTAGGATGGAAGAAAATAGGAGGAAGAGTGAGGGGCCAGCACAAGCCTGGCTGGAGTGTGTGATAGGGAAGGTGATTCTAGCTTTGTGGGGGCTGCTTTCAAGCCTTTCAACTAAGGCCTCATTTTCCATTCAAGCCTGCCTCTCAAAAGGCGGCCGCCGATAACAGAAAAATCATCCATTAAGGATCCGCAAAGCCCAGCAGCATTCAGTATTAATTCAAAGGCTGTGGCGAGGGCAAAATGATAATGATTGTGGGGGAACTGTGAGGAACAGGCTGCGGTGGGCTATAAATAGCGCCGCATCCCTCCATGTGCATGGCTTCTGGTTGCTGTGTTACAGCACAGTTTCTGGTGCCTGGGGGTTGGAGACATTTATTTATTTACGAAGGAGAAGCTCCTTCCACTGCAGCAGCCCTCCTTTCTCATTCATGTTCAATCATTCCAGCTCACTGGGGGGTAGGAGGGGGGACAGAGTTAGATCGTTGATCATAGCAATATTAAAAAAGGGGGAAAAAAGGGGTCAAGATTCAATTTCTCTCCACGGACAAAAAACGAAAGGAAAAAGAGCTCACCTTAAATCATGAATGCTACAGAAGAGCATGGTACACTTTACTTTCTCAGCCTTCTAGCTGATACTGACTAAAAGAGAGGTCATATGCTGCAGAGGCCCGGCCTTAATTGCCGCGCACTAGACTCCCAGGAGAAGCTGAGGACATGCAGATGAGTGCATAAATGTATGCACTGAGCTTTCATTCCATGCTGGAGGCAGATGGTACTATTTTGTGAACATTTTATTATTATTTACTCACTAAACTGGTTAAGCGTCTTGGATATTTTGAGAATTCCTTCAGTCCTTGGGCCCCTATAGCCACACAGTGGTATTGATGCTTCCTGCCCTGAGAATCTGCCTAACAGCTTGGGTCACATGGGTCTGAACTTCTCGTGGCTGCACTATACTGGGGAAGGAAACGGTATTTTATGCAAAGAATCCTCTCAATATGCAATAATGAACACAAAGATTTACCTCTTGATTACTTCCACCCATGAGAAATCGACTAGTTTAGAGAGAAAATAGCAAAACTATCAGAGCATGAACCAAAATCATTTCTGACATCAAAGCGCTAATATAATATCCTTGGCATTCAGCATAAAAAGACATTCGCATAAAATAATGCTATTAGATCAGCAGTAATTATTGTTCAAGGATAAAAACTGCATCCACGTTTGCTCTTCCCTGAGGTATGATGCTGTCCCATCTGATTAATCTTTTCTCCTAATCTAGAATTAATGCATCCTACTTAAAGTTTAAAAGTTTTATGACTTGCATTTAGTGCATTAGGCTAAATGATGGATTATGCTATTTGGTTTTAGCTTCTGAACAATTTAGTTCTAAACTCCAAGTACAAGATGGAAGAGTCATGAATTTGGCTTTTCATGAGGAGGCTTGGAACTTTGCAGATTAACTAGGCCTTTTGTGGAAAAACCCTCTGTATTTAAATGCATAACTGACTTGTGATATAAATATGTTCATTAAGACATATTTTATGCCAAGGCTATAAAGGCACGAGTTAGGTCTGTTAGTAGATTCACATACGCCTTATATTTCTTAGGATTTCATGTGCATTAATAGGAGTTTGCTACACCTTTTCTGCAGTAATAGCCTCTATTCTTATAGGACAATTTTAGATGGCAGAACATTGCAGTGAGGATCAGTGAGGATTCATTTTGGATCACACTTTTCCAACTCATCAGTTACATTGTCTTCCATCATAGCAGTTTATGCAGCTCCAATTCAGGGGGCTTTATACCCCTCTAGCCAACGCTTTGTATTATGGATTGTGATGTTAGGCTCATGTGAGGCTACTAAAACCATTCTTTTGGCAAATGCTTTTTTATGGAGATTATATAAGCAGCATGTGTGTGTCAGTAACAAGCACAACTACTACATAGCAAATGTATAGACAAAGCTAAAGCTCCATCTACAAAGCTATTTTAAATATTTCAGGTTCTAGGGCATGGCATATTTCCTACAGGTTCTTCATTATGGTGACATTTGTTTCTAGCAAGAAATGTTCTATTTCCGCCCAAAGTGTCAGCAAAAAAGTGGCGGGAGAGAAATGAAGTGCAGGGCTCGGTTGACACTCAGTACTCCAACCCAGGCCATCAATCACTGTCATGAACTTATCATCTGTAGACTGTACCTAAAGAAAAAAATACACTGAGAAAGCGAAAGAGAATGGAGAAATAGAGAGTGAGTGAGGCAGGGACGAGTACTATTAGTTCCAGGTGCACTCAAAATTCTCTGCTATGCTGTAGTGGGTCGAGTCAGTATGCAGGATAGGAAAAGGAACATTAGGAGAAAATGCATTTTTCACACAAGTGCTGCTCCTGATAGAACTTCAGCGTAGACAGACAGACAGACAGACATAGATAGATATACTATAGACAGACAGACAGACAGACAGACAGACAGACAGACAGACAGACAGACAGACAGACAGACAGACAGACAGATAG
>JBBIGC010000152.1:5829006-5846631 GCA_037576955.1 Lepidarchus adonis | reverse complement strand
TATATCAGCAACGAGTGTTTCTTCTGAACGAGTATTTAGCACAGCTCAGCACAGTCTCCTCCATCCTGTGTTGTATCACACTGCATCGTGGTAGGTGGGAGAATCGTATCGTATCGTATCAGTGGTTGTTTCATATTAATCGTTAATGTATTGTATCTGTGACAGTGTATCGAGATGCAAATCGCATCGCCTCAATGGTGAAGATTCACATCCCTAATATAGACACATATTAAAAACAAACAGATAATGACATGAACATGCTAGAACAGCAGTGTGGTGGGATGAACATGAGTAACCTGGAAGCAAGACCTTCACAAGGACTTCCAAAAAGCAAGCGTTCATACCAAGGTTAATGAGTGACACAATGAGCTACAGATGTCATTAATCAGGGGACACAATGTGCTGGAAGCTTCCAAACACATGTTCATGCCAAAAACCTTTTCTGGGAGGGTTTACAGTCTAACCGTACCTGGAAATCCAGACTTCCAGCAGAGGAGTTCATTATGCTTATGATAATTAACCCATTTAAGTCTCAAATTATTATACTATATTTAAATATACAATTGTTGAGTCTTTGTTACACAGTCAACTTAACATCATAGATTAAAAATCTAACTACATGAGCACAGAAAACATTTTGTTCTATATCAGTGTCACAAAATAAATGACATAAATTCTGTACACATCAAATTCAAGTCATAATATAATTCTCTCCAACTTTACAAAACGCATTTCTTTACTTGATGAACAAGAAATAAATCAATATCATATAAGAAGAAGGTTTCATTGGCATAAGAGGGTTAAGATTAGCAGTACTGACAAACACAGCACAGTGTGATCTGTATATGCAAGTGCACAAGTGCAATTTATATAGTATTTCATTGCCTGCCATGTTTTATGCCTGCACCTCTGCTGATCAATACAGGCATAATTCTACCCCCAGGGTTCACATAAAACACTATGTTAAGGACCAGGGCCACCAAATGAAGCATCTGACAAGTAACCGAGGGCAACACACTTTGTGAATAGTTTTTACCTTGAACTAGGTTGAACTCCTACCTCTCTGACAAAAACACTTCACTGGCCAAACACATATCTGACACATCTTCACAAAAGAAGCAAATAAAAACTATGATATACTTCGTCACATCAACATTTAAAGTATCAAATTCCCAGGATTACCTCTTGCTATGCTGTAAAACCTCAAAGATCTCGGACTCTACTGCATCTAAACGGGTTTAAACAATAAACTTTATATATGAAAATGTCTCAAATTGTCTAACTGTCCAAAAAAAAAAGCCTTAATAAACATAATTCATTTAACTACTTACACTGCTGATCCTTCATTAACAACAAGCCTCCTTTTCTTTTTAAAACACCTTTTTTCTCTGGTAAACATTATGGCTTTTAGGCTGAAGACCTTCACTGTAGCTGAAATAAGAAATAAATGCATGATATTGTTATTGTCTCGTCAGCACTACTACTCTGGACCCAATTTTGAAGAACTCCTGGGGAGAGAAGAATGCACAGTGTAAATCCCTCTGTGTACCTACAGCTCACTGCATGTCTGAATCACAGTTCATTTTATGTGTCTGGCTCCGTTTGGCTGAAAACAAACACTATTATTCAGGGCTGCTCCTCAATGCAAGCAGGAAAAAGAAGCCTCATGGGGAGTTCAGGCTATGTGAGTGCTTTGTTGTGTTTGCCGGGTTGGGGTATATGCAGTTAAATGTTTATTACACCAATTCTGTGGATGCAGAGAGGTCCACAATAGCTCTGTGAAGGCCGTGATGTTATTAGGAGACTTGTTGATGCTATTTAAAGAAATACAGCCTCTCAAACAGTGTGTTTATGACTAAAAAGTGAGCACAATATGAACAAGAGTGGATGTTGGCCATAAAACAACTAATAGTAATGGTTCTCTGAATAAAAATTTTGCTATACAGCTTACAGCATTAAATAAAATGGTAGTGCTCGGCATACAGGGAAAATGGTCATGTCATTATGCGACAAAATATATTAAATCTTATAGCTAAAATAATTCTTAATAGAAAAAAAGACACAAAAAGTTTCATTTAAGACAAGTAGAAAAAGTTAGAATCAATACAAAAGAAATGATACATTGTGTGTGTGTGTGTGTGTGTGTGTGCGCGTGCGCGTGTGTGCGTGTGTGTGTGTGTGTGTGTGTGTGTGTGAGTCAAAGTAACATTATTGTCGACAAAATCCAGTTTTTACAGATACCTAGTTGATTTGACTAGACTTTCATTAGATTAAATCAGGTGCTAAAACTGAAGAAATCCATGTGGTGGTTCAGTAAGTTCAGTGAGAATTCAGGAACCAATCCTGTGCTCTTCTGACTGTTCACTTCATCTTAAGATCTTAAGTTTCCCAGGATTTATGGTTAATTGTGTTTTTCCAATTCTATATGTCAGGGGTTCCCAACGTGGTCCTCAGGGGCCTCCAGATAGCCTTCATTTAACTCACAACACATGGAAAGAGCAAAACTGACCACCTACAAGGACCTAAAGACCACTTCATATAGCTCATATAGCAAACATAAGCACTGCTGAGATTTTTTAAATTAAGACCTTTGCACATACATACACATACAGACAGGAATAGATTCATGTTCATAATCTTTATACTTGGTATTTATTCTTCGATATGTGCCATTTGTAACGGTTCAGTCAGAGGACTTTGTGGAAGAAAGGAAAAAGGAAGTAAAGGCCTCCAAATCACTACACAGATTATCTTCATCTTCTCAACTAAATTCCACTTTAAAATGTCAAGATATTGGTTATCAAACACATTGTCTAATAACTGCTTTCAAAAGATCATTTTAGCCAATAAACAAGACCAGAAATCAAAAGTGGCCCACAGTTATATTAAGCTAAAAGCATTCATGAGTGGTGCACAGATCTGTTCCACTGCTGGGATTCTGGTCCACATCCAAGCTGTGTTATATGCCAACTCTATGCAGCATTATTAGAAATGTTAAAAGCTATTGAACCCATTCTCACTGGAAGAAATTAATATTGTTTTAGTCCCTCATTGCTACGACACACTCTGCATAGTTGCATTGGAAGCAACAAGTGATTAGTGAGCACCTCTAAGTATATTATGGAGGATCTGGTATTGCAAAAAGACACTTAGATTGTATATGTACCATAACATAATATCATATAAATCTAAACACCATAACAATTTCTTAAGTAGTGTTTTTTTTCATCTTGTTCTGCACACCACAATTTTGTTAGTAGGAGGAGAAGCAATCATCTGAGTAACAGAGTGTGTCTGTGAAAAGATTGATGACTGCTCTTAAATTCAGCATATGTCACGCTAGTGCTTCACTGAATGCTTTATTGACTTCCAGTCATACTAACTCCACACAAACATTAACCAGCGGATGCATCTAATTACAGATAATTTACCTTAAAATGGAAACTACTCTAGCATCAAATTAAAGTCACCCCTATATAACAAGGCTTAACGAAATGAGGCAGAATCGGATCCTTTTTTACTGAAAAAATCTTCTGGCTGCTATTACAGCCATAATGGTGTGATGCTTCTAAATTAAGAGGAGAGGATTTAAAAAATGGCTTTTTTAAACAAAAAAACCCTGCATGTGCTAGACTGAGTGACTCAGAATATGCTACCACCCTGGCTAAATGTCCATTGCCTTCAATCCAACACTGCAGATGTCCACTCAGTCTGGCATCTAGCACCACTGAGCGTGTCCACTGTTATGGCTTGGCTTGGCCTCATGCCTGACTATACAGAGTCTGCCCTTTGGCATGGTCTGCTAAGCAGATTTACAGAGCCCCTTCTGATCTTGGTTTAAGCAACTGACCGTGGAGTATCTCAAAAGTCTTGGCTTTTTTGTTGAGTCCATTGTCCTAGTGTCAAGTAAGAACAAATGACCTAAGTATGGAGGTTTTAGCAGTTTTCTGTATTTTTAAACTAAGAGTATTCAAATTTCTAAGCAAAAACATTTTAGATTGTAACAAATATGAGAAACAGAAAGACTGTACCAAGCTTCCACAAGAAGCTGGCCATTTCAGGTGTATTTATTTATTTATTTATTTATTTATTTATTTATTTATTTATTTATTTATTTATTTATTGGTGTATTTCAGATATATACTGTATGTTTGATATGGGTCTAGCCCTTCTGGTCTGATCCCAAAGAGGAGCTCCTGTTACATTAATTGTAAATGCTGGCCCTAATAGAAAGGTATAGACACAGTGCCACACAGTCAGAGCTGTTTTGGTTGCATTAGGGTGACCTGCTCAACATTAGACAGGTGTTTTTACTGTCATCGGTGATCAGTTTAATCTTTCATAGGGTTAAATGTAAGCTAACTTTACATTATATTTTGAAGTTAGACAGATCAATTGATCACTTGATTGAGAAAACCAAACAAGTAAGCTGCAGGCATGAGAAACATGCACAGAGAAACAAAAGAACAGATTGTTTTGGTTGATATTTTTGCACATTATTGGACAGTGTTGTGCAAACTGCTGAAAATAAGCAGTTACATTCAAATATGAGAAACAGAAAGACAGACATTGAACATTGTTACTGTAATAAAGCTTGCATGAGGAGCTGATCATTCAGTGATATGGTTTTTACTAAAAGTTGACAAGCAGAAAGATGTATTACAGCTGTAGCTCTACTACAATTCTGCCATTTTGCTTGATAAGAGATGCAATAAATGTCTGATTGTGGTGTCTTTGCTTTATACAATCTAATGGCGATAGACTTTAAGGACAGGTGTGAGGGGTTTCAAACGAGTGCTTTCTACAGGCCACTAAATGTAAAGTCTAGTTATTTCAATACAGTGGCCACTGTCAGGGTGTGGGAAATGTGAGTTAATAAGTTAATGAACAAAATAATTGAGCCTTAAGATCTTAGTCACTTCGACAAAGGCTTATTGTGAGGGCTATACGACTGAGTCAGAACATCTCCAGAAGGACAAGTCCTTTGGTGTTCCTGGTGTGTAATTGTTAGTATTTACCAGAAGACATCCAAGAAAACACAACTGGTGAATTGGCTACAGGGTCATGAGCATCCAAGGCTCATTGATGCATGTGGGGAGTAAAAGCTAAAAGTCTGATCCCAACCAGGAGATCCTGTTGCACTAAATGTTCATGCTGGCTCTGACAGAAAGGTCTCAAAACGCAGTGTACCACAGTGAACCTACACAATATCACGCAGTTTGTTTTAATGTTATGACTGATCAGTTTAGTATCTCACACTGTGAAACTGAACTTTACTTTGCATTTTGAAGTTGCCACATGAAGTAAACTAAAAGCTGCTAAATGTTTTTGCACATTAATGGACAGTGTTGTACAAACTACAGAAAAAAAGTAATTAATTACAGTAACTACAGTACTGATTAATGCATATAAAAACATAAGGGTTACTAAGGAAGCATAAATTGTTTTGTTTTTTAATCTCACTTTTTATTGATGATACTGTTTAAGCTGCACCACTGTGGCTGTCTTTCACGCAAGCTCTGCAAGGTGGACAGGAGTCACACAACTTTCACATTTGAGCTGAAATGAGTGAATAATTCAACATCAGCTGCATGGTAATGAGGACAGAGGCTTTCTAACCCGACTGCAGAGAAAAAGATTTTCTATAAAGCCCTTTTTTGAGCTACTTTAGGCAAAATTGTGAAACCTCAAAATAAAAGTTATATATTGTCGCAAGGTCCTGGGTTTACAGGTGCCACCAACCTGCTCCAGCAGTGCTGTCAATCAGCCGGTCAAGTTCAGCACCTTGGACAGCGTCTGACAGCATCTTCAGCAAGGGCTAGCTGGACAGCGGCAAACACACACTCCCCCGCCGAGCCCCGTCTTGGCAGCACATGTCTGGCAGCAGATCGGGTGCATTTAGAGCCCCTGCTGACATGCTTAAAAGGCGCCTTCGCGGCGGACCATGTTTTCAGACCTTGAGCTCACGACCATCCTAGCCAGCTATCTGAACCACTAATTCCCCTTTTGTTTACCCTCTCTATCTCTCATTCATGCTGAGTGATTCAGGAGACCAGACGAAGAAGAGCCGGACCTGCCGTCTGACCCGTTCCAGTCAGACGAACGCACATGAACAGAGGAACCGAGACGCGGACCTCCAAACCACCAGACTTTATTCCCCCTTCCTTTTTCATTCTCTTCTTTTGTAAATAAACCTTCCCCTGTGGGGACCCAAGCTTCACCCAGCATGTCCATCCTGTTTCTGATTACATCTGGTGGAGAATGTGGGCATAAATGGAAACAAACCGTTTGGATCAGCACCCTGAGCTGGCCGTTCGGGTTGCCTTTTTGTTTAGTTTTTTTCCTTCTCAGTGATTGTGTTTTGTTTTTATCTGGGCGGTAAGCAGGGACGAACCAGCCGAGGATGACAGAGGTCAACCTTAATGGAGCTCATCGTCTACCTGGCAGAGTAACTTATTGCCTTGGCCACTACTATGGTCCACTTGTCAGTGGATGTCATCCAACAAAGGGATGCTGCTCATGTCCCTTACCTGGGGATCAGAGAAAGGCCCAGGACTCACTAAATTCACCAAGGAGGATGATGTAGAAGGTTATTTACACACCTTCGAGGTAGCAGCCCAGAGGGAAGGCTGAGCTGAGGGTGACTGGCCCATGTCCAGGTTGCCATGAAGCTCCCCCAATGCTTGAAGAGCTCGTGGGTTGTGCCGCTTGTTCTCATGCTCGAGATAGCTGTTCCGAGCAGCAACCTAACACATCTTCAAAGTCCCCACAGGTTCCCCCTCCCTGGTTGCATGAACTGGATGGAGCTTTGGATGGAACGTCAGTCACTCAGCAGGTAACCCAGAATATAAGGCAGTATGAAGCCATGCCTACGGTTCCTGGTCTGCGATTGTAACCCAGCCCCCACAAAGCATGCATGGTGGGCTGTTCCCTGCCACCCTTGACACCGGAGCCATCATCATGGAGACTTTGGTCATTCCCTGGTCCAAAATTGACACAGTGATATACTTGGCACACAGCCATCCATTGGAAGGACACCTTGGGAAGGCAAACACATTGGCCAAGGTGAAAGATTGTTTTCACTGGCCAGGGATATGAGCAGTAGTGAAAAACTTTGCTAAGTGCTGTGCCACATGTCAGCAGACTGCCCCTCATATTCCACTATTGCCAAAATCAGCCTGGGGCATAAATACATACTTGTGCTGATGCGCTATCCGGAGGTGATCCTGCTGAGGAAAGCCACCTCCTGGGCCCTGATCCAAGAGCTATTCCTCCTGGCAAGCCAAGTGGGGATTCCAAAGAACATACTCACTGACCAAGGTACCCTTTTGTTTCCAAACTTATGGCTGATTTATGTAAACTGTGGGCACTGGCAGTATGTCACTTTGCCCTTCAGTAGTAACTGACTGATAAATGAGGTCCTGAAGCCACATTGGGTATACTCCACCACTTATGTAGATGATGTAGTCATCCATTGTGGTCCAACCTTGAAGCTCTGAGGTGGGCTGGACTTATGTCTAACCCCAAGAAGTGTCACCTGGTCTTGGCTGATGCTTGATACCTGGGGTTTCGGATCGGCCACGGGCTGCTCCGGCCCCAGATGGAGAAAGTTAAAGTGGTGCAGAATGTCACCAAGACCCAGGTATATGCTTTCCGGGGGTTACTACAGGAGTTTTTTGCCATCTTTTTTTTTCTTGGCAGTACCCATCTCGGATCTAAAAAAGGTGCCTGGGGGTGAGTCCGTTGGACCAAGAAAACCATTGCATCCTTCAAAGCACTAAGAAATGCCCTCTCAGCTGAGCCGGTCTTACAGCGGGAAGTGCTGGTGATATGCAGGGCCATCCATGAGCTGTGATACTACCTGATGTGTAGGAGGTTCCTCCTTGTGACGGACCATGCCCCCCTGCAGTGGATGGCCCAGATGAAGGACACCAATGCCAGGATGACACTCTGATTCCTGGAACTACAGGACTTGTGTTTTCAGGTCTGCCACCACCCAGGATCTTGACACAGCAATGCGGACGGCCTCTTTTACCTGCCGGCTTTGTGGATCTCCATGCTGCCCTGGGCCCCTGGTCGGGTCTTCTTGGACAGTGTCTGACAGCATCTTCAGCAAGGGCTGGCTAGACAGGGGCAAACACGCGCTCCCCCGCAGAGCCCCACCTTGCCTTTGCAGGGGACTGTGTGTTCAGACCTTGAGCTTGCTACCATCCTAGCCAGCTATCTAAACCACTAATTCCCCTTTTCTTTACCCAACCCCCCACGCTGGGCGAACCGGACCTGCTGTCTGACTTGTACCAGCCAGACAAATGCTCATGAACTGGGGCACCGTGATGCAGACCTCCAAGCCACCAAGAGTTTTAATCTCCCTTCCTTTTTCCCTCTCTTCTTTTGGAAATAAACCCAAGCCTCACCCAGCGCGTCTGTCCCATTTATGACCCAATTTCTGTCACATTATTGTGCTCTTCCTTGTCTTGTTTTTGTTTTAGTTACCACATTGGTTTTGTTATTCCTTCATCTCGCATTGTTCACGCACTTGTTAATCTCACGTCTTGTTGTACAAATCTTATTCTTGTCTGTGTTACTTAGGCTCTTTTTTCTTTGTCTTTGTACCACATTGTTCAAATAAACTTTGCTCACAAGAAGTACTTGCCTGCAATTCCTATCACCAACCCATTACAAATATATAAACTCTGTGAGTTACAGTTAACGTTAACCTGCCATTCCTCTTGTGGTCTAAATGCAAAAAAATAGATATTGAACAGATATATTTACATACGTAGTATATACAGTAATACTAGGTACGTATTACTGAAGTCTATTAATGCAATGGCCGTGGAGGTTGATTAAGTGAATCACCCCTTTGAAGGAAAAGTGGCTGTTTATCATGTTAAGTTGTGTTTTGCTGTGTCTTCTGTTAATTATGTGTTTTAGTTATAGCTCTGTACTGATTAATGTGTCCTGTCATTTTTCATTGTTTCTGTAAAGTTAATGTTCAATCCGCCCACCTCTCTGTCCTCATGTAACGTGTGCATGCTATTGTGGGGAGTACTGCTTGTATGTTCATAAAGTGAAAGTGACCATTTGTCATTGTGAACACAGTGAAGGTGTGACCTCTACATTGAACCCATCCACACATGGAGCAGTTTTCAACAGCACCCAGGAAGCAGTGTAGTGGGACGATACCTTGCTCAAGGGTATCTCAGTGGTAACTAGGCCTGGACTTGAACTTGCAACCTGCCGATCACAAGGGCAAGGTCTTAATGTCAAAGCCACCACTGCTCTCATGTAGAGCACAGGGCAGCATCATCAGCATCCAAGAAGCAGTGTAGTGGGATGATACCTTGCTCAAGGGGCATCAATGGGCTAGGACTTGAACCTGCAACCCTCCAATCACAAGAGAAATTTCCTAACTACTAGGCTACCACTGCCCACTGGTCACTCCACTCCAGGGATGTGCATGTAGATGTGCTCACAAGAAGAATAAAGAGTGTGAAACAGGCAGGAAAATGTAAAGTGATGCTATTGCATCATTCATCCCTCAAGATTGCTGCTATATTTTTAAGCAAGACCAAAGTAATAGGTTTAAAACATTAACAAGACAATTACAAAAGTGATTTTTGCAATATTTTTAACTGTGTTACTCAATTTTAAAAGGTAATAATATTACTTATTACCACCAAAAGTAGAGTGATTAAAGTATATAAAAAGTCCTTTGTAATACAGTTATTCACATGCTGTTCATGGACTCAACCAAACTGTGCCTGGCCTGAAGAAAAGAGAAATACTTATATTAAGTTTATTTGATTTAAATATCTTTAAATAATGCTAATGAATAGAATAAAGAAAATCACTTCTAATGTTGAAAAAATGTATGATAAAATTTATGGACCAAACTACCCTCCAAGCAGAAGTCAAGTCAATTTAATTTCTATAGCGCTTTCTACAACTGATGTTGACAGAGGAAAGGAAAAACTCCTTAAACTGTAGGAAAAAACCTTGGGAGGAACCAAAGCTCAGAAGGGGAACCCATCCTCCTCTAGTTGAAACCGGATAGTAATAACAGACAAAAATATATAAATAAATAAATAAAAACATTTGTGCGTACTGAGATGTACTTAAAAATATTTGAATAATTGTAATATGAATGGAGTAGAGAAAACCACTTCTATTGTTGAAGTTTTATTGTATAGTACCATAAGCAAAAAATACTAAAACAGTATCAGCAGTTGTGTATAAAAATAAGCTTCTTTTTTTTTAAATAAGCTTTTCAAAATGTTCATTAGTAGGATATATTCTTTATTTACAGTGAAATAATTATTTGACCTCGCAATGGTTTTGTAAGTTTGCCCAGTGAAAAAGACATGAGTCTATCATTTTAACAGTTGGATTATTTTAACAGTGAGAGATAGTATATCTAAGAGAAAATCCAGAAATTCACATTATATAAAATACATAAGTTGACTTGCATTTCATCAAGTGAAATAAGTATTTGATCCCTTAGCAAAACAGGACTTAGTACTTGGTGGCAAAACCATTGTTGGCAGCACAGAGGTCAGACGTTTCTTTTAGTTGATGACCAGGTTTCCACACTTAACAGGAAGAATTTTGGTCCACTCCTATTTACAGATCAGCTCTAAATCAATAAGGTTTCACTGTATATAAGTGCAAACAGCAGCAATCAGTGCTTCTTTAACAGGTCTGGATTAGTTCAGCAGCTCACTTACTGTGAGTACAAAACAGAAGCTATTATACCTACAGAGAACGAGGGTAGGGGGCTTCTCATGGGAAGGCCTTGGGTACAAACTGGGCCAGATTTTAGGGATAATCAGGAGCTGGAGTAGACTCGCTTTCCCTAGAGTGTGTGTGGAGGCCCCAGTAACTCTGGCAGCTGCCTTTGTGTCCAGATGGCGAGGAAGGCAGAGCGTCGGGCAGGAGAGAGCTGCTGAACGATGACATGTTAGCCCCTCCGCCTGTCAAGCCAAAGCAAATAGCTGCAGGCTGCCCAGATCTGCTCTGCCACTACCTGCAGCTCGTGGGGAGGCCGTCCTGATTTATGCTAAGCATTGGGCTCAGCGTACTTCTGTCCAGCTTTCAAAAGCGAACTCCTCTGCAGGAGAAGGTGCTTCAGTGGCGCCAGGCTGCGGTGACAAATGTGATCCGAACCTGAGGCTGAGTGCCTCTCCTCCAGACGCCCCATAAATGCTCAGCCCCCTTCTAACCCTCAGACAGCCACTGCAGCCATCAATCCATATCCTCACGTCATACCGCCCTGGCACCAGAGACGTGATGCACTATGACTGCTCCTCTGCTTTCCGCACAGCATGTTCCATTTCAGGAACCCATCTCCAGCGGGTTTTTCAAATTATTTCTTTTTTGACGCATTCGGCTACCCCTTTTTGCCAAACTGTCACATGTCATTTGCCATTTAGCAAAGCACATGCAGACTGACGTGAATCTTATTGAAAATATTCTTCATTCAGTTTATGTCAAGTACAGTTAACTGCGCTTTTCTTTACATCAGTTACCAGGTTCTTCATAAAACGGATACCACCTGACAAAAGTAATTTGAGAGAGTGAATAACAGGACAGTTTCACTATAATAACTGTAATAAATTAGGTTGAAGAAAAAAAGAGCAGGAAATATGATAATGATAGGTCTTAGACAGCTGTTCCTGGGGTTCAGATCCCGGCCCCACTTGTTTGTGCCATTCTGGAGGTATGGAGGAGTCCATACCTCCAGAATGGCACAAATGTCATGATATATTAAGAAAAAATTACTGTTTGAGAATTAAGATTTCTAGCCCGTAATATAACTTACACTGCAGCATTGTAAGTTTTTTTTTAAAACCTAGTTGTAGACATATAAACATATAAAATAATATATTGAAAATAATATATTGACTAATTAAAGATGATTTTTACTTGTAATTTAATTCATTACAGTGTGGAGAAGTACTTAATACCCAAAACAAGGGCCAGTGCATCACCTTTTACAATCTAAGAAATCTTCAATAAGTTGAGCATCATAACTGATAATCATTACCCATTCAAAGTTATTATCCTTTTTTCTAACTCTAGCCTATTTGGTCTGGCTCTCTGGACCAATTCATCTAAATTAAATAATTAATTTATGTATTGTGACATAACTCTTACATATATTATATACTCAAATGGAACCTGCTCAAAATGGCTGTTATGTTCAGGGTCAGACAATCAGACACCAACTACAGATAGAAGACTTTGCATTTAATTTTGCATTTGGATTATGTTTTTAATAATAATTAGTATTTTCAAATGATGATGACACTATTATCTGATTAAAATCCTTTATTTCCAGAATGTGGTTAATCTATTAGACGTCTATATTGTCCCACTATCAGAATCTAATATCTAATTTGCAGACCCCCCCCCCCCTTTTTTTTTTGCTAATTTTGCTTTGCTAATTTGTTGATGCTCTCTCCCATTATCTGATCAAGTACAAAGGAAAGATTTAAGATGTTTTAACCGACCAGTTTCAATATATAGATTAAAATAAAAAATAAAAATAGAATTAAATATACCAGGGAAATCCTAACCTAGTATTATCTTGCTGAAAAACGATTCACAATGACAGTATGCATGTCATCCATACTGTGGTCACTGATGCACACCTATATACCATGTTAGCTCTTATGCTGATCACTGCTAACAGCCAGGATGGTCCATTTTGACACCATGAACTCTTTGCATAAGGGAGTTTCAGGTTATATTACTTGATGCAGCCGTATATTGTGTTAAGTAACAATGGCTTCTCAAGTCCTCCAGAGCCCATGTGGATATATTTATCATAGTAGCAAGACAATTTCTCATACAATGCCTTCGGGGAGCTGGAAGGCCACAAATAGTCAAGAGGAGTTTTTGTCTTTGTCCTACATGAACAAAGATTTTTCTAGATTCCCTGAATCATTTCAGGATATTATGAACTGTATATGGTGAATGACTTAAACTGTTAGCAACCTTGTGTTAGGAAAGTTCTTTTTAAACTGACTGACAATTCCATGAAGTCTGGCACAAAGTTGCAAACCATGGCTCATCTTTACTTACAAAGTTTAAGCCTTTGGTGATGTTTCTATAATATTCAATCAGGATCAGTAATAAGCATCTACCTATTATGGCATGTTTCAAAAGGTTTTCTACTTTCACTCTTCTTCTGCCTAAGTTGTTGTAGGCATGAAATCAGCCAGTGAAATGTTTAGCTATTTATTTCTAATTTTGTCAGTTCAAAAGAAAACAATCACACTGTGGACTGTGGTAAATTCCAGAAATGTATGATCAAATTTCCTTTTAATCCCTCCATGTTGGATTTTTATGTTTCTGCTACTATGGCAATAAAGTTTATGTATGTTTATGTATTAATATGTATGTATGTATGTATGTATGTATGTATATATGTATGTATGTATTTATTTGTTATTATTAGTAGCAGTAGTAGTAGTATTTTTGTTGTTGTAATTATTATTATATTATTTAAAAAAAATTATTTGTTTGTTTATTTGTTTATTTATAGCATACCCTACAATTGTCATAGTATTAATTTCCATTTGTAGCAAAAACAGAGAAGGAGCCAGAACCTGATTCTATTTGTTTGCACTGATAAAGCTTGAATTCATTGATCAGTATCACAGTGCAACCCAAGAAATAAGTCTAATTTGCCAATCAGCAAAACACAGTGAAATAATCAGTACAATAGATAAAAAACAAATAAAAACACAAATACTACAAACAGTCCTGAGAACTAGGATTAAAATGTAACTGTAGAAGGGTAGCTCATCAAGTGCAGGGTTAGAGAGCACTGTTAAAACATTTCAGAGACAAGGGTCTTACCAGTGACTAGGAAGGTGCAGCGTCCGGCGCCAGCCTCATTAATGATGTCGCAGGTGTATTCTCCATAACCCTCGCGTGTCAGCGTGCGCACCGTGTAGTCTGTCTCATCTCGATTGTCAAAGTGTCCAGCATGGAGCAGACGTGAGCCCAGTCGCCACTCGAAGCGCAGCACCCGTGAAGGATGCGCCCGCAGCACGCGGCAGTTCATGGCCACTTGCCGGTTTAGACCCTGTCGCACTTCTGACCACACAGGCTCCACTGCTGGAGGGTCTGCACATAAATAACAGCGGCATAAGTTTCAGAAACAAATTTTTCTGTCATGCATGAAAAACAAATGAGGCACAATTTACTGGTTCAAACACAAAACAGGTTTTTCAGTAAATAATAATAATAATAATAATAATAATAATAATAATAATAATAATAATAATAATAATAATAATAATAATAATAAATACATGAATGTGATCAACCATAACAATTAAAACGCCTGCCTCAAATTGTGTATACATGCTACCTAATACAGTATATCCCATCTCCGGACAGGTGTGTAGTATATAACTAGACAATGGCATTCCCTTTACCGGTCAGTACTGTTAATGCTGACTCAAGTATATTTCTTTATATTCCTTTAAAATTTGTGTTTTAAATTGTTTAGTAATGTAGTTATTTCTAGAAATTATATATTTAAAAACTATTTCTAGCCTCTGCAATGGGTTGGCCTCCTGTCCAGGGTGTACCCTGCCTTGGCCCGGGGTCTGCTGGGTCTGGCTCCAGCTTGCCCATGACCCGAAATGGATTAAGGGGTATGGATAATGGATGGATGGATATTTTTATCCTGCCTACCAACCTAATTCCAATGTATATATTTTTGACACCTCAACACCTCAACATTGAACAAACAAACTGTTTAGACCTTCCCTGCACAAATTATAGCACCTTCTATGCACACAATGCATGTTAAGTTGTGTGTGCAAATAGAGCAAGTACAGAGATCACAGACGAAGTACATGAAAGAGCTAAGAGAGAATGCTGACTCAAAAACTGCTAAAAAGTCATTATGAGAGGAATAAAATCTCCACTGTTGAACCTGATTGGAAGAACTGAGTCTTATTGTGCTCATTTTAACCAACTCTAGCTCAACCAACTTGGGCTAATGAAATTGCTTTTCATTTGTCAATATGATAGGCTTTGACACAAGTCACAGTGAGAGATTAATGTGGCAGCAACAGTGTGGGAAACAATATAAACAAACAGGTCTTAAATCTGCTTAAATTAATTGCTCCAAATCAACCTAACGCGAGGGAGAGTCACTTAAGTACTGCTGGAGGACAGCAAAAAGCAGATGAGCTCTGAGCCAAATTAATTTGAGAGGGCATTTTCTCCTGCACACCCCTTTTACATTCTGTACACTAAGAATGTCCAAATGTGGACAACTGCAGACAGAAACCACAATGTGTTTTGCAGCTTAAAGCATTACTGTTGCTCAGGAAAGGCTGTAAAGGCATGTAATCAACAAGCAAAAAAGAAAAAAGTTTTAAATGTGCATTACGTTAATTGAGCTGTAAGATGCAACTTTTCCTTTCATTATGATGCTACAGTGCAGTGGAGAGGGCTTATCGAGAAAGATGGATAAAAGATGGGCCTGCGATTCTCCACTCATTACATTAAAATTGCAGGTTGAGTATTTTCCAAAATAACAGTTTGTAGGCTTCTTGAGTGGCACAGACAAAATTGAAGTAAATGGAGTTCTACGGTGGAGAGAGACAAATATCTCACGGAAGCCACAGAAATGCTGTTATGTAATGGGAACAGCTTTTAATGAGAGCATATGCTGGAGCACAACAGCCAAGCCATCCACTTTGCATCATCAGCTTCATGCTGGCAACAAAGGAAACCCCAGAGATATCTGCCTGGGAAGTGTTGAACAATGTTCCTGAGATGCTGCAAGGCAGAAATGGTGTTGCATCACCAGTTTTGGGAAATTATAATTTGTTATTAGTCGCAAGGGTCATTATAGGCGGCGATACTGGACTCAAGTAGCGAGGACCAAAAAGCTATAAAGTGAATCATTAGAACTTTTCCAAAAGCCTTCTGGGTCCCACTTATGGTACTCTTCCAATAAAGCAATTAAGTAAAGAACTACCACATTTCAGCTTTGGCAGAAGCTCCCTAAGAGTCCACAGCTCAACATCAGCTCCTTAGAATGGCCGTGCTCGTACAATCAAAACGGCAAAAGGAATAAATGGAGCTGATATAAATACCACTGACCTAATTTATATAGCAAAAATGTGAATAATGTTTGTGCTTATGGTAAACTGTGAAACCTCAGTTTACATACTGTTGATAAAACATGTTTAGCATGGAAAGCAGAAGAACCTTGTTCACCCTGATTCTTATTCTGCACTGAGTAAATATAACAATATTTCAAAGGTCTGAAATTATTCAAAAGATTGCTGCTGATAACGCTTGTGGTTCACTAGGGTCAAACACCAGTAGATCATCAACAATTTGCTCACAGGTTATGGAGCATATGCAAATGCGCTGCTACCGCCAAGTAGCAGAAGGTGAGGCGGATGCCCCTGATAAAGAGGGCAGTCAAAGGCCACAAAGCACATACAGTACACTATATAGTCTGCAGTTCATGCCACTATTTTCAATCAAAGTGAAGCTTTTTAGTATTCACCAGCAAGACAGCCCTAGTAGCAAAAATCAAAGCTGCAATTTGCAAAGGAAAAAAGAGTCAAGTTAATTTTTCTGGAACAAAAACATTCATTTTAACTCTCTATTTCCAGTTATTGATGTTATTTTTTGTGCAGGTGCAGCTTTTGGATGCTATTGATCACAAGTCCACTCAATCAAATGAAAAATGGGTCATTCCTTTATAAAAACAAATAAACTTATTTTCCTACGCCACCAATCATCTCTTTCCAACTGTTGCTATCCAATGTCGACCTGGTCAATCTTTGAGTTCTGTTACCCACAAATATATTTAGATTTTAAACTTCACGTAAAAACAAAATTGCATTCAGGTCCTGTAAAAGCGAGCTCTAACACTCAAATGTATTTAATTTAAATCATTATTAATATTTAATGTTTCTCTTTAAGCAGGACAAACTTAATTCCAGATTCATTTTTTTTATTAATTAATTAAATAAATACATAAATAAAAAAGGCTCAAATACAACTGCTAAACCATTACACAGTAAGATCTATTTCTTTATTCTTTATTAAGTATAAACCTCTGTGCAGCTGTACTAATGGCCCCATTTTATCTGAGAAAGCTATAAAGTGTCCTGTCAGGCCCTATTTAATGACCTTGTTTACAGGGAACACATATGCTGACCTTTTCCAGTCGTTCAACATGGTTGATCAATTCAATATTGTT
This sequence comes from Lepidarchus adonis, assembly GCA_037576955.1. Taxonomy (NCBI): domain Eukaryota; kingdom Metazoa; phylum Chordata; class Actinopteri; order Characiformes; family Lepidarchidae; genus Lepidarchus; species Lepidarchus adonis. Next base: position 5,829,377 of record JBBIGC010000152.1, on the reverse strand, counting down.
CTATGACAATAGGGTTATTAAAATTTCAGACCAAATTTACAGCGCTGGAGCTAATCCGGGAAGATTATTTCATACACGTCTGTGACCATAATGCAATTCTCATGAAATAGGCCCCAAGGCCATTCCAGTTTTATAGATGCAGAGAAGGTAAAATTAATTAAAAACAATAATCTCTTTATTTAATTCATTTTTGCTAACGAAACGTGATAATGACTTTTGATGTGAGGCTTGTTCATGCCTCAGGTGCATGACATGGCACCTTATGCAATGGCATTGAGACCAGAAAAGATGCATATAAGAGTGTGTGTGTGTGTGTGTGTGTGTGTGTGTGTGTGTGTGTGTGTGTGTGTGTGTGTGTGTGTGTGTGTGTG
>JBBIGC010000152.1:5817472-5828906 GCA_037576955.1 Lepidarchus adonis | reverse complement strand
TGTGTGTGTGTGTGTGTGTGTGTGTGTGTGTGTGTGTGTGTGTGTGTGTGTGTGTGTGTGTGTGTGTGTGAACATGGGCTTCATTTGTGAGTTTTGGTTCCATTTAAGACATAAAATGCAAAGTCAGTGCCAACAGGCAAACTCTTGAAACTGTAATTGTGTTTTGTTCATAGATTGCCTTTCAGCAAATTCTTGAGACACATCATTTTCTATTATTAAACGAAGTCTCTCAATAAAATGTTTAGAGACACTAACACTAATTAATGCCAGTTTAAGTTGAAAACAATATTGTCTTGTGTTGGGCACACAGACTAAAAATATATATAATCAACCACAATTCTGTTATTTGCACCCTTTTCCACCCTCCATTCCTTCTCAAATTTATATGGATCCTAAATAGGCTGAAGTACATGGAATTTCTATTTCTAGGCAGAAAATAAAGCACATAGCAAATCAATCTCCGCAGACAAACACTGACAATTCAACTGGTTGTACTGAAGAGGTTAGTGACGTTCAACATTGCACTTTAATAGGAAATCAAATTTTCAACAACTTGTTGGAAAGTGGTATCAAAAGCATAATCTACAGTAAACCCTAAGCTTCATCACCCAACAGCAAGCAGTGCTTGAAGAATAAATGTGAATCCTCACAGCCATGTCTTAAATTGTAAACAATAGCTTTTCCATAATAGCATGGTGTTATAGCACCAATGGAAGACCAACTCTTTATTATGGGTATGGTTTTGGATTGTTCAGTTTTGGATGCTGCTAAAATACATATGGAGATCAATTTTAAAAGCTGAGAAGCTATGTTTTGTTCTATTCTCAGTGATACAGAGCAATTTCATTTAAAAATGAGTCCCTGAATGTGTTCTTAATTTGTGCCTAAAACATGCTATTGTCTAACTGGGTTGTTTACACGTTTGATCATCATTTGCTGGTATAAAAAACAAGCATGCATTTCTTATTTATATGCATTATGCTTATTTGGTATGATTTAGCTATTAACTGCACTTTAAATGTAAAACAAAATAAAAAAGGTTTTGAATTTAAATTTAGCATATAAACTGTACAGCATTTCCCCAACAATAACTCTACTTGAATTTTACAAACCTGCATGTTGGGTGCGGCTTGCTTAAATAGGGTGGCCTCTCTAAAAACATGAAAACACATTCGCTAAAAGTATAATTCAGTGCACAAAAAGGCTGAAATGATTACTTGAATTTAAATGTACTGTTTACTGTAGCGACAAACAGTTTGAAAATCATAAAGTAAAAATACCTTTCTTCAAAATGATTTCTGCTGCTTTGCTGATGTTGGACATGCTTTCATTGCTCTTTGATATTTGCTTTGTGAATGCAATGACCTGGAAAATTCTGCAGTGTATGACTTGCATTGTGGCATGATATTGGTGAGTCATTTTTATCAATTTAATCATTAATGCTCAACTACGGTATAATGTCACTACCAGTATAGAGTTGCAAGTCAGATGCTTTTACTTCAGATTGGCTTATTTCAAGAGTTTTAAACATAAATGAGCTTTTCTGTGATGGCCTATAATGTGGCGCAGCCTATCGTTGGGGAAATATGGTAAAATTAAAATGCCATTAACTACTATATGTGTGACTGTATGTTTCAGTAAAAAGTAGTCACATCTAGGTGAAGCCATGTGATGAAGGGTTAAAACTGAAGTAAACTCGTTTATACATTACACTGGCTGAATAATAGTTATTTTAAGTAGAATTCTCACTCTTTCAGAACTCATAATCTGAACTGGCTAATTGTCTGTGAAGAGCAAGTAGCAGAACTGCACTCATGTGTAGATCTGTACAGAGTACACAAAGGAAAAAATGACTGGAGGAATTTACTCAAAAAGCTCTTGATGTCAATTACCTCGATTCATTTAAGTTACTTAAGCTTAATTTTATGTTTTGTACAAAATGCGTAAACAAATTAGCAAGAGCAATCTGCATTAGAAAACAGTCACATAAACTTCTTGGATAAGACTTCTGTAAGGCACAGAATGCAAAAATGAGATGAAAAAAATGTCTTTTTCGAGTTTCGAGTTTCTCAGCTGAGGATTTGGTATTGTGTTGAAAACAATTCAGCACTACTTGTGTGGAATTTACAATTTCAGATAAAAAATAACATAGTATGGCCATGTAAAAAAGAGGTTTAATGTGTAACTTAAAAGTGAGGTATAGAGCCATATTGCACATTGGGCATATAGCTGTTCTGTTTCAATAGCAGCACTGATAGTTGCTAGTGCTAGACATTAAACAATGCATAGAAGAATGAACAATGTGGACATATGTATTTAAAATATGCATGTCAAAATATTTAGTAAAGCAGCCTGAGGGTCTGGTGGTAAAAACTGTTGATGGGTATGTGCAATCATGCTTAAGTATTGTCTGCCATATGGTAAAAAGAAGGATAGTGTAATATATAGGCTAAGTGGCTATGTTCCTTGATGATGCTGTGTGTCTTTGACTGATAGACAGTATTCTGAATGGCAAGGAATCTTTTGCCCCAGTAATGTGCTATGCTGCCTCCACCACTCTCTATAGTGATTTGTGACTGTGGTTAAAGCATTTTCCATAATACACTGTCTTGTAGATCATCAGCCAGCTCTTGATGGGGCACCTGTGTAGTTTGTGAATATACCGACATTTATGAAAAAACTCTCTTATTTTTCTCAAGAATAAGAGCTGCTGGATCATGGTATAAATATGCTGTGAACACACAAAGAAACTAAAGGCTGCTGACACTTTCATCATTACCATTATGAATAGATGAGAGTGTCCACTTCCCTGCTGTCTCCTGAAGTCCACAATCATCTCTTTAGAGTAAATGTTAATGTTTGTTGATGTGGTACCAGCTGGTTAATGTGACAACATCCTCTATGTAGACCTTCTCATCATTGCCCCTAATAAGGCCCAAGAGGGTCATGTTATCAGCAGTCGTATTGATTCAAACTGTGCTTGGCAGCAAAGTCATAAGTGATCAGGGAGTACAGGAAGGGGCTACGCACACAGCATTGTGGAACACCTAAGTTGAGGATTAATGAAGGGGAGGAATGACTGCTAATTCTCACCTCCTGGGTGTTTCAATGAGCGTATATACACATTTTGAGGGACTGAAGTTGTTGAACTTTAATAAATAGCATTCTCACATTTGCATCTCACATATCCATTTTCTTTGTTGAGATGGAGATATATATGTATGTTGCCAAGGCAATGGTCTCACCCATGGCTCTATTTGATCTGCATGCAAAAGGATCTAAGATGTCAGAAACGGAGACACAGTCTTGACTTTCTGCTCAAATCATGATGACTGATATAAGTGTGACAGGGTGGTAGTTGTTTAAACCTGAGGCCACCTGTTTCTTGGGAACAGGACTAATGGTGAATTCCTTGAAGTAGGTTGGGACCACAGGCTGAATTGGGGATCTTTGCAAAGGACCAACTCACGTCAGCCATTTCTATCTTTTTCATGATTCATAAGAATATTAGTTCTAATATTAGTGTTAGTTCTCAGCTGAGGATTTGGCTATGAAAGTGATGAGTTTTTTTTTTTTTCTTCACAAGATGCATTACACCTCCCCCTCTGCTTGGGACACTTGAGAAGCAGCACGCATGCAGGTTTTTTACACATCAAAGCTGTTGACTCGCCGAAGCCATTTCTTCACGCCTCTAATGCTCTTTGCTTCAGAGAGCTGTGCCTCGGCCCTTGATCGAGTTACTAAAGGCGGCTTTGCAATGCGGCTGGAAACCAAAGGCGAGCGTCTACTTCCCGCTGGGCTCCGGCTCCACAGCCCCAGAAAGCAGCCTCAGAGGATTGGCACGGAGGGATCTACGCACTGGGGAAACTCGCCAGCTGAGAAAGCCTCTACTAATAAGGGGAAAGCTCTCAGTGAGGAGCAGAGACAAGGAAACTGTTCACATGTCAGTGGCGGTTACTCAGTCCTATAGCATGCTAAACAAAACCTTAGAATTTGGGCCACAGAAGGCTAGTGCAGGTTCACTCCCACATCCTGTGCTCATTTCATACCTGGAATCATTTTTCCCTGCCTCCGTTACTTGGCATTGCTGCCCATCACTCATGCGTTTAAGATTGTGGTTCTGACTTTGAAGTAGTGCACTAAATCCTCACTCCAAATTGAACTCTAAACCAGCATGACCACAAAAACAAACGAAAATCTGTCAGAGATCCATAGACATCTTATTTGACTCCATCAGAAGAGAGCTGAGGTTGAAGGGGCCTTTAGATGTAGTCCTTACTTTTTTTGGTTTGTTTGGGTCTTTTTTTTTAGAAAATGGTTACATATAGAATCATGACAACTTAAAGACATTTAGGCCATTTTAAGGCAATCCCATGTTGTGTATGATTCTTTAAAGAAGAACCATAAAACATAAATTGTTCTAAATGCCTTCATATATAAATATATATATATATGTATATATATAGTTTTAGAATGAGCTGTGTTAGTCAGAAAGTCATGAGATTTGAGATGATTTCTATTAACCAAACATGTTATGTACATGAATTAGCAACATTTTATAATCCTACTAATTTATTATATTCCCCAGAGGCATTTTTAGTAAAACCAAGAGTCAAACGAAAATGCATTTTAATACTTATGCAGATACTGTAAAAGATATAAGTTAAAAACAGAAAAAAATGTCTTTATTTTCATGTTTTGCTTGTGTATTTACTATATGTATCACATACCTATAAGGATAGGTATCTTGCTATATGTAATTATACAAAGAATGCAGAGCTTTCCTGAAGATTGCATTCTTTTGTTTCTTGTGCATCCTTTAAGCCTTTAAACATCAATGGTTAGGATCCCCATAGGCCCTAGTGAGTTGGTAATATCTGGGGGCTGAATCATTCTCAGTAACACATTATTGGCAGGTTAATGTGTGTCTGCTGGAAGGAATGGATCACACCAAACATATTCTAAATTTCTTGTAAACATTGACAAAAATTTTGGATGCAATTATCAATATATCAATAACAGCTGATGGGTAATGATGCATGCCTAATGAAGAAAAAAACATTTAATCTTACAAAGGTGCTATGAATAAAATTAAAAATATATCATAAAAAATCCTTGTATTTGTAAAATTAATTCCTAACAAGGTACATTATGTGAAAATTTAAATTTCATAAATGTAGAATACAATGCGATTCATAGTCAGAATTGCATTGTATATTTATTTACTGTGCTTAACATATGTTCACACAGTGTGAAACTGCTATTGATATGGATTTTGTGGAAGCTGATTCTTGCATAGCAGCACATCATATACTCAAGAAGTTGTAGTGTCATCAGACATGTGCTCTTTTGAAGGTTAATAGCTTGTTCTCCAGCATTCAAATGGAGGAAGTCATCAGTATTACACAACAGGCAGACTGTCTGTTTTACCAACGTACAGGGCAGTTTGCTCTTTTTCAAATTCAGTGTGTCCAGTTAGTCAGGAAGTGCGCTGTACACCCACAGTGTGTGAGTCATTATTCAGTGGGAACTTGCCCTGTTATATCTTTGACCTTGGTTTAATCACCCACAGGTACACCTTCCATAGTAAGAGTCCTTGCAGAGAGTGTGAGTCACCTAATTTCTCTTGTCTCCTGGCATGGCAGCATGTTTTAGAAAATAATGATCTATGTTCATCTCACTTCCTTAGATACGGCTCTTAAGAAATCGTTCTCTCTGTTTTTTCTCCCTGTTTAAATTGCAGGCATATAGCATGTAGTTTGGAAATGTTGTTTAGCCCAACAGATATTTTAATTCACATAAATGACTGCAGGAGCTTCAGAAAAGCCAATTGTCTTTCATATACTCAACCAAACTTTACAAATTGAGAAATTAAAGTGCACAGTGTGAGTTCTTTGAGATTGTTGAGATTGTATGTTCAAGGGGTTAATGTGTTGTGGTTGCCTATACAATAGAGGCCAGAACATGCCCTTTCTGCTGATGCTATAGTATGTTACTGTTGTATCAGCAGTGCCTCTTAGGCTGAAGGAAAGATATGACACACATGTATGTGCTGCTGTTATCAGTGTACCCTTTGTAGCATCTCACAGCAAGGTCATTTAAAACAAATGACAGCAGAGCATCACATGCATTAACTTTATGTCCCAAGGATAGAAGAATGACTTCTAGCGTCTGGTGCATGCCACCGTTACTAATTAGCCATTAAGGAGACTCTCAAAACCAAATGTTTTCAGGACGCAAAAATGAACTAGGGTGATGAAAGCATGTGATGTACTTGACAGTTTAATCCTTTGTTTACAATCCAGCAACTGCATCAATGAAGAAGCGGCTAACCTTTGATATGTGCTGTCATCAGTACATAATCACAAACAATTTGGAGAAAATTCATAGGAATTGCATTTCAGAGCCGATCAAAACTTCATTAATTTTGCTTAGCGAACACAGTCATTAATGACTTTCTAAGACGTGAGAGTAATGCCAAATATGTCACGGGAATAAGGGAAAAATGAACAGCTAGAGCTAGGAGCATCACTCTGCCAGCAGATGGAGGACATCACTGCTACAGTTTCTAACAAAGCCAATGATTCATAGATCTTCCTTAGTCTGTCCACACCTGGTTTTGAACAAACAAGCCCAAGAATAGATATATACAGTACAGTCCTGTGCAAAAGTGTAGGCACCCCTTGCCAAATAACATGCTTTGTTGAGTTTTTAAGTGAAAACTATTGCAAATCATCTACAGTTTACATACATATGCACTTATTTGCAGAAATTAACAGAATTGTCCTATGGTGTTTATTTGTGCAAATATGTTGAAAATGTACATATTTAGGCTCCCTGTAAAAAACATTTAATTTTGCATGCAGCTTTATCTATTCAGTCACATCTAAGTCATATCAATGACATTTGATACTCTGAGAACTCTGACTGTCTACCGATCTGAATTACAGTGCATTCAACTGTAAGGGAAGCCTTATGCTTCTTATATATGATTATCAAACATGGTAGCACACATAAAGCTTGAATTCCACACGATGATATATCTCACCTTAGTCAAAGTAAACACACCTTCACTGTAACTCCTCTGTCCAACCCACAGCCAGAATAAATCACCAGTTTGATAGAGCTAAAGCCAAATATCTGCAGATTTATTACCTGGATTGTCCAAAATGTCAAATGTAAATGGGCCAAAAATGTTATAAAATTTACATAATTTAAAAAGTTTCCATGAACCTTTGTCTAAATAAAAATGGTGAAAATATATTAAGGACATATTGAAAAGTCTAGGTATTTGGCAAAATCATAAGATCACAGGCATAACACATTAACATGTTTAGCATGAGTCACAGAAACCATTCTCCACAGTTTGACACATCTTCCTCAATGACATGCAAAAGAGGCACTTGCCACCACTGGATTTCACCCATATAACGCTCATATTGTTCCTTTCAATTCTTTTCCTCTTGAAATTTTTCTTTGCTCAAGTGACTGTCATATTGCTTTGATTTTAAATATTCTGTTCAAATCTCCATGAATGAATACCAAATGAGCACTGCTGGGAATAAATTAGCCGGCTGTTAATTAGGCGTTAAGCCATCTTTTGAATAGCACATTTAGGAGAGGAGAGTTCCGTGAGGCCAAGGGGTCTCATCTTTCAAAATGACAAGAAAAAAATAGCTCCTCTCTGACCATCTTATCTTATACTGTTGAACCGCAGAGGTTTTTATGTGGCACGTTGAGTCAAGCCTGTTTTCAGTGCATTCCTGCTTCCAGTGTAAGAATGGAGCAAGAAGAACTTGCGTTGAGCTCTGCTTGGGTTTGCCCTTGAATTCTCTTTTTTAAAAACACACATTTTTCTGAAACTGCATTTACAGTTCACAGTGAATGATATCACTGCAAATAGTGCTTTCTTAAGAGTGGGGGCGCTATGAATGAACCATATAACACTTGGCCTGGCTGTTTTAGCTTTCACCAGAATGAAACTTAGGTCAGTCATTCAATTATTAATACTAAAAGAAGATTCCAGAAGTTTTTCATAAATTCCCCATAATCAAATAATCATAACCATTTGACCAAGGCCAAGGTATGAAACATACAGAGAATTGTTCACTGTGGTGGTGATGGGACTAGATAACTGAAGTGTTTAAGTGCTTTTAAACCTACCTCACAGGATGCTATTGCATGACATGGTTATGACACATTTGGCTTCAATGATTATGTTGGAAAATAAGCAAAATGGCTTTATTTACATTGTTGGCATAATGACCCCTGGTTCCTATCACTATCATGGCAAAATAATCAGTTAAATTCCACTACAGTTCACCATTTTCACATACTTCTGAATGAGCAGGTTCATAGATCATTGATATGTATAAATAAAAAAGTATAAAGCATAAATCTGAAAAATTAGATCTTTAAGATACAATTTTCGTTAACTTTGAATTGTTCTGTAACTAAAACAACAAATGGAAAAGATCCTAAAGAGCCATTTTTTTAAATAATGTGAAGATTTGAAGAAACTTTTTTTTACTAGCCAAAAAAATTATCAAAGCACAATGCTGGAAGGGAGAAGGCTACCACTGTGCACACAACACTGTATACAACTATATATAATTGTCATAGAAGAGCATTGACCCATAGAATGGTACACTGGAGCAGCTGCACATGATTCTACTGTCATCATTACTAAAGCACAGCGTGGGCTAGATGGGTGTAAAAGCCCCAAGGGTATTGGTCTGTGGACCAGGGGACGTGATGGAGCTTGATTTGACAAGTTTGGGATGATCTGTAATGACATTTGTGATCCAGAAATAACCATGTGACCTCACTAAATAGCGACCTAATAGTATTCAACCTCACAAAATCTCCTATGGCTCAGTGCTATCAAACCCTAACAGCAATGTTCTAGCATCTAGTGTAAAGAATAAGAGTTGGGTCTGTTATACATTTCCCAGTGATTTCAGAAGTGTTGGATGATCAGGTGTCTACAAATGTTTGAACATATGGTGTGCATATTGTTATTTTTAATGGCACACACCAAAAACTGTACACTCCATGGTCCCAAAAGACATACTTACACTGCACAATGAGCTCGACCACAGCTTCTCGAGGCTTTACATTGAAGCCGTTGTACTGGCTGGTTTGGCAGCGGTACGAGCCGGTCATCTCGCGGGACACATTGACGATCCGCAGCACCCCATCATAGCTCTCCATCTGCATGCTTCCATCTGGCATGGGCACCTCCTTATCGGCCCTTGACCACAGGATGATAGGCTTGGGCTTTCCTGAAACAAGGCACTCCAGCTCCACCGTCTCGCCCTCCCGCACCACCAGTGGGGACTTGCCCCGTGGAACGGTCAGGTTGGGAGGAACTAAGAAAGAGAAAAACAGAGGAGGAACTGATATGGGGCTCTAGAAAGCCAACAGACGGGGTCGCTTAGAATGGTCAACAGCGGTAGAATGATGTGGTAATGTGTAAAGCATGTGCGCTGATCAAGACTGACAGAAATGCTTATGGAATGATAATATGCTAAAAAGCAAATGTCTGATTTGAACCATGAGCCATGAAAGGAAAGGTATGCACCACAACAGCTATACGTACGATCAAGTAATGTGAAATGATCAGTTAATGCAAGAGCATGAGGCAATATGTGGACCAGTGAGGACCAAAAATAATTATATTAAATAAGATTTTCATGACCAAAGACCATAAGTCATAACCATAATATATGGTTGCATTATTCAAATATCAATAGTATATTGATTTAAAACTTCAGTAAACAAATTCAATGTGCCCACTGAGAACACAAAACACTTTCAGTACAGATTTAGCAAGGGGGTGCACAACCCTGGCACAGCGTCCAGCAGTTCGGTCATTTTTCTGCTCAAAGACGTTCATTATTACCTGACAATTAACACATTTAGCTGCATTTGTACATATGACACATTAATAAATCCAACTAGCTGACTTTCATTAATCCCACATTACGTTCATTAACAAAACAATGCTACTCCTTAGACACACATCTAATCACATATAAAGTCAACCTGAATCTAAAATCAGATCTCATTTTTCTTCCTTAATATTGGATTGACTTTAACACTCTAAACCAAACCAAATCACATCCAACCAGACCACATCCAGCACCTATTAGCTATTAACACACAATGCAGATAATATGCAATGTTCCATTTTAGTGAAATCACATTCAGGCCCACATTTCAGCAACATTTCCATTAATATTTTATTTCTCAATTGATTGGCAAAAATAACAGAAATTAAGAGGTATTGTAACTTAACCTAATGCATGTCTGTAGAGCCATTCTTTGTTCCTTTACATTTTGAATTTCAGCAGTGGACTTTTCAACAGCACATTGTTCCTTAATGGTAGAAACCATTTTGTCTGATTAGCAATGGCCTAAAAACAAGCCCTAATGAATAGCTGCTGTAGGACTAGAGAGTGGTGAGACCTAAATGGACTATGCCATTAAGCACTGGACACCTTTTCTACCAAAAGCCTGTAAATGTCCTAGATCCGGGCGCAATTAGGGGTGTTTGGACTAGCTGCTGTTCTCTCTGGTGCACACTAATGAAATCCTGCTCTATAACAGTTATTACTGGATCCCTGACAGTGCCATCATCACTGGAGAGAAGGTTCCTCTGGTTGTACATGTATCAGAGAAGTCTACTGAGACAGTGACCAAGTTGTCTAGTGTTGGTCAGCATCAGCCCTAGGTCATTAAATGCCACAAATGTTCTGGATACTCACTTAATTTTAAGCTGGTTTCAGGATTAGAAACATCAAACAGGTTTTGCTTTCAGCCGTATCATTCCTCCCCTCTGCAGCTGGTTACAGTGAGATGCAACTTATTCAGATGATTCATAAACGCTGTGTCCTTGACTGAAACTACAAAGAGCAGCTCAGTGTCAAGCTTTTCTTATAAAACCAGACAGCTTCAAACAACACACAAAAAAATGCTTATCTATTTCCTGGCCTCGACTGGCAGTCTGACCACAATCCTAAAGCGCAAAGTACTTGCAACTGTAAACAGTTTAAAAGATACGAATTGTTCAAGATCATAAAATGTCACTCGGTTTTGCACTTCTCTGCCAAGAAGAGGCGAGATAGTTGGAGTCGGACCAGCCATCAAACACTTTGACAAGACAAAAAATAAATAAGACTGACACAGTCCTTTGAAACAAGTGGAATGACATCACTTGCACATTGCCATAGCAACACATCAGCCTGTCAGTATCTGTCTGCCTAAGTCTCAGTGTGAATGTTCTTGCTCTATAAGCTTGACAGTGTTTCTTTGTGCGTGTTCGTGATAATGTGTTTTTGTGTTTGAATGAGTGCAAGTGTCTATGTGTGTGGAGCCACTTAGATCAGCAGGTGGCAGTAATGTAGTGCATTTAGAAGTTTTGAACCATCCA
>JBBIGC010000152.1:5787372-5799560 GCA_037576955.1 Lepidarchus adonis | reverse complement strand
TCTCTCTCTCTCTCTCTCTCTCTCTCTCTCTCTCTCTCTCTCTCTCTCTCTCTCTCTCTCTCTCTCTCAGCCACCTCTTTATCTGTTTGTGGCTGATATCAGAGGGTGTGTTGTCTTTGGCATGCAGCCGCCAAGGCCCTGACGGGAACTCGACCGGAATAAAAATCCATTTGTCGAAAGATTGGGTGAAGGAGATAGAGAAGGAGACGTATCAAAGATAGAGATAAACACTGAGAGAGAGAGAGAGAAAGAGAGAATGCGAGTAATGGACAAACACAGGGAGAGTGATAGAAAGTGACAGAGACAGAGAAACAAACAAGAAAGTAGTAAAAAGTATTTGCAGTATAAAAAGGGCACGGTGCAAAGGAAAAAGCTAAGGGGTTGAATTTTGTGATTCTAATCTTTGCCAAAAGTAAGTAAACCAAGTGGCAGAACTGTGTATATTTTGCTGGTGTGGAAAACATAACATTTGAATCATTTTCAGCGCATGCCTCTGTGAAATTTGTGAAGTGTGTTACACAGAGAGACAGAATCACAAGCGTGACTGTGCCCGTTGTGACGTCCAGCAGCGTGACCGCAATAGGTGTGCCAGCGAAGCTTTCAGCATTTGAGTGTTTGGTCCCAGTGCCATCATGACACATCCACCTCCTGACACATGTTAACGCTGCTAGTCTCTCTCCCCTCTGGCCACCCCTATGGGCAGCCTGGTATTTAGACACATGAGAAACAACAAATGCACAATAGGATTCAAAAATATCCCCTGATCATTCTGCTTTTGGGAAAACTCTCAGCAGGAAAGACAGCAGAGGCAGAGAGGGAAGAAAGGCGAGAGGCCCCTAATGGAAGTGACACGCTCCTCTTTACTAATTACCAGTGCCATTCCCATGCTGGGTTAGAAATGCCACCTTGGTTTTTCAGTGTCTGCTTGAAAGCAGTGAGAATGAATGTAGAGACCGCTCTGTTTGTAACATGCTGCTGTCTTTTCTTCTACATCTCTACCTGATTATCTGTGTTCTGCTGCCTCCTGCTGCATCCTATTGCAGTGTAAAACACTAACGATGTACTAAAGCTTTGCGTATAGGGTCTAATAGCTCAAACCCTGTCAAAGCAAGTGCTTCACGGTTCATTCAGAGAATGTGACTTTGACTGTTGTAACTCATTTCCCAAACTCACCACACTGAAGCATACTAAAAATGTATCAGCATGTAGAACTGGAGCTAAAAGCGTGTGTGACACAAGCAAAGTAAAAGTCTAGTAAGTTAAAATGCACAAAATACCTTTTTAAAATTATATGGTTAACCTTCAACCTTCTCGTTAGCATGCAGTAACTTTACTAAATCAGAGAATAGGTTGACCAATGCCTAGCTGCTTCTGGATGATGCAAGATTAAGATTAATAACTAAACTAATAAGTGATGTTTTTATCTAGGTATCCGTTCAACTTCATACAGTAATTATTAATTATATATAATAATATATTCAACATGAGCAAATTAACAGCCATAAAATGTTTTTGTAGTTTCTCATTATATGAGGAAACACAAGAAATATCTCAGCTCATCTTTATGAGGCCCCAGGTTCAATCCCCGGCCTATCCACCCAGGTTAACTCAGGGGCAGCCGTGGTCTAATGGTTAGAGAAGTGGGTTTGTAAGAAAAGGGTTGTGGGTTTGAGCCAAAAGGCTTATGAGTGCTCGAGCAATTCACCGAACCCCTAGGTGGTTGCCTGCTGAGCTGGGTATGTGTGCACACTGTCTTAGTTGGGTAAAATGCAAAGAAATACAGCCTAATGAATCTTTAACAGAAGTAAGCTAGGAAAACTAAAATCACATTTCACAGCTATTAACACCATTCCATTTATTACTTTCTTGCAGCACTAATAAAGAATTTTGTGATATAATGATTAATGAGATCATTCCTCTCCAGATCGTCCAGGGTCCTTAGTATTCCCTTTGGGACTCTCAACTTTAGTTCACCACATTGTTTCTAAATAGGGTTTAAGTCAGTGGGCTTCTATGGTTACACCCAATGTTTGATTTTGGATGCATACAATTATTTTGTGTGGATCTGAGTTTATTTTGTGCCAGTTTGGGCAGAAGGTGTCATATTCTCGTTAAAAATGTCTGGTAGACCATAGAGTCTATTATGCCAGATAGCATATTTCTGTATTTTCTAATATTCTCTATTTTGATGGTTGTCAACGTTGCTAAAGAAGTCGAGGTGAGCGATACGCTGAGGTCAACATGGTCCCCAGGGTTTGCTTTGGTGAAGGAGGTGCAACAGTCTGGGCAGGCATCACCAGTCAGCGCAAAACAGATTTGGTTATTGAACATGCTTCAGTCACTGCACATCTTACCGCAGAGACATCATAGAACCCATCATCATCCCCCAATTCCGCCAGCACAGCCCCAACTTTCTGTTCATGGAGGATAATGCTCCACCACATCGTGGCAGAATTGTCACAGCTCGACTTCAGGAAGTTGGAGTGCCTCATATGGTATGGCCATCAATGTCCCCTGACCTGAACCCCATAGAGCACATCTGGGACCAGTTGAAGCAGAGACTGCATGATCGTACCCAACCCTCACATGACCTGCCAGAACTGCGTGTTTAACTTGTGGAAGAGTGGAACGCATTGCCTCAGAACAACATCATGTTGTCAAGCTGTCATTGCTGCAAATGGTAGAAACACCCGCTATTGACATTTTGTCTTATCTGACCGCAGAACCTTCTCCTAAGCACTCTCTGAATCGTTCAGGTGTTCATTGACAAACTTCAGATGGGCCTTCACATGTGCCTTCTTGAGCAAAGGGAATTTGTGGGCACTGCAGAATTTAAATCCATTACTGTGTAGTGTGTTACCAATGGTTTTCTTGGCGACTGTGGTCGCCTTTCTCATGATCAACCTTTTGAGATTTTGTGCAAATTTCCAGGTCGCAGTTGATTGATGGTCATTTTGACTTTCTTCCAATTTCAAACAATTGCACCAACAGTCCTTGACGCCCAGCTTCTTGCTTATAATTTTGTTGCTCATTCCAGCCTTGTGCAGGCCTACAATCTTGTTCCTGGCATCCTTATATATAGTGCTTCACAGTGTGTACACTCCTCACAGTCCCCTTAAAATAACTCAGCAATTTATGTCTAAACCACTGGCAAGTGTCAATATTCTGTGTGGCTCCATTATTTTTCAAAAATATAAATCTTGCCTGCTGACAAGCCAGTCAGGAACCCTAAGTCCATGTTGTTGAGGAGCCTGGAAAACGAGGTATTACTGAAATAAACATGGTTTTACTGAGGAAAAAATCACCTTTATGTCTTTCTAAAATCCCAGTATATACCTCCTACCACATATAAAAACTTCAAAAATGTTTCACTCTTTTTTGTGTTTTCAGAAGTTAAGTTGGTCAAACAAAGCATTAAGTGTTTTTCTTTGTACTTTTGTAAGTTTCATGAAGGTTCAAGATATTTTTATTGCAATTTTCTGGAAATGGGTGTCAATTCTTGAAAATGAGTCTGATGTCCATAAAGTCACAAACAGTATGTTATTAATAAAATCAATTAGTTTATGAGACTTTTAATTTTATGTTTTTTTTACCCCTTAGTTCTTGAATGAATTAATATTTTAGTTCTATGTTAACTAACTAAATAACAGTTATTTTGCAACTGGCAGATTTAATTACTGCTAACTAATTTGTTTCTACATGTTAGATTTCTTACCAGTAAAGTTTATTTAAGCACTTTAGACTTTTACAACCATCTATTCACAACTATATCACTGGATAATACATATCAGTTGTGGGAAAATAAGGGTTCCATCAGTATTTAAAATCTAAGCCAGGCTTTTGTCTTTTGTAACATCCTGAAACCTTGTGGTTGTTTTCGTTTGAAAAGTTTGAATAAAGATTGTACAAATAAACAGCACATGAGCTTGAACAATCAGTGTTTCTTTTTTTTCATTTTTAAAATGATTTTTTACAGCTAATGCATTTGTATTGTGTCTTGTACCTGTGCCTCACTCTTGGTGCAATTTCTTTTTTCATACTTTAACTATACTGCCCCTGAAAGTTCTCTTACCTGTGTGAAAAAAGGTTCATAGATTTCCACGCCTTTATCCGAACCCTGAGACAGCACGTCCCGGCCCCTGTGCCAGCTGTAGCGGACTGGAGGGTTGGAGTTAGCCACACAGCGAAGGAAGACCGTCCTTTCGTAGTAAAACTGTTCTTTGGCTTCTCCTATACTCTGATGGACTGTCACCACTGGGTCATCCAAGTCTGAACAAAAACAGAATAATATTTCTGTTTTACACAGCAGCAAAAATCATGAAAAATATTTTGGCAGAAACAAAGTGGTCGTTCTTTTTGAATAAACCATTATCAGCCGGCCCATAAAAGATTTTTCACCATGATGGTTGTAATGAGAGTCATATTGTTAACATAATTGTATACTCACAGAAGTGTGAAATTATAATTAACACCAGGGTCTCCTCCATTAACAAGAGGGTTTAAACAAACAAGGCCATTTGCAGGATTTTCACAAATTTACCAGATTATTTAAAGTTTCCTTCTTATGCGTGTTTGTGAAAAACATTTCCCAGCAACATTAATTTATCATAAAATGAAATATTTTAAAATGATCAGGCATTGTCTGAAATTCCAAGATGAGAAAGGGCATTTCTTTTACTTCAATACTTCCCTCTTTGCCCAAAGGCAGCAGATACCAACATCAAATATGTAGCAGGTGGGATGGTAAGTGAAATGTTGCAATGGGGCAAATCACTCAACATTTTCAGAAGATTTTCCAGTAAACTAAGAATTTTTTTTTAACCTGTCAGGCTCCAATTCTATTTTTACTCACTTCCTCAAGGGCACAATGCCTTTCTTAATCAACAACCTACTGTACAATACCTATCCCTCCAGCTAGGACATCATGTGGACATAGCATGAGCTTTTCAGTAGACCTACAACATTAGCATACATCCCTCAACAGCTGTCAGATTCTGTCTTTCTCAGTCCAATCTCTTCACAACAGTTAGCTTTTCGACTGGGCCAGTTCATTTTTAAACACAGACTTAGTTATGTGTGTTAGGCCTGACCGAGAATTTCCTTGCCCAGATTTAAATGGATCTTTAGTTAATCATTTTAGACGCTTGCCACATTAACTCTTGGTGAATGTCATTTGTCATGACTTTGATGTCATTTCACTTGCTAATGCATGCCTTATAGTCATATATTTTTATAACGGGTCCATTTGCGCAGTGTATGAACCAGACAAGACCTTCGGGTTCGACTCAGTGAAAAACACGATCAATTTACCAGGCATTCTAATCAGGAGTTAAAGAGTCGGATGGCCAGTGAATAAAAGACATTGAATTGGAATCAAAAATGATTAGTGTTGACCTTTTTCCTGGTCATGGAGCCCATAACTGTCTTAATAAACATCCTCCGCTCATGCCATTACGATTTAGAGGGAAAATACAGAACACGTTGAAAATGTTAATCAGTGAATGCACCCTTTAATTTAGCAACCCTCCCCCACCCCTCCTTGGGGTGAATGAAGATCCCAGCCTAATCAGGCAGTGCAGGGTGCCCACCAGAATGCTGATTCCTCACTTTCATTAAAGCACGTTCTGCCCTACAGCCCCTTAATCAAAATCTAGAGGCGGTCAATACTTCATCCAGGATCCATTACAGCCACGCAGGTAGGAGCAATTACCTTTAAGACGACAGTGACGCGCTCAGAAGCAAGCGATTGAGTGCAGCCGTTTTGGCTTTAAATAAATACACCGATTCATTACTTAGGAAGGAGGAACTGCAAAGCTTATCGGAACGCTTTGCACCCTTCGTATCTGACTTAATGCCACTGATTACATGGCCATGATAAGAATGAGGGCAGTCAGAGAAAGACTCATACATCCGACCACGTGCGCATGCTACTGAAGCAGGATGGGCATAAGATTTAACATGTAACTTTATACTACAGGCTTGCAGGAACTGGCTTTACCATATCCTTTAGCATGTGAGTGGCTGTGATGTAGCACACACTTTGTCAGATGGCTATTTATAGGTAGGCATATGCAAAAAAGCAAGTGGGCGCTGGGAGCTACCAAAGATAAATATGTAAATATGCAAATGAGCACATTGGATTAAAAAATACGATGAATTTCAAACAAAATCCAACCTCCCTCCAACAACCATCAATCTTGTATTGCTACAAGTGCCCATGTTGGTGCGGTGCAATTACCCATCACGCAAAGCAGAAGTCACGCTTGATGGATTCCCGCACTTAAATTCGGAGGCCGTAAGCAAAAAAGAGCACACTTTTCACTTGTCTCCTTCCAATGCAGACAGTTCAGGAAATGCACAGGCCTCAAACTCTCTTCAAGGAGCTGTGCAGTGTCACTACAGCAGACTATTATGTCTGTTGACTTCAGAATACATGCTGCTGTCCATTTTAATGGAACTGTCTATAAGAATTTAATGCTTTCCATGTTAACATTGTCATTTTAAAGCACAAAAAGTTTTCTTAATTGTGGTGGCCTAGTGGTGCACCACATTTCATTGTGGTGCACTGTGTGTGATGGTCTGTTCACAATGACAAATAGTCAAATTAATTAATTAAACAGAAGTTGTCAATCAACTAAGGCATGTTTGGTGTCCAAACATCTTAATAAAGCTGTGTGGTTAATTTAGCTAACAAACACTTTAATAGTCAATAATAACAAGTCTTATCTGTAAGCACGTCCCTTAAACTTCTCTGCTAAACTATAATTAAGTCTTAAATAAACAAAACTGCACCAAGTAACTGAAGTTCATTTTAGATGTCAAACCGTCACAAAGGCAAAAGGCTTAAACCTAATGCTTAGTCCTAAACCACATTGACAGATCTGTGCTTCCTTAATTAATGGGGCTACAGTTACAGAACAAATATTTGGGTGACAATTGACTTCTACTGTATGTTACCAAATTTAACATTGTAGTTTCAGCTATAATGTAATAAAATCTTATTAAATTGTGCAAATATAATTCTTCATCAAACACTTAAACATGTGAAGGCTTCTATGTAGACCAAAATGTCACCCGCCTCATAATAAGTCTTAAGATATAATAATAACTCTGAATATGAATGAATAAACAAACAATCAAGAATGCTAATATTTACTGTACACTGTGCCTGTACCAAAAAGTTAAGGAGAAATGTGTAACATCTTCAGTACCATTAATAAAAAGGCATTATTAATGGCAGATAATGACAAAAGCAAACAGCTTTACAGTGTACAACAACAATTTACTCATGCTCAGGAGTTAAAGTGTCTTTTTTCAGCAAAACAATAAGTAATCATTACTACACTGCAAGACACAGGGAATAATACTTTAGTACTTGTAGTTGGCCAGTAGATACCCTATGCTGAGACTCCATGCAGATCAGGCTGGGGGCTTAATCAAACGCATCGCTCTTTTCCAGTCTAATCTATAACAGTCATTATGGAGAAAAAGCCCATCAAGCCCATCAAGCTGTCAGTGCTAGGTGTCACAGGGCTGGAATTAAATTCACCCTGACTGTGTGGCACTAATCACTGTCCTGGCTTGATTACATGCAGCACTGGTGACCTGGGTGACATTTGCATGGCAGCTTTCCGTGTAAAAATAGTCCCATTAAGGCACAGATAAGCAATTTGCCTCCAAGCCGGAAACAGGGTGATGGGGATGCTGGAAACTTGCAAACTGCCATTTACCAGATGTAGGGCTAATGAGGTGATGGATACAGTGGCTGCTGGGCCTGTCCTGCGAAAGGCAGATCAGGCTCATTCTCAAAGAGCTCTTGGGGCTCAGATATGGAGGTGAGGTATTAGAAGGAAAGGCTATTACCTGGCACTAAGCTCTGATGGGCTACAACTCTGTCATCACCCCCCTCCACCCCGAGATCTAAAAACAGCCCACAGCCATGTCTATGTTCCACGGTCTGGGAGGGTGTGGGTGCAGAGAGCCAAAGTGGTGGACCTGAGTTGCCGGCTAAGCTTCAAACAGGCCTTTTCTCCCAGGCCTAGATGAATGATTTCACATATTAAGACTGGCTGCTGAAATTGTGACTTGGGCAAAGGCAAGATTAAGTGTCTGTTCGCAGCAAGGTGCTACCGAGCAACAGTGACTTTGTCTAACGCTCAGATACTGTGCAGCTATCAGTTTGCAAATTAAAGCTGCCACTGCAAATAGACTTATCAGCATAGAATGGAGGGCTTTGTAAAGGAGCACGCCGGCTAGAAATGACATAATTCTCTTTACAATTATGAATCCGGGCAAACTGCGCGAACAGAGAGAGCAGATCAATACGGCCACATCAGCACATATCGCAGCACCTCGATAGCTACAATAATAGTACAACACAGCAGTGATAGAATTGTCAAATATACTTCAATGAAAGAGAAAACAAAAAACAGAGCCTGTGCCCTTAATTGGAAGCGTTATTGGATGCAGTAGTTTTTGTTCCATTATTCATGCACATGGATTTTGAAGTGTGTCTTTCTCTCTGATAATGAGAAATTCTTTTGAAGTTTTCCTCCTCTGCACTACCTGCCTATGCCACAGTCTATATCTCATGGAGGGACCATTACAGGGATATAATGATAAATACATTACTCTGGCTGAGAGAAGTGTTAGAGTGGAACCAATAAATAAAAGATTATGCAGAGAGAGAAAAAAGCTGCAAAAGAGAAACACAAATCTCACAGTGATCATTTCAGCAAACGCAAGATATTCCTATTTCACTGGTCCACTTATGCATCCGCGATATACTGAAAAATAAATAATATGTATTCCCAGAGAGAGAGCGAGAGACGAACCGAGATAGACAGAGAGCTTTGTTTGTGTGCTTTCTGTAGATGTGTACTTATTTTCATTCAAATCACCCAAACCTTCGCATACACATAATATATAGTAATATATTAATAATAAATATATAATAATAAACATTCTATTAGGAACTACAAATATTTTTTGTCACTTTGCTGCTAAACCCCAGAACTAAGGTGTTATAGTGAAAATTATGACAGTAATTACAATATATTATCTATAGTATTCAACTAATATTGCAAAATTATATATTTTAAAAGTATGTCACACAATGAATTACTTTTAAACTGATTTGCTTTTGGATTGTTAGCTATATTTGCTTATTTTAATGAGCTAAAACTTTATACAGACTCACACCCTATTTTGCATTAAGGCATCTAAGAATATTACATTTCATTTATTCTAATAACTAAATAATATACATTAGAGTCATAGTAGTTACCAGTAAAAAAAATACAGTCTGTACTGAATAAGAAATTGTACGGTGGCCTAGAGACCTCAATGAGCTGCAACTTCAGAATACACATGCAAACAGAAAAAAACACAACAAATTAAGAAAACGTCTCCTCCATCAGTTTGACAACACAGGTGCTGCAAATTCTCACAACACAACCAAACACACGAAAGCGCTACAAACACACAAACGCGCTTCAAACACACGAACGCGCTGCAAACACACGAACGGGCTGCAAATAGCAGGGACCACAACGGAAATGTTTCAGGGGGACCTCAAAAAGTGACGAACCCATCTGGGACCTCATTATTTGTTCAGTGGTTTTTGGTCAGAACAGAGGTGTTGTCCGTGAACTAAAAGGTGAGGGTTTTTTTGTTCATTTTAACAACCTGATCATACCATTAATTGGTCTAATGGACATTATTAGACTTATCTGACGAATTACACACTTATCTGTGAAACTGTGGTCCCAGATGGGTTCGTCAGTTTTTGAGGTCCCCCTGAAACATTTCCGTTGTGGTTCCTGCTATTTGCAGCCCGTTCGTGTGTTTGCAGCGCGTTCGTGTGTTTGCTGCTCGTTTGGTTGTGTTGTGAGAATTCGCAGCACCTGTGTTGTCAAACTGATGGAGACGTTTTCTTAATTTGTTGTGGGTTTTTTTTTTGTTTGCATGTGTTTTCTTAAGTTGCAGCGCATTGAGCTCTCTCGGCCATCATAAAATAAGTACAATTTACCATGTTTAAATGGATGTGGCATACATTTTATAAAACAATATAGAAATCATAGCTTGAAACATAGCTCCTCATATCAGGGTGCTAATGTTGTCTCATTCATACTTGGCCATCTGTATCAAATTGTGTCATTAGGTCATGCGTAACAAAGCCAACACATATCTAGATGTGTTGCACAGTCTGCTGCTTCTGATTCTCAACATAAGGACCATAATGTGTACATGCCAAGACTGCTGACTATCAAGTAATCTAAAAATAAAATTGTTATTTCATATGTTTACACAAACCAAATATTCACAATATCATTGCTCAATTAAGCAGTTTTTTTAAACGTTTTTTTCTTCTAGGTCAAATACAAACGAAGAGTCTTATTCAGTGACTAATGACTAACATAACCAATAAGTCAACATTTAATTTAAATATTACTACCATGTAAACAATGCACAGTTACTAAACTAATCACATGATCGTCATGTAATAATTTAGAATTAACAAAAGATGTAAATGGTTTATGTAAAGAATGGTTGATCTTTTCAGAAAAAAACTACACAACATTCCCCAAATAATTATAATATAGAATAATAATAATACAATGATTAGCCTTCCAGAAACAAAACATCAATATTGTATTGAAAATTTGGACTGAAATCTTGGAATCTGCATATTTAACAACATTTCTGTTATATAACAACTGTAGTGACTGAGAACTGAAAAATAATAATAATTTATAATGCCATACCTTTTTCCCACTGGCAAAACTGCTTACAACTGTAGCATTAAAGTGCAGAACATTAGGTTTAATTTGAGAGTCAATATAGTGACTAACCCATGCAGGAATCCCAACCATTTTAATGCATACTCCCCCTTTTAAGAGGGTTTGATATTTGGCCCATTGGATGCTCAGTTGTTTCTAGCCATCTGTGAGTCATTGCATCATTAGGTCATGCATAACAAAGCTAACATACTGTCTAGAGTTGATTCATCATGTTGCCTTACAACTGGAAGCTGATGCTCAACATTAAGACCACAGAAGTGGCAATGCCAGCAAAGCACACTGTAAACGACTGAAAAATCTGAATAAATTAATCAGAGACAAAGCCAAGACAACAAAAGCTGCACAAATGTACAGTTACTCAGCCTGCAGTGAACAGCTGTTATTGTTTTTCTCTGGTTCTCAGTTTTATTCATCAATTTGAGTACACAACTGGGATGCTGTTATGTTATATTTATGCCCTACGTTCATGTTAACACTTTAGGTGAAGATTAACCTTGGACTGAAACTAAGTTCTCTTAGAGGCTGACTACTTCAGCAGCACATCATAAACGAAGAAGTAAAAAATAACACGCTACTGTACTTACAAAACCTTTTCCTCCCTTGTAGACACTGCCCCATATAAACTCTATTTTCTCTATATTTTCTCTATATATTCTCTATTTTAACTCATGCACACATTTAAAAAGCTATAAAATGAACAATATTGTGCTATTATCTCCGCAAGGCTTCTATATCTTGTGCAGTTTGGCTTTTAAAACAATTGAAAAATAACTTTATGTTGATAATGAATGAAATCACTCTCATCACTTCACAGACAAAATGGTATGGCATATATTTAATTAATTATAAGCTTTCCTTTTGTGGTAAAAGTTTCTGAAAAAACACATTATTTCAGATGCTAGCAAACTAGCCTGGTAGCTGACACTTTGCCTCACCTATGTCTACAAAATTAAAAGTAAATAACTAAAATAGTTATGCCATTGGCTGTGCTGAGGTTTAAATTAGAACTAGGTTAGGCAAGACTAGACAGGTTTATTTATATAACCCATTATTATATATCAAGGTACAGAAATAAAATAAGAATATAAGCATCAATAAAGCAAGAAACAAAAGCAAGATAAAAGATCAAATTTAAAGCCTTTGCTTAAATAAAGGCTGAGAAAAGTAAAGTTGCTTTCATGGGGCAGTGGTAGTGTAATGGTTAGGGCAGGGGTCAGCAACCCAAAATGTTCAAAGAGCCATATTGGTCCAAAAAAAACAGAAACCATACCTGTCTGGAGCCGCAAAAATTAAAAGCCTGATATGAAGTCAACATAGACTGTCAGTATATTAGCTATATAAGCCTATTATTAAAATGACTAAGTAGGGTACAAAATGAGTATTGAT
>JBBIGC010000152.1:5776723-5787352 GCA_037576955.1 Lepidarchus adonis | reverse complement strand
ATAATTAAAAGTTGAATTAATAAATAACAGGTTTTTCGTCAAGGCCAAAAAGAGCCACAGCAAGGTGCTGAAGAGCCGCATGCGGCTCGGGAGCCGCGTGTTGCCGACCCCTGGGTTAGGGAGTTGCTTCTGATCGG
Source organism: Lepidarchus adonis (assembly GCA_037576955.1). Classification (NCBI taxonomy): domain Eukaryota; kingdom Metazoa; phylum Chordata; class Actinopteri; order Characiformes; family Lepidarchidae; genus Lepidarchus; species Lepidarchus adonis. The sequence goes on along the minus strand of JBBIGC010000152.1, from coordinate 5,787,215 downwards.
AAGGTCAGAGGTTATAATCCCAGACCACTGAGATACTCATCCCCAAGCACTGCTCCCTGGATGCCGCCGAAGTCATCAGCCCAGTGCTCCTACAAGGATGGGTTGTACTTTGTTGTGGTGCACTGTGTGCTCTGCTGTGTTCACAATGACAAATAATCACTCACTTACTTGTTGGTTCCAGCAGCACTTTAGTGTTAATGACCTACAGTACTGACTTTTCTGGTAATGACCTACTGTGATGGTATTTCACCCCATTGGGAACCACTGACCAGCTCCTGCTGATCTAAGAGACTATCCAAGCTTGTGTTCTTCAAACATTGTAGAGATGTATTTAGGACCCAAATGACATACTGACATATACACAAACGAGTAGAACCTTAAACTGTACCTCATTTGAAGCCAGTGTAAGTAATTATAGACTTAAGGAATTAAGTAATGTATTTTTTCTTTTTTTTGTTCGAGTTCTAGCAGCAGCATTTTGGATAAGCTGTAGCTGTCAAATATTAATGCCTAAAAGTAAAATATAAATACATGGATCTTACATTGAGATTTTGGCCTGGAATGTGATCTTTATAGCTCTAGATTCCAGGCACTTTCCTTTCTTGTTCCCAAACAGAAATATTTCTGTCTTGTCTTTATTTAATTGAAGGAAAACTTGTTGCATCCAGCCATTTTCTTTTTCACAGCTAGTCTGCAGAACTGAAAAACCGAGATGTGTCTGCATAGCTATGATAAGCCACTTAGTACTGTTGGAGCTCATCTAGAGCAAAACACTAGAACAATACGATTGCAGTATTCAATGCAATGAGATATGTTGCTGCAGGAATTCATTGACCTTTTAACTATTTAACCATTTGACACCCTGAGAGCCAGATATGGTCATTCACTTGTTTTGTTAGGGGCTTTTTAAAATACAAATTTGATTGCTAATGTAATGTTAAATCTTGCTATAAATAATGTGAGTAGATGTCATGTCATTAAAAAAGGGGTGTTAGCCAATCATCCATTCCCACTGTGGCATCTGGCAGTTGATTGACATACAGAACAGCCAATTTGGCCTCATCTTTTGTAACAAGCGTCACCACACATGCTCGGTCACCGTGTGAGCTACTGCTAAATTCCAGCCAAGTTAGCGGCTACAATTTATTTACTTTTAAAGAAAGAGTGTAAAAATGAGTGGGGGAGCAGGAACGCAGTAAGAAACCAAAATCAGACTGTTCATTAAAAAGTACGACACTGACTACCCACTGAAAAGCAAGGGGATTATGTCTGAACTATGCAACTCTGGCTGTTTCCATTCAGTTCAAAATGTAATTGGAGAAGGTAATGGCCAAAAATGTACAGCACTGCATTGAGCCATACATGTTCATGCTGCTGTGTACACACACACACACACACACACACACACACACACACACACACACACACACACACAAACATATATTATATATATATATATATATATATACATACATACACACATATATATATGCACATACATATAAACAAAAAACATACATGCACACACATTGGTAGATCATTTTCACTTGGTCATTTTAAAAGTAGCTTGCAAGTCAAAAAAGTGTGTGCGCCCCTGCTGTACATACATAAGCCTGAACATCTTGTGCCTAAAATAAAAATAAAATAGCTTTGCTTTATCTTTTTTTAGACTGCTTTATAACAACTGCAATACTATATCACAGGGAAATATGTTATCATTAATTTACTATTTTGTTACCAACTTCTGACTGCTAAACTTACTTCTTTGTTAATAAGAATACCTTATTACTATAGTGTAAACACATTATTACAGTTATTAACAATATGTAACCTGATACTGGATGTTTTTATTTTCTGTAAAACACACTGTACAACAAAGCTACCATTTTCTAAATCAAATAATAATAAAATGTCTGCTGATTTTAAAATTAGTATCAAATCACGCCCCAAATGAATGTATTTGCAGAGACATTGCTCCTGCTGAGACTACCTAGGCATGTAACTAATGAAGTCTTTATCTACACCTGCAGATGAAGAGCTTAATCATTTCAGTTGTGTGTAGCCTTGGGGGTCCATTTGGAGAGCAGTGAAAGTTCTGTAGCCCAAGACCTGAGCTTGTAGTTCAGAAGGGCACACTAGCGCCTCTGCTGTGGCCTCTGTTTGCCAGGTTCTTTGGCAGCTCTAAAAAACAAGCCCTGAATAATTCACTAGACATTTTTCACCTGGAAGTCTCGGTGACTGTGTGTGTATGTGTGAGTGTGTGTTTGGGGGGGTTGGCATTATACACTAACCTTTGAGCCATTGCAGCGAGGTCACTTACTTTACTCATCATCATTAAATTAAATCAGTTTCTGCTTTGCAGCTGCAAGGAGTCAGGCCCATTCCCTCATCATCTCTGTGGGGCAACAAAATCGTGTTGTGGCCCACCACTGAAATGTGTAGCCAGAAAACCATGCACATCAAATGGTGACAAAAACATCCTGGAACGGAACGGTGCAGGCACTTGGTGGTGAATGCTGACAACAAAAGTGTGTGCTGAGTAGCGTTATACTGATATACACATTGTGGATTACAAGTGATGCATAAAGCTGTAATAACACTGCACAAGACCTGCGTGGAATGACTGAAATAATAAATATACTTTTCTGCTGTAGTTGTCAAATTCATATAATGAAAATGCATTAGAATTATGTTATATTGACTAAAACAGGACACAGAATTGGGCATTTCTCACCTTTTAATATTCCTGTCTTTGGTGAGAATGAAATCTCCATTTTTCATTTACATTTATTTCAATATATTAAATAATAATGATTTCATCATTTACAAACTACTTAATTGTTTGTCACAAACAACCATTTTGAACAGGAAAACACCCACACAGCAGTTATATCAGTAAAAGTAAAAGCTCTTGATCTAATTTTTTCTCATGACTATGTGCACTCAATACTTGTGGCCTAACTAATACATTTTAATGTGTTAAAGGCACAAAGCCACGTGTTTGGTTTAATCAGGTGAAGAAAACATAAAACCTGACTTGCTCTCATGGCCTTAGTGAAATGAAATAATGAAGCCATACCAAAATAAAGAAATTAATAAATAAATAAAGACAACATTTACACTGCACAATCGAATTAGAATCAGTGGGTACAACTACTGCATTGTAGTTTCGACCCAGATTAAGTCTGAGCCAATACTAAAAAAGCTTTTCAGTGGTGACAAATCTAGCTCAGGATTTGGTTTGTCTCCAGAACAATGACCCCAAGAATCTTCTCTCATTATTTATTACTCGCAGTGGAATTGCAGCCAATAAAAGGGACCAGGGGTGTGTTATCCACTAAGAAATACAGCAATGGTTAAGCAGTGTAAACAGTGTAAACACTACCGTCCTAAAGTCCATGACTCCAGCATGGTTCTCCTTCTCTTTCAACTTCCACACCTCTATCTTCATCAGTGACAGCTGTTGCTCTTTTTCGATTGGGCTGTCCGCAGAGGGAGGTTGCGGGGGTGATAGATAGACAGGGCCAATGCCAGCAGTCTCTGCTCTTCCTTGTGGTGATGGAGATGAAGAAATAATGAGGCCCAATAGGCAAGTCAGGGGGGTAATGAATCTCTTCTTCATCGTCTCCCTGAGACAGTGGCATCTGCCCTGCCTGATCTCCCCTCCGATTCATCTTGGAGGAAAACAAGCCACAGCCACAGTGTCTCAGACAAACTTAAGTCAAAAACCAGGCTAAACAAATGTCTGACCTCTCCTGCAGTGGAAAGACCCCTGACAATCACTTTCTAGATAAAGACCACCAGTTAACACATAATCAAGTAGTACACCCAGCATGCACACCCTCCCTCTCTTGCTTTGTATGTATTTATGTATTTATGTATATATATATATATATATTCTCTTCCTCTAGACTCTAGGACCTCGATTTCCAAATTATATGCAAAATTTATATTCATCTGAAAAGAGGAACTGAGACACTGAGCGACAGTCCAGTGCTTTTTCTCCTTAACCCAGGTAAGACACATCTGACGTCTCTGGTTCAGGAGCGGCTTGACACAAGAAATGCGACATTTGTAACCCATGTCTAGGATTTGTGTGTAGTGGCTTATGATGCAATGACTCCAGTCTCAGTCCACTCCTTGTGAAGCTTCCCCAACTTCTTGGATTTTGCTTGACAATCCTCTCAAGGCTGCAGTGTCCCTGTTGCAGGTGTGCCATTTCCTTACACACTTTTTCCTTCCACTCAACTTTCTATGACCTTTTGTGGCTTACCCTCCTTGTGGAGGGTGCCAATGACTGTCTTCTTGACATCTGTCAAGTCAGCAGTCTTCCCCATGATTGTCCAGCCTCCTGACCCAGACTTTTTTTTTTTTTTTTCATAACGCTCCCTGGGGTCTGGTAGACCCCAACCTCTATTGATCTTGTACTTGGAGCTTGTCCCTATGCTGCCATGATTAGTGCCTCTGTGCTGTCTTTTAGTCCAGCTTTGTCCAGGCACTGGTAGGATTTTTCAATATCAGCCACTTCCTGCTGGTGGTGCATGCCGTGCATTGATATATGTATATATAATGTGTAACAATGCATGCCACTGTTGTTGCAGCAATGAGAGAAAAATATGTTATGATTAACATTTTTTCCAAAATCAATGTCAGTATATTTAGCATAGGCTAAATAATAAATAAAATTAATGGTAAAGAATTAATTAACAGTTCATCCAGTTTCATACAGCTATATTTTTCAGGGATCTTTTTGTATGTAATAATTGCATTATTCTAGATTATGCAAATAAAGGTGCCAGAAATATTTCCAACAAAGGGTTTTACAGGGAAAGTAAAAATGAGCCATGGCAGGATATGGGAAAAGGGATTAAAAAAGGCCATAACCTAAAACTAAAACTTACTGAGAGAATGTAAAATAATGAGAGAGAACAGAAGGGCAATACCACCTGAATATTAAGAACCTGCAGCAGTGCAATAGCATGAGAAAAAGTGGTGAGTCAACAAATGAGGACAAGTGTCTATCCACCAAACTGACAACAAATGGATGTCTCATTCATCTACAAACCATTAAATGTCAACTGTAAGGAGATGCAGCCGTGTAAGTGATAATGATTGGCCATTGGTGTGACATGCAACATTCTTTACTGAGCTCACAAACTTAAAAAGTGAAGCCAAAACTGGATCAATGTACAGTATACAATGCATCAAGTATGAAAATGCCCTTTCATTTCAGTGTCCTGCTCAAATCACATTTTTAATGTACTAAGTGCAAATTTTTTCACCAAACTAAAGAGAAATAAAATAATTAAATAAAACATAATTATGTAACAAATAATTATAGAATACAAAGGCCTGTATTTCTATAACTATAAAAACAAGTTTTATTTTTCCAATATATTATAAATAGCAAGTAAATAGTTAATGGTAATAAATAAATAAATAAATAAATAATAACTAAGATTTGCAGAGAAATGTAACGTGTTGTAACCATGCTGGTAGCCTTCCTATCTCCATGCTGTCTGCTGCATACTGGCCTTATTCTTTCCATTCTGTTCAGAATACATGGAAACAAAACTGCAAGACTTGATCTTCTGCCCCAGTACACACAATATTTTCATGCATGGTAGTTCATTGTAATAGATGAACCGTTAGATGTGACTGAGCATTTCTAAGAGTGTTATTTTTGCATTGAAAAAATAGTCAGTGAATTTTTGGGCACTGTATCCACATCAAACATTCAATCTATGTGTATCTAGTGTGGAGCAGCTGGGTTACTCCTGCAGCAGCTAAAAAGCAGTTCATGCTTCTCTGAGACTGACTTAATATATTCAGATACAGGCACGAAAATGGCACAGCCTTGAAAACAGCTCCACATGTAAGTATGGACCCCTGTGACCTGCCAGAGAGCTGAGATGAGCTGAGCAAACACTGGAACACATTACAAAAACAATTACTGACTGCGTAATGCACTATGCTCTGGGCCTGCAGAGGCATGGGCTGTGGTGCGCTAAGCCTTTGACACATGTGTCTCTGGCTCAGGACCTTGCTGGCTAAGAGTGTGCTCATGCATAAAGCTGGCCCTGACTCAGTCCACCTGCATGATATCACCCTTCCCCAGTGCTTCTGGTACCTTCTCAGGCCGACACTGACATGATGTGTGAACTGCAGACGCATGCGTGAGGACTGTAAATTGCAATGATGTATGAGAAGATGAATCAGCCTCCACAGAACGAGTAAAGGTTTGCCACTCCAGTGAATTTGACAAGCTCTGACAAATTCTCCAGATTTGATTTCGAGCTGGTTATGTCCAAATGGCTTTTAAAGGCTTGTGTACTTTTCACATTTCAGAATTAATATGACAGCGATATCAGTTCCACAAAAGCTCTTTAAACACAGCCTTCAAATGCACTGTGACTTGGCAGAGGGACACGGTGACCCAAAGTACTAATGCAAGACTGGCAATTGTCAAAAATGCCAAAGTGAGATGTACTAATACACTGGCCGTTTTGGAGATGCTCTGACTCAGTTGTCAGGCCACCGCAATCTTCACACCCTTGTCAAATTCACTAATTTGTGCTTCCAACACATCAACTTAAAGAACTAATTGTTGACTTGGTTCCTAATGTATCCCATTATAATAAGACAACCACCATTAATCACGTAACCTCTCTGTGCTTTTAATGATCGGTGTGCGGTGAGCATATACCAGTCAACCATAACATTAAAACCACCTGCCTCATATTGCGTAGGTATCACCTCAGTTGCCAGAACAGCTATGACAGTCATGCACTGTGTTCTGACACCTTTCTATCACAACCATTAACCTTTCAACCCAGCCTTTTCTCCTTTAATGAGCATTAATGAGCCTTATGCTCCCATGTCCCAGTTGATGGTTCACCAGTTGTCCTTCCTTAGACTCTTGATTAACCACTGAATACCTCAAACACCACACAAGAGCTGTCATTTGGGAGATGCTCTGACCCAGTTGTCTAGCCATTGCTGTTCGACCCTTGTCAAAGTCATTCAGTCATTCAGGCTATCAGAGTGACTTTGAGCTTTTGTGCAGTGCTAACATGAGTATGAATAAAAGAAAATAAGCAAAATCAAACGTTAAAAAATATTAGATCTATACAAAACAACATTCCATAGAAGCTAATATTGTTTACATCCAAGATATTTTCCCAGTAATTTTTCATTAAAAATATCATACACTTCAATCCACATGAAACATTCCGTGATGCCTAAACAGTATGCTGTACAATTCTTTTTAAAACGTGAATGCTGCTTAATCTATCAACTATCATATTATACAGTTTATGTGCAGTACATCTAGTTAGCATCATTTCAACATTTTTGATTTGGATTTTTGCAACATTTAGTATAATTTTTTTTGTTTATTTATGCCATTGCTGTATTCTTCTAGAAATCAGAATATTTTGTGGCATATCACACTGACCATTGCACACAGATAACTTCAGTTATTCTTTTTTATTCTTAACTGAATGGGGAACTTTAATACAAAGAAAGGCTATTACAAAAAACTAAATTCAAAATACAGAAATAAATAAAACTTTTCTGTTAAAACACATTTCTCTTAGAGCCAACTATTCACTATGCTTCTGCTGTTTACTCTTTTTTGTGCTGGCTTAATGATGCAACATACAGAAACCATTAAGTTTTGATGATGTGACTTACAATAGCGACGGCACTTTCACAAATTCACAGGCCAACTGAAGGAAGAGAGGAGAAATTATCCAGATTAATGTTGTTTACATAAGCAACCATTCAGTGAAAATGTCCTACAGTGCAACGGCACACTGTTTATCTACAAGCAGAGAGAAGCTGTTTATCTAGAACACATCTTGCAGAAAAAGAAGTTAAGACTCTAAGACACTTGAGGCAAAGAGTCGTAAGATGAGAAAAAATGACGGAAAAAGTGCTTAGACGAGTCTGAAAGTGTATCAGTAAGATGAAGAGTGGGCAATATCAGCACTTCTGAGCCACTGAGAGCAGCCATTCTCATTAATTACTGAGGATTCAGAGCTTTTTACGGTCACCAGGGCAGTGGAGAGCTGGTAGGCCACTTGGGCAAAGTGTCCAGGGAAATCATCTCCAAATTTACTCTATTGCCCAATCCATATCCCACCTCCAGCCTGCTACAACAGATCTGGAAGGGCTGGATAGGTATCAGCAGTACGCCGATTACTCCCTGTGGCTCTGCCTGGCTGGCTCAAAGGAGATTTGGTCATATTGCTCATGCTTATCTTGTCTGCTCAGATCAGTGACAAGGGCCCAAGGGCTAGGGTATGAGTTCTACTTAGAATTACTTCTTTGTCTGTTTATTTCATTAAAATCACACACAAGCACACAGACACAAAAATATTAAGCCTTTGAAACTGAGAAACACAACCAATCATGCACTTTAAGCAGGACAGGATGACACATAACTAGAAAGACCTCGATGTTTCTCACAGAAACCTTTCTGCTTGTTTTGTCCCAAGTGTGGATTGTGCTTCTCCCTCTCCACCTCTAATGCAGTCTCTCATTCTCAGTTTATCCAGGAGAGCTTAAGCCTAATAGGACTGTCCATCCTCGTGATGTCAGACTGCATGCAAGGTTCGGGTCCAGTCACAAAAGACAGCAAAAGTGCAACCGAAACAAAAGGCGATGCCCTGCACTGCAATTTTTCATGTTGCCAAGCAGAATGTGTTACAAGCCCCAGTGTCCAAAGCAGCAATTTCGATGCTAATTAGCAATCAAGGCTACAAAGCACTAAAAATAGTGGGAACTAGCAGAGGCCCATCAATTAAACTCACCCCTGGGGGACAGCTTCAACATTTCTCAGGAGAAAACAAAAAAGCGCATTTTTGCAGAATGTTCAACACAACACACAACTAATGAAAAATACACCAAGGCCAAACACAAGGGCCTATGTTTAAAACAACAGCTGTAATCAGTTCTCGAACATCAAAACTGCTGCTTCCCAGACTACATTCCTGAGAGATGCCAAAAGAATTCCTAAAGCTTGTCTGATTTAGATCAGAGTGTGCCTGAAATGCAAATGTCTCAAAAATGTGCTCCTCTTTTAAAGTCTGGAAGATGAACTGGCCACTGGACCTTCATTTGGAAAAATTCTCATGCTACTGACCCTAGCTTGCTTGCCAATATTCTTAGTTTTGTCTCCTGCATGTCAGTGGGGGGAATAAACTGTCAAAATCAACATGATCAAAACTCATGGATACTCAAGCCAAGCTTCTGCTCTATTTCAATCAATGTTGTTTTTGTATAAAATGATGTTTAGTTAAATCTAATTTAGCTTAATTTAAGTAAGTTTATCCCAATCCTCAATGTTTAAAATTAAGTAGTATTTTTCTCTTAAATTGACTGATTTTCATTGTGGTGCAAATGCAATTTAATTTACAATCGACACAGCTGATTAAAATATCTAACAGTTGCTAAAATGAACGTTAATTTCTTAGAATGTTTTAGACTTTCTATTCAGTAACTGCCATCAATGAATTAGCTTCTATAGTGCTGCTAATATCAATGAAGAAACTATTAAAACAGTAAAATGCAAGTAATAAACAACAACAAGGAATTTTAGGTCAGCAACAGTTGGTTAACAACTTCAAGGATAGTCTCTTTTAAAAGATCAGATTTACAATAGCAAGTCAATCAGTAAAAACATTTCTGGTGAGACTAATGTTGTAGACGAACTCATTAATCACCCAAATAGCCCAAATCATATATGTAAAAATACTCTCAGCTTGCTCAAAGCACATTCACATCTTCATCAAGGAGCTGCAGACTTGTGTGGGTATTTTAGGAAGCAGTATATAAAAATGAATAAAATATTTTAGACAACACCATGGTTGGTATTCTCAAAACAGACACAAATAACATGATTATGTCCTAAAACTCATCTGCAAGACCTAGATGTAAAAGCAGGTTGAGAGAAATTAGTGGGGAACGACTGCGCTACTTGACTATAGAAAGAAAATTGGACTCTTGGTTACTAAATAAATCTGAGAAAATGTATCAGTTTTGTTGCTCGTATGTTTTGACAAAATATTTCTTTCAGCAAAGAAGCATTTTAAAACTTGAAATTTTTAGGTAGAAGCATTCCTGTAAATCAGGGGTTCCCAAAGTCTGCCCTGGAGAGTAAGTCCAGTACCATTTGGTAGTTTTTCTCAAAACTACTCATTAAACCTGGCAGAGTGCTTGATCACACCTGGCCCAGGTGTAGTGAGTGTTTCTGAAGAGGAAAAATACCAAACTATGCTGAAGACCATCCTTCCAGGAGTGGATCTGAGCAAATTATTTGACTTTTACTGTATTTATTTATAGAATTGGATTATTGTAATGCGCTGCTGGTTGGGATTAGTCAGTCCTCAATTACAAGGCTACAGCAGGTACAAAACGCCACTGCTCGTTTTTTAACTGGCACCAGTATGCGTGAACACATCACACCTGTTTTAGCCTCACTCCACTG
>JBBIGC010000152.1:5745849-5759780 GCA_037576955.1 Lepidarchus adonis | reverse complement strand
TGTGTGTGTGTGTGTGTGTGTGTGTGTGTGTGTGTGTGTGTGTGTGTGTGTGTGTGTGTGTGTGTGTGTGATTCTGCCACTCAGGAAAAATGAGGCTTTCTGTCACTCGTAGAAAATAACTGTAGTGACCTCCATCTACAGTGACTTTACAGGAATAAGGTATTGTCATCAGGAAGCAGCTCTATCTGGGTCAGTCCAGTGTAATGTACTGGGGCCCAGAAAGAGCTGTGCAAAACGATTAAAACTGTAACTAATCCCATTAACTACACACAGAACTAGACATTGTTTGTCATTATCAATTATATTAGTAATTGAGTAATCTGTTGATACTTAAAGCCAAAATCTATAAAATAAAAAATAATTTTTGCATGCACTTTAAACATGCCTTCCACTTCCATTTACCCTACTGCCATTTTGCATATTAAAGGGCAATTTTAAAATATTTCCTTATAGTACTCAATTAAAATAATCATGACAGTCTGAGAGTCAAATTTAACTTGCAAAAAATCTTCATTAAAGTAAAAGTTAGTGAACTGACTATTTGATCTGAATGCACATCCCCACGTGGGACAGCAAGCAGCTATCAACAGCTCCCAGGGAGCAGTGTAGTAGACATTACCTAACTCAAGGGCACTTCAGTGGTATCTGGGCTGGGACATGAACCCACAATCCTCCATTCACAAAGGCAAGGTGCTAACAATGGGACAACCACTGCCCACTCAAAGAAAAGGCAAAAGGAAGAAATAAATAAAAAAATCAAACATACACAAATTTTCTTTTTTAGTTTTGCACTGCAAATACAAAGCTAACGTAGCTAACAACCAGTAAAAGCATATACTGTACTTTCCAGTATTAGTATTAGTTTTCAACGATTTGAAGTTTGTCTCAAACCATGTTGAGTTGTTAGGAAATCGCAAATAGACTTGCTTGTTTTGTTTCTGTTATATGTTATATGTAAACATGGACAAAAAATACCACACAGCAAAAAAGAACATCTACATTTGAAAAATGATCAACTACATTTCGGGTAAGTTAGAACTAACATTATTCAAGATCCAAGAATCTTTGTTGTCGGTCCATCCGTACACAAGTATACACTAAGGTAGAAATAGTGTTTCTCTTGGATCTGTGGTGGAACATATAACAGTACATACAGTGCATAGCAATGTCATAGTGTTATGAAAGTAGACATAACACAACATAATGTGACAGTGATGTCGCTAGTAGATGTTTCCTGTGGAACACAGGTGGTATTAAATAAACAATGACTAATGTATGATAAATTAAATAATGACTTTTCTGTATAATGTGTAGTTGCAGTAAACAGTATCAGCACAACAGTGGCAATATAGAGAATCTGTACAGTGCATATGTATCAGGTCGCTAAAGACATAAGAGGATAGTGTAAAGTGGCTTGTGCTATCATTATGTAAATTACAAAAGATTCCTTCAATTAAATTCATAAACATGTCTCAGTGAATGTATGATATGGTAAAGGTTGTGTGATCACAGTGTTGTAAATCTCTGTGATTGGTTTCAAATATGATTTCTTAATTAATATGATAACTGAGCACTTGCTGAATCCCTTTTACCATAAAACAACCAAGTGCAGCCAGGAGAAGGGTGATAAAGAAAACTGGTTATTCTAGTGAGAATTGAGGCCAGTGGACACGACCCACTCCTACTGCGATTCCAATCAACACCATGAGCTCCAACTCCAGCTGTCCTCACGAGAGATGGCGCAACTTCCTCTGACCTGCTGTTGTCGTAGTAACATGTCTTCTGCAGCCTTGCTGAGCGCAATAGAGGACATCCTCTAACAGCACTTGGCTGTGTAACCAGGCAACAAAGCCATTGCATCATGAATGGCTGATGTAGATACATTCCTTTGCCTAATCATGTGTAAGCAAAATTGTTTTGGGAATGTTTGTGCAATGATTTATCCCATTTTCTCTCTTGTTTAATTCCCTCTCTGACAGGGCTCCACCTTCACGGTGGTCCGAGGACAGCTCAAGCCCGCAGTGAAAGCTGCCATGCACTTGGCTGCGATCCAGCAGCTCCATCTAAGGGTGGCCCCCTGGGTAGGGGGTGGCTGGCTAATTTAAAGTGTGCGAAAATTGAAAGACATGAAAGGAATTAACCGCCGGTAAACGTGCCAAGCATGGCCACATTTAGGGCACAAACGACCTATACATAGTGTGTGCTGCTATACTATTACACACATACACACAAATACATATTTTATCATGTATTTATTGACAAACAAATGATCCAATAACATGTCAGAGTGTGGCAAAAGTAAGTAAACCTGTGATTTCAGTATTGGGTGTGACTTCCTTGTGCAGCAAGAACTCCAAATAAATGTTTGTGATAATTGTTGATCAGTTCATTTTATCCCATTCCTCCATACAGAACAGCTTCAGCTCTTTGATGCTCATGGATTTCCTCATATGAACTACTCGCTGTAGGTCTTTCCACAACATTAGAGTAAGTTCAGGACTTTGACTTCCAGAACAATCAATTTATTCTGCTTTGCTTTACCATTCATGGTAGAATGATTTGTGTGTTAGGATTACGATATTGCTACATGACCACAGAGATGACCACAGAGATTCAGATCACAAAAAGAAATTTTGACATTTTCATTAAGAATTTTCTGCTATAGCTCAGAATTCATTGTTCCTACAATGGTTGCCCACCAACCCACCACCATGTTTCACAGATTGAATAACGTTCATATGTTGGATAAAACAGGGGTCTCACACTCACACCTGATTATCATCAAAATGAAACAAATACAGGTGTTCCTTGACTTACGACATACTCTACGTGAAAGTGTCTTTAATAAAATGCTCAAACATGCCATTCAGAGCCTCAGGTGGTTGAATGTCTCCCTCTGGTGGACTGACAGAGGAATGACTCGAGCAAAACATAGCAGACGCTTATGTTTTTAACATGCATCCAAATTTGACTTATGACACATGATGAGGAACGGAGCCTCATCATAAGTTGAGATCCTCCTGTAGCCTGATTTCACCTACAAATTATAATTTTTTCAATAAATACATGACCAAATAAAATATTTTTTGTTTAATTCGTTTAACTAGATTCTTTCTATTTATGTTTAAGACTTGTTTGAAAATTTGATTATGCTTTATATGATGTCACATTCATATAAAAACAAATACAAATGTAAAGGGTTTTCAAACTTTCATGCACTATTATTCCCTTCCTGCATTTTCCTGCATTCCCTTTGAAAGACAGTGGACTTTTGTTTTAGTGATAGAAATTTCAAACAGTACGCAATGTTACGCCATACATTGCCTAGATGTGCTTTGAGGGTTTGTACTAAAATCCAATAACTGCATTTCCCAGCACAGAGTCTTTCTTTTCCAGAGAGAAACTTTTGATGTATTAAAACTGAATGAAGTGTAGAGAGCTTTAATAAAAACAGATAACACAGTTACTGAAGCAGCTAATGCAGACTGCAAGTTGTAACATCTCATTAATGTCCTGCCACTGATGAAAACTTTCCACATCATTCTCAGAGGATCTCCTGTGGTCTGGAACGCAGTCGCCGGGTCCATGCTGACGGCCCAGCAGCCACCCTGTTGCTGCATCTAAGTGTATATCTTAATGATTTGATTTCAAAGGAGACACTCGCTCTCTTTCCACCGAGACGGAGGAACTTTGATCTCTCCCCGACTCTCTTCTTAAAATTTTAATTAAGAGTGGAGACAGAGGCAAAGAAGCCATCACTGCATGGCACACTGGAGATAAATCGCATGTCGTAGTGTCTCACTAATTTAAGGGGCTTCACCTTTTCAAATGATATATAAGAATCGATACCTATTATGCATGGGAGTCCTGAGCAGGAGTGTACAAATTAATGGGCTGTATATTGATCAAAGGCAAATTAAATATTAATTAGGGTAAATGGGCAGAGTCAATCCCCAAGACACTAACAAGTCTCATTTAATTTATCCAATCCAGCAAATGAGCTCACTGAAAAAACAAGCTCTTGGTCGAGGTTGAAACTGAATTTTTTTTCTCCTTCTAAATAAGCACTAAATGAATAAATATTTGAGCAAGCAGAATTTCTTAAAAGATCAAGTGAGGATACATAGTCCGCAGAGGTTTGTGGTGCTGCAGTGACAGGGCGTTTGCCTCTTGATGCTTTGCGGGATGTTTATAAGAGCAAAATCAGACTAAAAATAGTGTACAAAATAATCTTTTAATTATTTAATTATATTATTAATTATTTAAGCGGTGCAGTGGAGAAGATGACTATATATATTATCACTGCTGCATCAAGGTCATATAATGTTTGTCATATAAAGTTTTTCTATTTGTACTATTTTTTCACTACCTGACCAGTTCCTGCTGAGCTAAAACTTCTTCAAGGCTGATATTCATTCAATATTACAGAGAAATATTTAGCGTCCAAGTCTCCGAGTGGTTTAAAAATGATAAGTAACACTTTGAGCTCAATGCTCTTTGTATTAGAAGCCAGTGTTGATGATGGGACCTGATGATGAGAGTAATGTGCTCTCTTTTCTTGGTTAAAATTCTAACAGCTGCTTTTTTTATTGCAATTGGAATAATCAATAATATAAACGCAATAATAATTTCTCCAGATCTTGTTTTGACACAAAATCTCTAACATTACTTTTGTTCTTAAGACCTGCCTGACAAAGTGAAGTAGAAAGATCCTCAAAAGCTAAACATAATGCAGAGATAAAAAAAAAAATTAGGAACAAATGAGAAAGAAAATAATTGAGATCTATCAGTCTGGAAAAGGTTATAAAGCAATGTCTGAAACTTTGGGACTCCAGTTGTCCACAGTGAGAGCCATTGTTCACAAATGGCAAAAACATGGAACAGTGGTGAACCTTCCCAGGAGTGGCTGGCCAACCAAAATTCATCTCTCTCGTCCAAAAGGTCAAGGCTTCAGGCCTCACTCAGTTAAGGTAAATGTTCATGATTCCACCATAAGAAAGAGACTGGGTAAAACTGACCTGCAGCAGGACAAGGATCCAAAACACACCAGCAAGTCCACCTCTAAACGGCTGAAGAAAAATACTTTTGAATGACATAGTCAATGTGCTGACCTGAAACCTTGAGATGCCGTGACATGACCTTAAAAAAGTGGTTCATGTTCGAAAACCCTACAATGTCGCTGGACTACAACAATTTTTCAAAAATTAATGGCACAAAATTCCCCCACAGCTGTAAAAGACTCATTGCAAGTTATCACAAATGCTTGATTGCAGTTGTTGCTGCACAACCAGTTATTAGGTTTAGGAGCAATCACTTTTTTTTCTCACTTAATAATAAAATAATCTTTCACTTAAAAAAAAAAAAGTGTTTACTTGTGTTGTCATCAAAATGAGTTTGATGAGCTAAAACATTTCAGTATGAAAAGCATGGGGAAAAAAAGAGTGGGCAAGCACTTTTCCACACCACTATTTATTCTTTTATAATGAAAAAAAATATTATGAACTATTCCAAATTGTTTTTAAATTTTCCTTTTAATGTTGTTAAACTGATCAGAGAGTTTCTCCTGAAGTTATCGTACCTTCCTCTCTTGCTGGTGGTACAAAAGACTGTAAGCAATGTAATTACTGTAAGCCTGCCAGGTAAAGTTGCAGGCTATTTCTATGGGTTAAGGAAAGTCAGAAAAATGATTGGGCCTGGGAAATAGTCTTTATATCCCTAGATTCCCTGCAGGCAAAATGATGCAACACTTTTTTTTGTTCCCAAATAGAAAAGCAACATGATAGTGCCTTCATCTTTGGACACTATAATTTCAATAATTTTGAACACATTAGCCATTTGTTTCATCAGAGCAGCAGTAAAAGTTGAAATAGTGAAAAAAAGAAAGAAGATTTCAGATTTGTTAGACCACATTTTTTGAACATATTACAGTAAATCCAACAACAGCATTAAGAAAAAAATGGGATTAAAGGAAAAGAATAGTCTAAACCCTTAAATGGCCAAGGCCTGCCAACAAGTCCAGACTTCCATGCTTCACCCTTATGACTTAAGAACAGATCAGTCAATTTGCATAATTTCCCCTTTAATCACAGAACAATACACCTTAGAATGTAAGAAATATGGAATTTATTAAAACAGCTCTTCAAGCTCTAATTACACACTACACTGACTAGTTTGGCAGCAAAAAATAAAAGCTCTCATACAAAATTTTACAATGTCTGTCTAACAAAATGAGCCCCCAGACTTTATAAGTGACTTCAATAAAAAAACCCAGTTATGGCTGTAGCATAATCCCTGCCCCCTGCCTATCAACAAAGTACCCAGACCCTTAGTTCTGATTACTGGCAAAAGATAACAAATGGGACACAGACAGAAAAAACTGTGATACAGTTTATTGTTTCATTTTTTGGGATTTTTTTCATTTCTGAGCTGAAATCCCACACATTTAGAAAGAATAAAATATGAATAATAAATAATTTTCACCTCAGCATTCTAGTTCATGCTGCAATATCTACAAATCGATGCGATGGAGCAAACAGTCAGCTTTAGCCTAAAAACATCAGTGAACTGAAAGATTTGATGCAGTACAGCAGCACACACTGTTCAGCACACCGCAGGATTTAAGCTCAGCTGCCCACAGCTCTGTTCAGTAGATGGCAGTGGGAAACTGTAGCACTTTCTTAATGTGCACACACTGTAGGAGTAACACCAAACCACAAGAGCAGGGAGGATCCGAGTCAGATTACAGTGTGTTTAGTAGTTCAGCCTACAAGCATGGATACAGAAATTAACACTTTAATTCGTATTATTCACTGTGTTAAAATGCAAAGCACGCAACAAAACAATACTTCCCTGTCTTATAATAAACCATATTTGTCAACTGAACCACAGTAAAAAAATCCTTCCGCTTGATTTAGCCCCAGCAAATGGATTTATTCTGGGTTAGTGGTGTTTATCCGGTTCGTTGTGCGGGCATAGTCAGCTGGGAAATATGTGAGGAGCAGACCCAGTGCACCAGAATGGATTAGAGCACAGAGCCGTTTCTCCCAGCAGCGCTCCGACTCCTCTTGGGGAAATGCAGGAGGTGAGAACTACGACTGTGGTTGGCTAATTTAAAGCATTAATAAATAAGACTGACACCTTCATTTCCCTTAATGTCTTAATTGCACAGATTTGGCAAAGGATGGAGATGGGCAGGGAGACAATGTAAAGTGCGCTTTAGGATAGTTTTACATTCAGAGATTGATTTCACAGAGCAGTAGTCTTGAAACGGCCCCTCCAGCCCGCGCTTCTCTAACACGCGCTGTTTACCATCTTGGCCGAAAACGTGTTACACAAGAGCGGCACCGTGACGCATTCATGAGATACGTTATTTATTCCTGCTAACGCAAGGTGAGACATCAAAATATGGAGAACATTGCTAACGGAGGTAAAATACCACTTAGCATTTGCATTTATGGCAATGAGCCACAGTTTGTAATTTACACAGCAATGGAAATGTGTTCTCATTGGCTGGTATAGGCATTAACCCTTAAACACCAGGCTTATCATTCAGTTATGTTAATAATATGAAACCAGCAACAGCTTTGGGTTATTCAGTAACCACTATGGGCTCCTGAATTTATTATCAAGTTAGAGAACAAGGTGTGTGGTGGAGGAGGAGGGTGTAGTAATGCTTGGTTAGCAAAACTGGGGTAAATTATTAGTTAGTATCAACTACTCCTCCTACTACTAAAAAGCCTAAATATTAGAAACCTGCATTAGCAAAGTAAAGATGTCTTTTAAATTAAGTTGCAATAGAGTGTCAGAGAAGCTTAGGTTGTTGAAAAAAAAAACTTTTAGTAAATGGTAAGACATTTAAGTGTAAACAATCTTTTTACAGTTCAAATACTCAAAATAATGTTTTACATACTCTATAAAAAAAAAATTAAAATATTATACATATTTTAATAATTGAAATACTAGTGTTTTTACCCTAGCACTGTACATAAATGTACATATTTAATAGTGTGAGAAAATTTGTGTTTGGCCAAAACAGTCCCTACTACTTACAACTTCTTGCCAACATAAAGTTATATTAGAGTAATTGTATAATATATACATTACACACACACAGATACACACACAGATACACACACAGACGCACGCACGCACGCACGCACACACGCACACACACACACACACACACACACACACACACACACACACACACACACACAGTGTTGTATGAGCCATGTAAATCCAGTCACTGCACCTTTCCAAACTGCTGCCATCATTAGACAGCTCAACATACTTTCAGCAGAACACAAACTGCCATTCTACTGCTTCAGCTAACAGCTGCCTGCGCTGGGAGGAAAGTCCACTCAGAGACTAAGACCAATTATGCTCTGTTGCACTCCTGCCCATGAGAGGCTGTGTCATCGTCAGTGATCAAACTCAACAGCATTGGCAGCAGTTGTGCCACAATTCAGACAGCACTGAACCTACTACCTGAATCCTGAATCTGTGCTGCAGAACATTTCTGAGGTTCTGCTATAGAATATTTCCTTTAGGTTCCTTAAAACACATTTGGTTAATGAGATGTGTGAGTAGGAACGTTCTTGTTAAAGTGTAAAGATGAAAAGTTACTGAAATAATACAAATTGGTATAGAACCATTTACATGATAAGAAGGCTCTTTCAAAAAATAAAAATGTTCTATATATTTTTACATTTCAACAATGGCTCTAGGGAAACAAAAGCAGTTCTTCTGGGCCAGCACACCTCAGTACAATTGTGGCATCCTATTTGCAAGTCCAGATACTTAAGAGTTGTCTATGTAATGTATACACATTCATATATATATATATATATATATGTGTGTGTGTGTGTGTATTTACAATTGTGAGCCACTGACAAGTTTTTAGACTTTAGCAAAGTGAATGATAGTTCATGAATGGCCTGTAAAAAAAAAAAATGTTATGGTCAGTGCATGGGTTACTCACCTGTGGCCGGGGGTGTCCAGTTACTAGGCAGGTGAGCTCAAGGGTCTCTCCCTCCCGGATGGTGTACACCCTCTCTGTGTAGCGTTCCTCCTCTACATTACAAGCATGGCCAGAATGCACGATGCGCACAGTAGGGGGAGCTGTGGGCAGAGCACAAGCAAAGAGCAAAATGTAACCAGCAGAATTCTTTTTAAAAAATTAATCAATATTCAGCCTGTCAGCTGAGCCATCAACAGTCAGTCAGAACGACGAGAAAGAGAAGTAACTGATACATCTGAACCTGCTTTGTTAGCCCGTCTGTCATAGAGCTGGTGCCGGGAATTAGGTAAAGATGAGACACTGAAGTGTTACGTATGCTGCTCTTTTCTGTCAATTTATCAACACAGATTTTCAGTCACAGATACTGTCAAAGCAAGGAATATTGTGTTACTCTGCTTTCCATTGTACCTGATCTCCTGTTATTTGCAGTATTAAGCAATGACTGTAACACACAGCATTATGGGACGCCATCAAATAGGCACTTCTGGCACAGGGTGCTATTATTTCACAATAAAAGACAAGCCACTTCCATGAAAATAGACAGAAAAAATAAAGTAGCCTGAGCTCACTAAAGAGCATAAAAGCCCCTTTGTTAACACAATTTTAAACGTACTTTATACATTTCATGGATGTCATTGAAAACTATGACTCATTCAAAATGGAGAAAAAAAAACACAATGTGTGAAGGTTCTTCTTATGAAAGCCCAACTGCCTATTCAACAAAATCGAACTCAGTCTGGAAATCCTAGAAATCAGAAAGAATACTATAACAATTTTTTTTTTTTAAATAATTACCCCAATGTGAAAGTCCATTATAAAGTAATTAATCATTCTGAGAGTTCTGGCCAGTCTGTTTGAAGGCCTTAATAACACAAAAACTAGATTTGCTATAAACCAGAACTATGCAGCTGATAATAAGATATGGCCGTACGAATGTAAAAGTGCAATCTGAAAGGCATCTCTCAGAGCCAGTAAAGCCACAGGATCGATATCTGTAATATTAAACCTTGTCCGATTCCAATCTGTTGTGAACATGCAGCAGTGTTAAGTGAAGTTAACAAACAGTCCACAAACCCGGGGGTTATAAAATAGGGAATGAGAACAACCCAAAAGCCATTTGTATGAACCGAAATGTCCGTTTGCTCTGCTGTTAAACCAGCTTCAACTCATAGCTAAACTGCTATTTCTGTATATAATAATTGGGAACAGCACATAAATAGCTGAGCAGCCTGCAAACCTAAAAAAATGGTTCTTTGTGCAATTCCGTAAGAGAGAGATTTTATATCCCTAGAAAACTATTTTTGTAAATAAAATATGACAGTTTAAAGAATCCCCTGAATGTGTATAAATAATTAGCCCTGTGCTGCACAATGCTGTGGTGGGTCCCATTGGTTCTTTGAGTCCCACAGGAATGCAGGTCTGTAGTCCAGAGGACACAATCCTCCTTACCTTGACTTAATAATAGAGAGTATGATGATGATGATGATGATGATGATGATGATGATGATGGCAATGATGATAATGAATGTGGCTTTTCTATCATACGGCAAGGACAGGTGGAGATGAGAAGGGTTGAAACGAGGTCCTGTCTGTCAGCTTACAAATTCATAAAAGCTCCAGGAATCAATTAAGGGCTTTGTGGAGGTGTGTGAGGGAAACAGGCTGGTACTTGCTGAAGTAAAAGCAGTGTATAGGGAGTTCCCCAGAGGCTCTGTGTGCTGCTGCTAATAAAAGGTGAGACGTCTTTCCCTGCGGTCTGTGGAAGCCCGTCTGTGTCTTTACCTGGTGCAGGGTGACTGTAATGCTTCCTAACACCTCTCTTTTGTACCTGTATTTCACATCTGACTCATTAGCAAAGGTGAGCAGAGCAAGCTATCCCCTGGAGAAAAAAGAAACGACTCAAACAATAGATATTAAACAAGTCACATATCTTTTTATAATTTCTTGTGATCGGTTCTGAGGTCAGGATTCAGATCTATTTTTTATATTTTATGTGTTTAAAATATCTTGATTCACCAGAATTCTAATTATACTCCTGGCTCAGTGAGTTTCCACCTTTCCAAAGGAAAAATGTCTTTCTTAAGATTAAACTCGTCTTTGTCTCCAGAGAAAAAAGACTCTCAATGTTGTATTAATGAAGGTTCACAGACGGCTTATATCTTTCTCTAAGAAAAAGAGGAGAGTAATCTGAGCATTTCGTTGAAAGAATTTATGGAGACTGAGAAAAGCATGAGGTCTCCTCCCATACTGAGAGACTGCTGAAAGATTCCTGCCATATACATAAATTTACACATGAAAATTTGATTGCAAATTATTCGAAATTGGCCAAATATACATATTAATATTAATATATACACTGACCAGCCATAACATTACCACAAATGACAGATCATGTGAATAAGACTGAATATCACCTGTCAGGCGTGGGATATACAGTATTAGGCAGCGAGTGAACAGCTAGTTCTTGAAATCTATGTGTTGATGAAGTAGGAAAAATTGTGATCATGTTAGAGGATCCAAAGCAATAGTTAGTAACCAAAAGTGATTAGAGGAAAGAAAATTGGTGAAATAGCAAGTGAGTCATAGACATCCAAAGCTCCCTGATGCACGTGGGAGTAAAAACTAGTCCATTTGGTGCGATTCCATAAGAGCTACAGAGCTGTTTCGGCTGCATGAAAGGGGCATAACTCGATAATAGGTAAGTGGTGTTAATGTTATGGCTGATTGGTTTATATGCATAAATCAAATGTTTAAATGTAACCATTTGATTAGTATATTAGTATATTAACATTATAAGTGGTTTGATGTGATATGGTGCATTATAGTAGAAACTGGCTTAAATGTAATAGGAGTGACAGGAACCAGGGGTTACCATGCCTACAGTGCATAAATAGTTAATTTATTTACTGGCCAAAATGATCAGTGAACCTACATATCTTAATAATGATAAATCATTGATCAGACTGAAAGAAAATGTTGCCTTGCACATACCTTGTTGCATGTATGTTGCTGTATTTTAAAAATCTGTCAGTGTTTCTGAAAAAGGTGCTTGCATACTTTATTATTAAACTGATGAATGGAGGCTATTGACAGTATTTGATATTGTTTTTTGAGAGATATTTTTTCTCATGTGAATGAGATTTAAAAAAAAAAAATTAAAACCATAAAAATCAGTTTTCAAAAATACCCAGCTACGTGTGGATTGAGCCTGAGAATAACAGGAGTCAAACTCAGTGGAAGAGCTAAACCTATCCCTGTGACATTTAATAGAAAATGTTTTTAATTTTAATTTCAATTTTTAAAACCTAAACACATACGTAGTGTTGTGCAAAATGCACTTAATCAATTAGTTTAAAGACATTTATCTCAGCAGTGAGTGTATTTCTACCAGCAAACACACAAGACAGCATTAGGATACATGCAAGCAATGTTTATAAAAAAGCATTGATATTGTGTGAGCTGGTTAGAAGGACTGTTTCCAGATTTCTTCTCGATGTCTCCATGTGTGAAATTCCATCAGCAGTACATCTGATTTAATGTAATGAAGTACTGATTGAACCACAGCAGGTATTTAACTAAAAGTAATACGGGAATTCCACAAGGAGTGGCCTGGAAATGGTTAGATGAACACACTGATGTACATTAAACCATCATATTTTGTGTGTAAGAAACAAACAAAGCTTAGCTAAACAGATTTTAAATATAATTTACTCAGACGTATAAGACTTTTCAATAGAAAATGTTTTAGTTTTTATTCCAGAAATAAATCATCCTCAAGCCAATTCAAACACACCAGTTACCCAGGGATGGTGCTTTGCCATGCTTCCTATCCCACACACGGATTAGCTTCTTTCCGTTCCAAATAGAACAGAGAGATTTGAGCAAACGGCAGAGTGGGTGAGGTTCACGCTAGGCTGGAGTTTAAGACAAAAGAAGGCTCAGAATTAGACCTTGGGGCTGAACACAAACGAAATCTAATACATTTTATTCCAAGCCAACATGCTTCCTAGATGCCATCCTACTCAGAATGTCTGGAGCAAGCTTTCTGAGCTGACCAAAATAGAGCAGTGCTAGTAATTAATAACGATTGAATACACATCTATCGATATGGGAATCAGTATTCTCCAGCTTCACTTTATGGTTGCGAGCACAACTTGCCAATACTTGAATTACAATCGCCTTGGCTAACTCAATTACATTGAATTGCAAATAACAAGATTGATGTTAGCTCTTAAATGAGTCGTACTGTTGAAAGTCACAGTAAATATAGGCCCCTGATTACAATAAGGATGATGCTATTAGCATAATGCTGACAGTCAGTGGTTAACCAATGTCAGGTCAACTTCCCTGCACATCACACACATTACATTTGATATTGGATTCTCATTTTATCACCACTATACGTATGCGAATACTGCAAATTCCTGAACCATTACACTCAGCTTTCATCATCTTTAAATGTTCATTTGAGAATTTACATGTGTGCTAGGTTGACTGCAGAGCAGGTCAGCCTAATGTAAGTGTAGCTAGTGCATTTGGAAAGGTCAGTGTCTTTATAATGTGGAGTATAAAAATGGAAAGGAAGAGGCCAGAGGGCATCAATGAGCCCAGCTGGCTCATGCCTGTAACCCTTGGCTAATAGAGACATGATTTCCCTACTGTATAAGCAGCACTGAGACAAGCAGTCCCACCAGAGATTCCACACATGAAATGGGATTGTCTTTATCTTAAACCACCAATCAAGACTCAAATGGATTCGGGTGAAATCAAGGGTGACATGCTACTAGGGTGTGAGAGAGATTTGTTGGCAGTTGGACAGAAGTCAAAATTGAAAAACAAATTGTGTGTGTGTGTGTGTGTGTGTGTGTGTGTGTGTGTGTGTGTGTGTGTGTGTGTGTGTGTGTGTGTGTGT
>JBBIGC010000152.1:5723670-5740649 GCA_037576955.1 Lepidarchus adonis | reverse complement strand
TATATATATAGGGTGGAAATATGAGGGTGACATATTGCATATATGGAAAAGTTCTTAAAATAGTGTGATACAATATTTTCGCCCACTCTTACCGGTATTAGTAAAGAGTGCATAACTGAAAATAGAGGTGCGTGAATAGAAATAGCTACTTAGTCAGAATGAAACTGTGTCACAACACAACAAAATCCCCCATCAACCCCTGGTGATGCTGTATAGTACAGAACTATTTGGAGATAGAAGTAGAAGTATGTAAAAGCAGATACCACTTCACCCTAATATCATCTAACAGTACAGGATTGTGAAAAAAGAGAAACATATCAGATTCATGCTGCTGAGTTTACTTGCA
Organism: Lepidarchus adonis; assembly: GCA_037576955.1. NCBI lineage: Eukaryota > Metazoa > Chordata > Actinopteri > Characiformes > Lepidarchidae > Lepidarchus > Lepidarchus adonis. The sequence goes on along the minus strand of JBBIGC010000152.1, from coordinate 5,740,303 downwards.
AATGCACATAAATGCATGTACCAATGGAGCTCTGTGACTAAGCCACATGTGTGCTTTCGTATAGTCCAATATGGGCTTATGCTGTCAATCTGGCACCAATAGCCTGTTGTGCTAGGTTTGCATCCCTAAACAACATTAATCGGACATCTGTGCAGGCGGATAAGACCCCCATTGGCTAAACCATGGTACTAAATCTCCCAATGATCGGCCAACACAGGCCAGGTCTTTCATGACTGGCTGAATGTTGATCTAAAAATGTGAAACTGGGAATGGGCAGACTGTTTTCCCTTTGCGAATTAGATGTACAGCTATGTGCCAAGCAACTCCATGATTACTGTCTGGCAAACGGTTGATGTTGAGTGATCATCCTATCAATGGCGGTAGAGCATGCAGAGAGGTGGGTTCGCCCACTGGCTTAGCTTGAGTTATTCATATCCTCTGCTGCAAAGCTTGCCATCATCCCTGTGAAAGGAAGGGAAATGCTAATGTGCAGATATTTTTCAATAGTCCTAATTAACGCATACTTCTGGACCCAGAAATGTATTGTTTGGAGCGATGCTATTGAGAAGCTTTTTTCTTTTGGCTCCCAAAACCTGTTTTCAATAAAAAAATTCATTATAAAAAGTCAGCTGAAAGGTTCTCCAGCATAACTGCAAACATCTCTGTGCCTGAGATGGCAGTGTTACAGAAATTCAGAGGTTTGCACAGGATATCCATCATGCAGAATTATTCCTGCTGTGCACTGAATCCAAAATGGATTTCAACTAGATTATCTACCTGGGCATCCACAGATGGTCTCTCTCTCTCTCTGTCTCTCTCTCTGTCTCTCTGCCTCTCCCTCTCCCTCTCACTTTCCCTCTCTGTCCTATTCACTCTTTCACTCACTCGTTCAATCACTCTGTCAAGCTCTTTCTGTCTCTGTCAGTCCAGCTCTTTCTCTCTCTGACTCTCTCTCTCCTTCCTCTCTGTCTTTCTCCCTCTGTTTCTTTGTCTCTCATTTTTGCAGTCAATGTGTCTTGTCACTGTGACAAAATAAGTGTTTTCAGCCTTTTCAAAACATAATTGCTTATGCACATTGCAAGAAGAAACAAACAATTTATTGCTGTTATGAGCTGTGGAACTTAATAAAGGCTTTTCGGTTAAGCCTGCATTGTGTGTTATAGTGACAGTTCAGCTTCTAATTTGGAGCATTTCTTACACTTAAGACGCAGTTAATATCACAAGTCAAACAGTATGTGTGTCGTATGCTCTAATTAGATCATAAAACAACATAAAAGAACATTTTTATATTTAAGTACTGTAGCCTTACCTTCTTTCAGAGGACAATGATATATGCATATTTTATAAACAAGTCAAATAAATCTATACGTCTGTGTATGAAGACCGGCCGAATGGTTGTGATTTAAAATGACAGTAAATTTAGTTTCTTTCACTGAAGTTTTTAGGAAAGAAACTGCTGTTGTGGATGTTGAGAGGTTCATATAAACAAGATGCATTATTAAATGCTATTTTGCAGTCCAGGACCATTTGAAGGATCTGATTCAAATTGAAATAGAAATATGTTTTGGATAACTGCACAGAAAGTATTTTTGTTGTTGTTTTTCTTCTTCTACCTTTGTAAGTTTGCAATACTTATTCCTCTGGAAAAAATATAAAAGTGAGGAACATATTTTAAACCACTCGGCAGCTTCCTCACCTGGCGCATCCACGAGGGTATTCTGTGGGTGTTCGCTTTCTCGTCTCGGTTGCTTTTAATGTTTAGATTTATCAGGTAGGCACTGCAGGGAAGCATCTGCCTCGATAATTAAGGGGAAACAGCAGTTGTTAAAAATATCTAATAAAAGGAAATGAGCAATTCATTAATAACAAATTTTGGTTCTGATACAGAGCTCAGTTGATTTGTTTGTCATAGTGCTATAATTGCAATGAAAAAACAACAGTAAATAGAGTTGCATGGCTAGCTTTTATTCCTAAAACATACAGCCATGTGCTAATGCTAACCACAAGCATTAATATTTCATCGTGTTTTCAGTTTTCATATCAATCTTCCCAAATAATTAATACTTTTAAAATAAATGTTTTCTGAATGAGCTATTCATTCTGTTTCCATGGGCTTTGCAGAGATGCAGTCTAGCTCCACAAAAAAACAAAAAGCCTTTTTGTTTACTACTGGAATACTAACTTTATTATTTGCTTATTTCTTTTAATACTCAATAACTACTAACAAATATTCAGTAAAATCTCTCTCTTTCTCTATGTATGTGTATATATATATATATATGAAGAACTGTGGCAGAGGTCTTTGGTGGTTCTCTGGTGAAAATATCAGGATCAATATGACCTTTACAGTAAGAAGTTGACACCAAGGCAAGTGTCTTACTGCCTCCACTTTATTTGGTAGGTTCCACAAGAAGCAAACCCAAACTGCAATTCAATTTGCCACAGAAATTGCAAAACAAATCATGTAGGATATGTGAGGTTACACTTCAAATGCTTTTGTGCAGCCTAAAAAGAATACTCTTTACTAACAAAAAGACATTTGTGGCTTTATTTTCTCTCTGAATTCATGGATGTTGATGATTTACTGTAAAATGTCTCTAAAATGTCTGAGCATTTTAAAAAGCACTGTTTTATTCCCTTCATTTTTCTATCTGTACTAGACATTAGAGTTACCTCTTACATTTTGCAATGAAAGCCTGAAATGTATCCAGATGGGTTAACTTAAACACACAAAGAACAGAGAAAAAGACACTCACCCTATTGTGAGGGCACTTACAGTACTTTGTCAAAAAAATAATATAACTAATTTAACCCTAGAAAACTAGATTTTATGAAGGTGTCTTTACTCTTATGGAGGGTCCTGGGCTCTGCATAACTCTTAAGTTCTTTTAGTTATAGGGGGTTAATAAAGCTCTATACGACAATTCAACGTGTATCTTCTGTTTCATTGAGTTAGGCTCCTACTTTTACAATAATCACACTGATTATCAGTGTATCGATTACAATCATTGTAAGTGAGATTGTAAAGGAATGTGTTTACTCACAGAATCTGTAAAATGAGGCTACCCAGATTCCAACCACTAAGTTTTTTAAAAATCTTCCATTCTGGGTGAAAGTAAAAGGTCAGTATTGGCCAGGGCTGGTTCATTTAAAGTCTATACTCATACCCATCTTGATCTTTTATATCTGCCTGTGCGCATACCAAATGGCTCCTGAAGAAGAGCATCAGACTACATAATGTGTTGCAAGTTTCTTTTCCTGAGCTCACTTAACTAAGCTCATGCTACAAGGCATTTAATATCCAGTCCACAGGCTCAGTCCAGCCTCATGAGGATTAGCAAGGCTGTTGGATATGCAAGATGAGCCAATGTGTCACTGACAATGAGACAACGAGTCCAACCACAAGCAGGGTCAAGTGAGGACAATCACAGAAGGTTGATTTGTCACAGCTTGCATAACAATGTGGTGATAGACTGCTTTTATAGGGTCACAGCAAGACACCAAAGTAAGTGTGTTATTCAAAACAATAGAGAAGCAGATTGGATATCTAAGTGGCTGAAACTACTTATCTATTCATTATGTAATTATCAACATCAGCCATAATATTATTAGGTACAATTTTATCTTTTTTTTCCTGTTTTATTCATGAGCACCCTGATCTTCAAATCATATCTCAAATTCCAGTCCTGATTTCCTCCAAACAACCATGAGTTACCCTGTAAGCCATGTTGTATTAGCTTGCTAGGAGCCATGCAGGGAAAGCAGCAACAGAAGCTGAGAATACAAAAGGAAGGTAAGTAGTGTTCACAGGTTTACCAAGCAGCAGCGACAAAAACGTCATTATCAATTCAGATGTAGACACCATGTACACCAACTTCTTAAAAGTTCAACAGCACAGGGAGACCCACCAACTCACATACTGACTCCCGCCAAACACATTTTTGATGTAAAGGTGGTGTTTGAGACAGACAGTTTCTAAAATACGTGAACAAAAGAAGTAACCACAGCTCTCATGTAAAATTGATATGAATACATTTTAAAAACCTGTGTGCTGCGTTTGGTGTAAATAGGCTCTAAGGCTTTGTTCAAACCTTCTGGCACAAACAGAAAGTGCTTTACATTAAAATATGAGTCATGTAAATACATATATAATCATATTTATTGATAATTGTACTATTTTGTACATTTTATTTATGATATCATCTTAAATAATGATATATACAGCCATTTATCTGGACAGTGAGTAATAATTTGTAAGTATCATTAGGATAAATGCAAATAAACAACAATTCCATTGTGATTCTGTTATTTTGTTAGCTTAACCTTTTCAAAGCCCAGTATTTACACTCAGCATCCAATAACAAGTTCAGATAATCCATCTTACTAAATCAGGTGTTTTGCTGATGCAACTGAACAAATGTCATAAATGAATGTTTAAATCTACTATTATTAAATGTTTCTTCTATCAAAATGTTCATATTCTCCAGATAAATGGTATAGAACTTTCAAATAGGTTACACTCCCTCCCCTAGTGTTTCAAGAGCCTTTCCAACAAAAGTGCCAATGACTGGCCACCCACCGCTATTGATCCTGAGTCAACCTTTTCACTGAGATCACAGAAGAATTCACATCTAGGATTAAAGCTGCTGTCATCTCGACTCTGAGTTGTAAAAAAATTCTTTTTGGCATTCCCACCTGATTCATTTGACCCGTCTTCTATTTGACAGCACATGCATTACTCATACAGCAAGTGTAATAATGAAATACCCTTCAAGATGGACATGACTAATGCACTGGGACAGCCTCTCAGGAAAGCAATACCCTTCAACATGTATCACATACTAATGTCAAAAAAAATCTGATCCACATGAATCCAAGCACCAAATTCTTTCCACTGACCTTGACAGCCATTAGTGATTCATCCCACAAAGCCAGCAGGGTTGATCCTAATGTTTGAAGCATGTTACCATACGACATTACTGAGTAAGAATCACACTAAAGTTCTTCTTCTGCTTTTAGTGTTTTAATCCACATGAAGGGGACTACAGATTTGTGGTGTGAAATGAAGAGATGAGAGACGGAACCTTCCATTTTGTCCAAATTTACTGTATTTCGGTGAAAGATGGACTCAGGGAACAGAATTGTGTTGTGTGAAATGTCCCTATGACAATGCAATGTCATGTGAATGAATCTTAAACGTGTAAATCAAACACAAGCATGAGCCACCGGCTCAAACACTTGGTTCTCGCCAAATGCACGTGTCGCTTCTGAGAAACCGCCTCCATGGAGAATGATGGGAGGCCATTAGTCAAACATCAGTGGAGGGGAAAAAAACTAGTGGGGGGAAAAAAAGTGTCTGACAGCGTTGTGGTGAGGACAAAACGATAACAAGGTGCTCATTTGAAGGGTGAGGAATGGTGTTTGCTCCTTTTTCGCTGTGGGTGTCTTATGAGCGAGAAGGAAGGTATAAGAGAGACTCCAAGAGCGTAGATGAGAGAAAGCTGTGGAGACGGATTGGAACGAAATAAGACAGACAAAGGGGAGATACGGAATGGCAAAATAAGATGATGAAGGTGATGGTGCAGAAAGGAAAATGATAAGCAAAAAGAGATAAAATGGAGGCTGAAGAGAAACAGAAGATGACTGGTGCAGAGGAAGAAAAATGGCCTGAAAGATGAAACATCACTGCTTTATACGAGCCCGCATCCTAGCCTGCGATCTAGAGCGCAGGAAAAGACAACATGGGTGTTCTGTTGCAGCGCGCCATTAGCACGACACGTAAATAATGTTTCCTCTACCGCCCTCCCCTCTCAATTAACTCCCAAAAAGCCATGATTAATAAAAGAGCTTAGGCCCCTGACAACAGTTCAATTACGACTGAAGACGATGTTGATCAAAAGAAGCAGTTTACAGAAAGCCTCGATTAATGCTACCACATCGTGCCACCGTGGCACATTAAAATGGCTTTGAGATAGATTTGTAAACAAGATGGGGGCAATGACAATGTCCGCAATGCACCATGCGTCAGTGACAGAACAAAAAAAGTGTAATTGTATAATAACATCTACTGAGAAATAATTGCATCCTCACAAACTTCACAAAATTACTCAGGAACAATTACAGGAAATGTTGATGAGAACATTAAGATTATTGAAGTGGTAGAAAAGCACATCATCAACAAACTGAACACCAAAAACAACGGTTTAAAGAGTTTCTTTGTTTCTAAATTCAGGGTATGTTTGGTTTGCTTGCTAAATTAAAGGAAAAGAAGAAAATTGCTTTTAATTTCCTAATGAATATTGATATAACAGTACACTAAGCTATACTTTCACTTCTAGGTTTTTCATTTGCAAATGGCTGCTATGTGGCTCAGAATAGGATCACCTCCAGCTCTGCCTCAAGCACTGTACAAATAGAAGACACTTTCCCATTGTGAGCTTTCACTGATTGTCTGAGCGTTGTAATTTTGCCAGAATTCCACACACTGTATCATTAAGTCATCAGAGGATCCAGAGGATGTGTGCTGTAATTACAGATTAGTAAATAAAGTGAATTTTTGTATGACAAATGAGGTCACAGTCCACTTTTCTGAGCATATTGTGATATTAGCACATACCGAACAATTTTTACAAAGAGAACATAGGTGGTTCTGTGTACCACTGGATTTAGAGCAATGCTAAAATAATTGTAACCCTAGTTATTTAAATTTGACACTACTGTTAGTGCTGTATTCCAATTGGTCAAACACCAGAAAAGGTAAATATCATAAAAAAAATTAGCATATAGCATATAGACTAAAAAGTCGACAATCATTGTGAAATTACAAATATTGTAAAATAATATTTTGCCATATCACCCCCTCTACCTACAGAGAAAGGTTTACGAAGAAAGGGAATAAAAAACAGGAAGAAAACAACCTAACATCTTGTGGGACCACGATAAGTATTTTTGGAATGAGAACACATGCCAGAGATGTTTTAGGCTTCCCTCAACCTTGTGATGTTAATTGGGAAAGCTGGCTTCAAAAAATGATAATACTGTTTATTTGTAGTATTTCATGTGTCTTCTGCATTTTAGTGATTTTTCAAACTCTAAGTAGATAAATATGATAAGGCAGCAGAGCCTTTTCTTCTCTTTTCTTTTTATCATTTTGATTGTACGGAGCTTCTGTCCTGTAATATCATTGTTAGAAGAAATGATTCATTAGTCTGATCTTTCCAAAAAACAAACAAAACAAGACAAAACAGAAAACTCATACACATACTAGAGCTACCAGAGCTGCTTCTTCCATTTTTGCTATGTTGCATGCGTCAGGAGGTTTTGAAAATAGCACTTTAGGCCGCAAAGCTCTCTGAAAAGGGTCCCTTTTACTACCCATCAACTACTGCACTACTAACAAATCTCCTCTCTAGCTGCCATGTTTAATGGCTTGTTTTGTCCATTGTATAACAGCTCAGATTCTGCATTGTGGCAACTGCTTTTTCTATTCTAATCCACCAAAATCTGTTTGATAAAGAATCTAACATAAAGTAAACAGTTTGTACTTTCCTTGAGATGCTGTATATTGATTACATTTTTATTGAGATCATTTCCCTTTAAAGTACACAATTTTGCTGAGTCGTTAACCTCACCACAGTCACAAATCTTTGCAAGCAGGCAACAGATATTGAGAGTTAGATGATTTAATTCCAAGTAAAATTTCCAATAAAACAGAGGCAGAGTGGCTTTCTTATGCACTGAATATATGACAGAGGGAATGAGTAAAGGTTTTAAGTCCAGTGATAACTCCTTAAGGAGCAAGCTTAGCAGAAAGGCTAATCACTTCTGAGCAGCAATAGTTAAGAAAATATATAAATTAATGCATTTTGCCATTTCATGACAATGGAAGTCCCAAAGGTGAGTCATTATTTTTCCAAATACAAACACTTATATTGACATTAACAGCAACTCAAACTGCTTCTTTATAGACTAAATGTTTGTTTGTTGTTTGTTTAAGATGCTTCTGAGAGCACATTCTGTCCCTATGGAAATATAGCATGCACAAATATATTTTAACTTAGCTGTATATCACCCAATTACATGCATATTTAATTCATCTTTACGCAGAAAAAATAAAACAGGAAAGGCACTTAAATACAGAATTTTAAACAAGCCAGCATTAAAAATATGTTTTCTAAATCTATAGAACATGCCAAAATTAAAGATCACCATCCTAAATCCTAGTGTTCTTGAACCTAAACATGTCTAACAAACCTAAAGCTCATATTTTCAGTTTCACAATTTATATTATTTACCCTGACTTCAGTTTTTTCACAAATTACTGTTTATTTTGGAGCATTTCTGAGGTTCCACACAGTAATACAAGTGTTTTTACTAAGCTACATGATTACATTTAAGCTGCATGATTACTCCAGGGAAAAATAACCTTTTACATGCTTTCCTGCCACATCATCACACTCCTGCTGTTTTAGCCTATTTGCAATGACTGTGCTAATGACTGCATGGTACAGACTATGATGCAAGTTAACCCAACTGTTTCTTTTATAGTACTTTACATTCCTGTTATTAACCGGGTAGATGTGAGGTACAAATTCCAAAGTACACAATTTTTTGAGTCGCATGATGAGTTCTGTTGAAAGTAATAACTGTGTATAGACGATGTACCAACTCCAAAGAATAAATGGATGAGGTAAAACTAAATTCAATGAAATACTTAAAAAGTTCAAACTGAACAAATAAATTATAAAGTAAAACATAATAACCAGATAATTATATAGAATGGCGTATATAAAATATATTCACACAGTTTTACTGTAAAATGTACTTTTTTCAACAGGGTGTCCCAAAAGTCCCAAGAGTTTATTCATATTTTTAGCCATGAAGGCTAGTATTCCTTCACATCAGCGCCTTCATTTTCTGCAACTTTTGAGCCGCCTCCTAGCACAGGCTTCTCTTATGCTTTAAGACATTTATTAAAGATATTTACCATATTTCTCCAGCAAAATGGTTTATACACTGAATTTGCAAACCTGGTCTTGGTTGTGGCTTGCTTAAATGGGACGGCCTGTGTAAAAGCACAGTTGCTAAAAGTATAATTCAGTACAAAAAGATGACATTCTAGGGAACAAGTTTTAGTTTTAACAGATCATTGTGAGTAACTGTTCGCTACAGGTAATAAATAATCAAGAACAAATTGCTACATAAACACAATGCAATTTTGTCATGTCATAACCTTATTTGTAATAAAGCTTGTTAATGTGTTATGAATTAAATTATTTAAAGTATCACTATGTATAGCTTTGATAACTGTTAATTCTATTAAGGAATTTTGTATTAAACCTTTTGTGATTTCCTATAACAATTTATCGCTCCAATCTGTTTATAATATATAGTTTCTAATAAATGGTGCTTTCTTTTCCTTTGCAGAATCTATAATTAGAATGGATTGTTATTCCCGCATATTTCCTGATAGGCCACAGTTTATACATTGGTTTTGCAAAGCTGGTGTTGGGTGCAGCTTGGTTAAATGGGGCGGCCTTTCTAAAAACATGAAAACACATTCACTAAAAGTATAATTCAGTACAAAAAGATGACATCCCGAAATATTTAGTTGAATTTAATTGTACTGTTTACTGCAGCAATGAACAGTTTGAAAAGCAAAGCAAAGACAGATCAGTGACGGGTCAGTATAAAACACAGAACATGTGTCTATAATGTGGGGCAGCCTATCATTGGAGAAATACAGTAGTGACTTCTGGGACACCTTGTATATACAGGACACACTGCTTTCTCTTAAAGTCTAGATCCAAGTACATCCTTAGTACGTTTTACCCCAGATAACGACCTGCTACCCTACATATGGCCTTTTTCTGAATATTTCTCTTCAGTATGAAACATTTTAGTAAAATGTAGACTGTTCTTTTGAAATGTTGTTTTACTGAGACCAAATAATGATCCATGTAGGAGGCATTTTACTGTATCCTTTATTAGCCTATAACCTATAACTTCTTAGACATTTTAGGTTAATTTATCAATTTACCAAGTCTGTTTTTACTCACCAACCTTTTATCCAAAATACTAATGCAGCTTGCCATTGTTTAATTCAAAATAAAAAAAAAAAGAAAAATTTAAGGGACCTTAAAAGGAAGCATTCCACAGGTTAATTTCTATTGTATTGCTCTGTGATGCAGCATTACAAAAGGTTGCAATACAATGTAGTACATTTAGGAGTATATCAGATGCATTCAAATCAAGCACTTTCAGTTATAAAAGCATTGCTCACAAAGGAGCACTCATGGATATTTCCGCTGTGTGCTGATTTCAGGGGAGATTCACTTATGAATCACATGCACTGCATTAAATAAAAATGTGGTTAAAAATAAATAAATAAATAATATAATATATATATATATATATATTTTTTATTTACACAAAGCTTCTTATTGCATTCATTATTACTACTGCATGAAGTATTACAAACACACTTGCATTGTAATTTGAAGAACACTTCCTTAGCTTTATCATGATCACTAAATTAGTATGGGTCAAGAATAACAAAATCTTTTAACCAAAAATCTTTATGTGCACTATTCCTATCTCTTTAGTTTTCAACAAAGCCACTGTTAACATGTTAAACTTCTCAGTAAAACGTCATTAAAATGTGTTCTTGGCATTGTTCCAATAAATATTCAGTCAGTCAGCACTTTCCTTGTCTAAACTAGTTAACCCATTTTAAGAGATTTGGATAAGAGTTTAGTGTGCCTTTGCAATTCCCAACTTGTGCAGAATTTGCAAGAAAGTAGTGTTATCACACCACATCTCACATGCAGCTTCTTATTCAAGCAATGCATTGCATTCTGAATAAGTATTGAAACCCAAAATCAAGGGGTACAGAGACGTGATTGAAATACATTTCATAACCAGTTATAGCCTTTCTGACACACAGTATCTGTCAATATGCCCTCTCAAGCAATGAGGTGGGCATGAGAGCATGAAATTGAGTGGTGGGACTTAGGCGGTACAAAGAGAGAGAAAAACAGAAAAAGTTGCCAAAGTCTTGCCATTGTAATGGTTAGTAGTGTGAGGTGTCAGAGACTGCACGAACATACTGTCTTTTTCCCACATTGTGATTCAACAGGGGCCTAGACTTTGACCTTCACTGAGCAAAGTAATTTCAACATGGATGGGGTGGAACCATTTTACCCTGCTTTAAAAATTTATGTATTTCACAAGGTCCAAAGTCTAGGGTCAAACAATGTTTGGTCCAATCTCAAAATGTTTTTTTACACATTTAAACCCTCTGTTTCACTTAATTCTCTCTGCTTAAGTCACTCCTAAATATATACATTTTTAAAAAGCTCTTTGCTTGGATGTATGGTTTAAGGAAAAAACTTTTTTACAACTTTTTTTTCAACTCCTTTACAATGAGTGACCTAAAATTCATTAATTGATTAATAATACCATATTTCCCCAACGATAGGCCACCCCACATTATTGGCCATCCCACTCTACGTCCCATTTATGTTTTAAAACTCTATGATAAGCCAGCTCATGTTATTAGCTACAGTGTTACTAAATTTACTGATCTGAAATAAAAGCATCTAAATTGACCCCTGGAGCCTTTGCAGCTCTATACCAATAGTGACATTATACCGTAGTTGAGCATAAACAATTAAATTAATCAAATTTGGAACTTACCAATATCATGCCACAATGCAAGAACTACACTGCAGAATTTAAGTTCCACGCAACGTCTGCAATATCCGAGATGAACGCATGTACAAACTCAACGACCGAAAAACAGCACAGGTCACAATTGACAACGTTTACGGATCTGATTTGAAGGATTTGAAGAAAGGTAAGCCTAATAATATTTACATTTCAGTGTTGCTAATTTTATACTGAAGAATTTACATGTAGATGGATGACTGACATTGCTGTACTGCTGCACCCCCACCCTCCGGTCCTTCAAAAGAAAATTAAAAGCAGCAATAAACTTTTGTTCCTTCTGTTTCTGTTAAATTTAGCTTTTTCCAGCTTGTATTATATAAGATGTAATGTAGTCAAGGGCTGACAAAGAGGCTGAATGCAGAAGCAGCGTAATTTAACTCACCCATCATATGCGCAGAGGTGCGTCGTAGCAGTGGCGTGAAGGAGTCAATTTCTAGGATCAAAGATTTTTTTCTTCTACTTTTATTTATCTTCAAATTCATTTCTCAAATTCTCCAAAATATGACAACCAGGTCATATTTACTAAAGCTAATTATATGCTGTATTTAGTTGAGATCAACTCTACAACTGTTTTTATTTTAGAGTCTGTGTATCTTGGTGAATCAAGGACCACCAAGATGGCTAGGCTAACTGCTAACCGATGCTAGTTCTGGTAAACAACTTTTGTTTTTGTTTATGGTTTCCAGTGGAAGGTGGAGGTGTAAAGGAAAGCACCATTTATTAGAAACTATATATTAGAAATATATTGGAGTGACAAATTGTTATAGGAAATCACAAAAGGTGAATGTTTTTAAAACAAAATTCCTGAATAGAATTTACAGTTGTCAAAGCTATACATAGTGATACTTTAAATCATTTAATTCATAACACATTAACAAGCTTCTCAAATAAGGTTATGACACAAAATTGTCATGTGTTTATACAGTATAGCAAACAGTTATTCACAATGATCTGTTTAAACTAAAACCTGTTTGCTAGATTGACAATACTTTGGCTTGTTCCCTGGGCTAAGCTAACTACATCCCCTACAGCTAGCAGTTCATTATGATGACACTTTAGTTAATATCCTGGGCTAAGCAAACTAGAATCTCTATAACTAATTGTCTTTAGGACTCTGTTACAGCTGCTATTTGATCCCTGTGTTTAGCCAACTTCTTATGCACAGTATTTATAATTTGACCTCTGTAAATCAAGATATATGCAAAACAACTAGTTGTAAATGGAATGTCATTAAACATTGTTTTAACAAAACCAGTGTTGTAAGTCTAGCTTATAAATTGACCTTTTTATTATAGTTTATGTCTTTTGTGAAGTTTTCTTATGTGTCTTTGTGATGCTCTTGGAACACAAACTCAATTTTTGGCTATTTTTAGAGCCAAGCAAAGCTAAATCTCTGGCTGGAGAAAGAATGTGTTGATCAAAAAGTGCTACAGTCCCAGGTGGTCACTAATACGATAGTTCTGCCAATAAACATGACAGAGTTGGAAAAACAACCAAAACATTTTTTAAAAACTTTATACAATCACATGTCTTAGACATTGTCTAAACTAAGTCACTGGTTATTTTGTTTATGTACAAGAACTGAAAATACCAAGAAAATTATTAGAAAGCGTAGGTAGGATGTTTACAAAAGTGGACATGGTTGTTACATCCCGAGTCCTGAGATGCAGGAGCATCCTGCTGTGGGGACCTCACCTGACACTGCTGTGACAACTCAAGCATGATGGTACAAACTCTTCAGGCTTTTTTTTTATTTTAACATATTTATCTGCAGTGCTCAAACCCATCCAGCCTTATTGCTATGAAGATACTGCTCTGCTTTCAAACTTTCAGGTAATTTATAGCTTCTCTGGCTTTTCTACAAATGATTCTACAACACTTTGGCCAAATTTCATTGCACACTACAATCCTTATATGGTAGGAGGATGATATAAGACAAGGTCACCTTGCGTTAATGCAGGTTTAGTGTGGCATGCAATTTTTTAGTGAATGTAGGGTTCAGTACATCTGCACTATGCTCAGAATAGGTTTTCCAGCTCTTTTTACATTTTGCAGGAGGTTATGCACACGGGATGGGTTATTGGGTAAAATGGAAATGAGTTTAGTAATTTCACTTCACAAACAAAGCTGGTTCACCTTTTCTGTTAATTACCAGGTTTAGTAAATGTGTTTGAGGAAGAAAATCACTCAACTCTGCTGACCAAATCCCAAAAAGGGCTTTTTAGATTGGGTTGGGTTGCCAAGTCTCTGCAGTCATGACCACATGGTTATTGTTGAACTATTTGTTGAACTAGTTATTTGTTCAGTAACTTAGTAACCTTTTATACAGTTATTTAATTACTTTTGATACAAAGAACTGTAAGTTTGTTTGTACTTTTAGGTTTAGTGGATTTAGCTTATTTTCTTTAGTATTTGTATCTTCATGATGATACTGTCAATACTAAACTTTCCTACCTAAGCTAGTTACCTTTGCGGTATATCCCTCAGATCAGTGAGAGAACAGTGCTTGGAGATTTCACCACTCCAGACTCTTCTCCTTCGTTCTCCCCCACTGGTGGAACGAGCTGCCTAGATGCATCAGAACTGCAGAGACTCTCTCTACCTTCAAGAAGCACCTCAAGACTCAACTGTTCCATGACTACCTTAGCATCTAAACCCAACAATGAAGTTACTTTAACCTTGACTTTAATCAAACACAAGATATCAATCTACAGATCTGACATTTTCCCACTTATACTCACTTATGTTTATACTACTTGCCACAATACAATTCAAGTGCCTTATTATAGGCAAAGAAGCACTTAAAGAACTTAACATCAGCCAATGCTGAAGCACTTATGACAAAGAAGAATGTCCTAGACTCTTATAATACTCGTTTATATGAACAGACAATGTTGTTAATGCTGTAGCACTTGTTAAGACTTACTCATAAGCATTTAATTTAGCAAAGAATGTGTTTTCTCTTTCAGATAGCATTGTTGTAGCACCTGCACTGTTTTCTATGACTAAGAAGAATGTGTTGAACTCCTTTTAACTCTCACATTAGTGTTGCTTGATTGTTCCTGAACTTGGAAGTCGCTTTGGACAAAAACATCAGCCAAATGAATAAATGTAAATGTAAATGTATATTCTCATACACCTGTCTGTGCCCATAGCTCATCATTTGAGCACTGAAGTTGAAGCTAAAAGCATGACATAGCACGCAGGTATTAAAGCTGGCACTGAACAGACAGCCTACACAAAATCAAACACAATTACATTTTGGAAACCAGCACCATATCAAGCGCAAGGGAAAAATTACCCAACCAAAGAGCCTTTGTTCACTGTGTGGAGTGGAGTGGGAGTGTTTGGAGTGTGGACAGGCTGCTGTGGGTCGCTGGGCTAATTTAGCCCTGATCACAGCATGATAGCAGTGAAGCCACAAGGAAAAGGCTAATGCATCAAAGCCCAGAGCCTCTGTCTAGGGCGTTCTCTTATGATTGATCACCACACAGCACACTTTAATTTAAAGTCAATGGCATCTATAGATACCTGTCACCACAGAGGAACTACTAATGCCTTCCTACTCCGGTGCAGCCTCCACTCTAGACACTAGGGTGCTTAAACACTGGGTCGGTTGGAGAACAAGGAAGAAAGAAAAGAGCTCAGCAATCTTTCAAAAGGCCTTTTCCTCCTGTCCGAAATGACAGAAAGGGTATGGATTCATGGATCATTTATTTTAAAGATGGATCAGAACTGTAAAAGTCTGCACTAAGCTCTTGCAGAGGCTTTCTGGGGACTCCAGAACGAACCGAGGGAAATTTGCCTAAACTGAGGCAAAAACCACCTCAAAAGAGAATAAAATGTGATAAAGATGACATAAAATAATATAAAATAAAACAATATGGACAAAATATTTTAGAGCACATAATACATCAAATTAAAAAATGGTGTTTGAGAATTATATTTTATCTGAACAGTCAGATATTATATATTTGTCACAAATATCAAAAATTATGTTTTATCAAATTATGCAGAAAAAAAAGATACATTCCAGATCTTCTGTGTTAACACACAGAACAGTACTATCACTACAGCTATTCTAACACAATGTGTATAAAGTGCAGTACCTTTGGGATGTTGTGATCTTCCTAAGACAGACCCTAACAGGCAAAATGTTCACTAACAATTCCTGATGGACCTCTCTGGGTGCTTATTAATGTGGCTTCTTTCTGCAAAAAAGTGTCAAACGGTTAACTAATGTGGAACTAATGTGTTTGTTCAGGGACAATTAATGAAGTACAATGTCTGTATGTAAGAAAATGATGTAACATTCCTTGTTCCTAATATTAAAGACAAATGTGATGATTAGCAACCTACATGATATAACCATGAGTCCATGTCATTTGCCAGTTTGAATGAAGTAGTTTCTTTTCAATATTAAAATAGAACAGAATAGAACAGAATAGAATAGAACAGAACAGAATAGAATAGAACAGAATAGAATAGAACAGAATAGAACAGAACAGAGTAAAATAGAATAGAATAGAATAGAATAGAACAGAATAGAACAGAATAGAATAGAATAGAACAGAGTAAAATAGAATAGAATAGAACAGAACAGAACAGAACAGAATAGAACAGAATAGAACAGAATAAAACAGAGTAAAATAGAATAGAACAGAATAGAACAGAGTAAAATAGAATAGAATAGAACAGAATAGAACAGAATAGAATAGAACAGAGTAAAATAGAATAGAATAGAACAGAATAGAACAGAACAGAATAAAACAGAGTAAAATAGAACAGAACAGAACAGAGTAAAATAGAATAGAACAGAATAGAACAGAACAGAATAGAACAGAGTAAAATAGAATAGAATAGAACAGAATAGAACAGAATAGAATAGAACAGAGTAAAATAG
>JBBIGC010000152.1:5705954-5717325 GCA_037576955.1 Lepidarchus adonis | reverse complement strand
ACACACACACACACACACACACACACACACACACACACACACACACACACACACACACACACACACACACAGTCTGGCTGATAACATCTTTTTGGGCGCATACAGGTTCCAGTGCCATAAAATGTCAACAACAGATGAGCAATGAGTGAATTTAAGCAGACAGAATTTATTCTAACATCTAACAGCTCTTGACTTCAAGTCTCCACCACTCGCAAACTTCAGTGATCCATGAAACGTAGACCGTTGCTATAGTGCTCACTGCACACAACCTACATAACATGGAAAATCAGTCTGCAGTTCACCAAGTAGCCAGAAAGCAAACTTAGTTATTCACCTCACACTGCGGCGTGTTTTCTTCTCTTTTTTTTAAACGTTTGTTTGAGGTGCTAATGGGGAGCAGTTATCCTCCATGCTCAGACTGAATGGCACTTTCTGTCTGTTTACTCCATAGCAGATGGAGCACGTCCTCATGATTAAAATGCTGACCACACATCAATATACTTCTGTAAACTTCTGAAGCCATCTTGATATTTCAGGTTTGGATTGAACCATGGTGCAGGTGACACAACTCACTATGAAGAACAAAAGTCCCACATTCACGAATAAAGCATAATTAGGTCTGTAAAATAAACTTGCAGGATTTCTGTTAATAGGTAAACACACCCTCTTGGTGTGTTGGACTGTAACTAGGACGTTTGGGTAGCTGCTGCATTGCATTCTGGTTATTGTATGGATTTCTCAGGCCGTAGTGGTGAACAGTTCTTGTATGATGTTTTCAGAGAGCCTGAATATCTAAATTGTGAATGTCAGAACAGTGGTGAATCATTTCTTCAAATACATTTCTTCCTATAAAGTTAAGAGAAGCTTTTTGTTACAACAGCAGTGATCAAATTTGACCTTTGAAGCTAAAATAAGAGTCATTTATATTTTTTCTGCTAAGTGATAAATTAGAGGTCAAATTGCATTATCATTGATTTAATTTTGTATCTACACCTTAGAACTTCCCAATCTCTCTGAGAGTGCCTCTAGAAGTCATCTCTGTGTTCCTTTTCAGGGGAAACACCAATAGTCTAAATATCAGAGTGAATCTATACCACAAATGATTGGGAAATCAAATAAATAATTGACTTATTTCTTGCTATGAGCGCCAAGAAACTTCCACTTTACCTGATTATCTGGGGATTATGAAACCCCTAGAGCATCAGAGAAGCTTCTGCATGGACACAGGCCATTTCACATATGAATTTGTCCAAATGCAATTTGCTGATACATGGAATAGTATCTGGTGCTAAGTCAGCAGTACAGGGAAATTGGGCTCTATGGTTATAGTCATGCAACTGATATGTTTAAATCAGATCCAGTAGGCCAAGAGGAACATCAGCTCATCAGCCAATATGGCATCCGTTACCCAACAGTAACAGGCTGAAACAGGCACATAGAAGCTGCACATTACAGCATACAGATCTGCCCAAATCTGTATTAAACACAGCACAGCCAAGTCAATAGGCGGCTCCTAATGATGCACCGATAAGGCAAGCATCCCTGAAATGTGAAAATGTGAAAATCAATCATGGATGACAGCTCATTTAGATTATCAGAGGGAGGGAAAGCTGAATTTTCAATTACTAAGTAAACATCCATTGCCTCGCTTGGATATGTTTAACCTATACAGCCGTGCTTGACACCCATTCATATTTTTAATGAGCTCTGCTTCAGCTGCACTGAGGAGTTCACTAATCACAGCCATGTCAATACGGTTTAGGGGACTTATTCAATCAAACCTACTCTACACTTCTGCTATTACTTTCATCACCTCCTTTGCTCATCTTATTATTGGTCAGATATTGGTCAATAGTAGGCTGGGCATAAGATTTAAAACAAATTGAGTGCACTAACGCAGTTCTCCACCCTCTGTACAATGAAACTACAGATATTATATTACTCCACTCCTGGCTCTTATACCATGAAACATACATAAGAGAGGTGAACAGCGGTAAGATGATAAGCATATGGAGTAAGCAATACGACACATTTCAGTCATTTTCTTTAAAAACATGACTATGGTGCATGCAAAATATATTATATAGTTCATTTCTTTATACTTATTATTTATATTTAATAGTATTCTGCTAACATCTCCTATTCCCTATGCCATGATTCCATAACATTGTTGCATCTCTGCACCTTAACTATATCATAACTGGGTGCCGGTCAAAAATTTTATAGCTGCCAAATATTTTTTTGCCCCACTGTATAATAAACAGTAAACTGTTGTTAGGTGTGTTTTTTGTTTTTATGTAGCATTGTGGTTCTTGAGGACTATTGTTCCATTTCACTATGTACTGTGTTAACTGTATTTGTTGTAAAGTAATGGTTGAAATGGCAATAAAAACCTTCTTGACTTGACTTTAAATAACCTGAAATTCACTTCACCTTTTGCTTAAAAATGCCACGTTAAAATTACTATATCAGTTAAAGTGTTTATCATATTTTCTTTTTCATGACATCCATCTCTAATCTACTTTTTATTGAAAGGTCAGCTAGTTTCCTTAAATAAACCATTACTTAATTTTCCTGCATTGTAAGTCTGGATTAAAAAAAACAGTGATGTTAATTAAACATATATTTATTGTCACTTACAAGTGAGTAGATTAGAAAAAAATATTTATTTTAAATATATATTTTATATTTATTTTATTTAGGCCATAATATTTTCTAAAAATGCAGAAAACGGCCATGTTGCATACAAACGGTGCTTTTTACACATACATAATGTATGCAGATGTGTAGTGTATTCAGATGTGCAGTATGCACAGATGTACAGTGTGCAAATAGAGTTTTGCAGTAATTGGTGCATAAAGTATAGTGCAAGATAACGCATCAGTGCAGGTTAAGCAGCAATAAATAAATAAACACTGCAGTGTCCAGCTCAGGTAAAAGCATGGAAGAACAGATGTATAGATAAACTAGGGTCCAGTGTTGTACAGTATGAGTAACTTGTGGGTTTGTACAGGTGCACAGCGCAGTAAGAATTCCTCAGTATAATTGAGACATGAGAAAGTTTTACAAAAACAGACATCAAAAGATTTTTTTAATTTTCACTTGGTTAATTCATTTTGTGGTCATTTACACAGGAAATGGAAAATGAAGTTCTAAACAGGCTCATTAGCTGACAGACACACTTTAGTAATAAGTGTGGAAAATGTATCTTTAGGCTGGTCTGGGAAGCCGTCATTTTTTCTCTTCTCATCAAGTCTCAGAGGAATCAAACCTGACACTGCCCTATTTACAGGCCACACAGACCAGAAAATCAGTCCATTTGGTCTTTTAACCTCAAGAGAGACTAATATCACCAACCACACTGTGTCAGGTTGCTCAATACTAGTGCAATTTTGTCTGGCCAATATAATAAAGACATATTTTATAATAATGGAAAGACTATGATTTATAACAGAGGTGCAGGAAGTGTTCTCAATATGCAATGAGCAAAAAGGCACCTTGGGGAATTTTATGATCCATGACGAGACATCCAGGATCATTCTGAATGTATGCCTGTGTCACTGCATATTAATAATGGCCTCAGTCCAATGAAGACACCAGCACACCTTCCTAGGAAAGGTAATTTAATCTTCTCCCTGCTGGGGCTCCCTCTGCTGCTGTGACTGCCAATACTAAATACACAATCTCACTGAAAAGACACTACCGCACACACTCTGTTTTGTGAGGCTCCAAGTAAAAACACAGATGCAGCAAAAACTGGGTACCGCTTTTGGTCAGCTGCTAATGACCAATTCAATCGTTAATTAATAATTATGCTAAGTGTTCCATCAACATTAGTGCATTAGCACATTCATTATTTCAGAATAATCTGGGCAAAACCAAAATGGACATTCATCGCCTGATTTCAACCAGAATAATGAACATCAACAATTTGTACAATATGTTGCTCTATGGGGTAAAAATGGCAAAACAACAGAAATCATTGACTTGAGAGTTCTTCTTAAATTGTTTTTTGCTTTTTAGTTGTATTTGGCCTTGTCCACACAGGTGTCTGAATCAAGCGTTTTTATTAGGTTTGTGGTGTTAGGTGAGCATGGCTTGAATGTCCACAATGTTTCTGCACCTTAGAGCAAACAGGGTTTCAGGAGCCGTGTTTGGTCGGCTGTGTGTTCGGATGGCATTTCGGTCATTTCTACCAAAATCCTAGTGAGCGCATAAAAAACCTGCATTGCGTTTACATGTTAATCTTCATACCTTGTGTAGTCAGAGGGTGAACCCACAAACAGTGGGGAGGTTTTCTCTGCCTACATCGCTGTATCAAAAGTAATTTTACCCCAAGAGCACAGCGATGACTCATCCAAGAGGTCACAAAAGACCCCACAACAATATCAAGTGAATCTCAGGCCTCACTTAAGGTCCTTACTTCACCAAAAGAAAGAGACTGAGCAAAAACAACATTAAGGCTCATCTTAAATTTGCCAGAAAACATCTTGATGATCCCCAAGGCCTTTGGGGAAAATACTCTGAACTGATGAGACAAAAGTTTAACGTTTTGGAAGGTGTGTGTCCCATTAAATCTGGCCTAGAAGTAACATCACCTTTCAGTAAAAGAACATCATACCAACAGTAAAATATGGTGGTGGTAGTGTGATGGCCTGGGGCCATCAACAGTGGTTCATTGCTGCTTCAGGACCTGGATGACTTGCTGTGATAAATGGAACAATGAATTCTGCTGTCTACTCCTGAAGGAGAACGTCCAGCCATTGTGTTGTCTTTGACTAATATTTAAATTTGATTGATTATCTGAAACATTTAATTGTGACAAACATGGGAAAAAAAATGAAATCAGGGGCAAAACCTTTTCACACCACTGTATATATTTCATAAGGATGAACCTCAGAGCCCTTAGGTAACAGAAATGCCCTGGACGTGCTCATTACTGCCCCCACAGGTAGAAACACAGCATTACAGTCTAGCCTCAGATCTGCATTTTACAGAGGAGAAACAAATGGGAATGTAATTTCATTCTGAAGTAAATCAAGTGCCACTACAAAACACCTAAGTCGCTTTCATTTATCCAAGATTAGAACACATCTGTGGACAAGGCCTTAAGTTGCTGACTTAAGAAGTTTTCTATACTTGTATATTCTAGCAATGTAGTTGACATTGACCATTATGGTCTGAAGTGCAGAGTCAGGACTGAAAGCCTAATTATTTTATTTCAATATCACATTATTTGAGGGACATTTTAAAAAGTTGTGTGTTTAATGCAGGAACGAGTTTTAGAGTTTAAGTAAGTTTAGTTTATTTAATTACATGGCTGCAGATAGCACCAGCCCTGATCTATAGCACTACAAATTATGTTAAACATGGTCTTGTTTAAACAAGTGAAGTAAATCAGAGGTCATACATCGCAATCTAGATATAAGATATTCAGTCATAAATATAATCCATTATGCAACCCAAACTCAAATAAATGTTTTATATTTTTTACTGTGACATTCTAAGAGCTTTATCTATCTTTTTAAGTCAGTAAATACTAATATAAGCAAATGTAATCACATTAAAATAGTTATAGTTCATTCAAATGTGTAATAATTTCACTATGAATAATATTACATCAACACAATTTTATCCTTCAGTTTACTCACTTTTGACATGATTATGCTGATTCTTCATATTTTATTCAAGTTTATGTTAATATTTGAATCAAATGTACTCACTGCACCACATTTTTTCTGTGAAAGTGGATTTTTTGTAAATACAGTTAAATCTTAAATACAAAAAATATGAAGAGTACTGTAAGGCATTGAAAAGAATGTAGGAGTCAGGAAGAACAGGTTAGAGAATGAAAAGTGTGGAGCCCAAAAATTCATCACATAGCACTGTAGTGTCAAACAAGGAATTTTTAATAATAAAGTACGAGGAGCAGATATTGTGTTTATCCCAAGCGTCAGTGCTCTGTTCATCTTTTTTTTTCTGAACAGAGACGGCTTGTGCAGCCTTGCTGGACTTTTGCACCACATTGATTTATGGATGTAAAAAGCAGTTTTGGCCAGGGATAACAGAGGCAAATCTAAACTAAATATGAATTATTTCTCAGTCAAGGCTCATTGAAACTAAAGGAAAAACTTTGCCAGACATACAGATTACAAGTTTTCATTTGTGCTTGTAAGTAAAAGAAGAAATGTACTGCACTTTGATGAAAAATTGTTGTAGGTATTGCCTTTTTGAAGGAAAATTCATTCATTCATCAAGTCATTCTGAACCAGCCAAAGTCAGAGTCACAGATTCCATCATTTTCATGAAAGTTTCACTAGCAGCATTCACTGTTACATACAGTCATGTTAGTCCTGGAGAACGATATTTTGTCTGACTATGTACATATTTTGCATTAAAGGCTCTTTATTTTGCCCTCTTCAACAGATAAAGGTAATGTAACTGAACAAAACCACAAGAAAATTACCTTTTCAATTATTTATTAATTAATTATTGAGAGAAAGAAAGAACACCATGCTTCATGTTTTTTTTCTTAAAAGGCTGTTTTCTCTTATACCATACTATAGATGTATACTGTTACTGTGGCCAAAAACTCAAAAAAATTATTCCGAAAAGCTTATTTACCTGTATTTTTTGTAATGTTCTTTTTGAGAAGCAAAAGCTTTTTCTGATGTTAACCATACAACTCAAATTTGACCAATCTCTTTCTTTGTAGACATTTGCACTTTCACATCAACAAATGCAAGAGTTACCTGTTGATTCCGTGATTAAACTCTGGGTTTCTTGGAGATGTATTTTCTCATCAAATGAACTGCTCTTGAGTTTAATTTAATGGGGCAGACAGTCCTGGATAAGTTGGTAGTCATTTGAAATCTATGACACTAGGTGATTTTCATTATTAGCCACAATGGCACTTAATCTGAAACATCTGATTTTAATTTAACTTGAATGTGTGATAAATGTTGGGGTGTAATTTCCATGTCATTTCTCTTTTTGTTTAAAAACTTTATGAAAATGACTCAAAATGTAAAATTTAATACAATTTGTGGGAATATAATCGACTTAATCTGTACTGAAAAGAGTAAAATGTCTACTTATCAAAGATGTTAAAACAACAATTTCCATATATATATTTTCACATGACTGTCACAGTGGACGCTGCCAGTGGATCTTTCCAGCAAATCATGAAACCTGTGACTCACATTATTGGCTGCTTCAGAATAGCACAGTACCTCCAAAGGCAGGTGCCAAGATGTCAACCTCAGGTCTTTTGTTTCAAGTGTTGGAGACAGTAGCACCAGAATAAAAGTGTAGGTTGCCCTGAGGCTAGAGATAAACCTTTTAATAAGATTCACTCAATGATCCAAACCCCCAGTAACCTCTACTTCCATTGTGTCTATTATAAAAGAAGATGATGTATTCAAATACCTACATACGGCAAGAGCTTTTCATAGGTTGGGTTAGGTCTATGGTTGTAAAATCCTGACATGGAAGTACATAACACAAACTGACATAACACTGGAGGTTAGACCCATGACATTTCACAGATCATAGTGCTTCATATATATCTAATAGCTTGTCTGTTAGATCAAATTTATCTAGACATAGAAAACTGTATTCATGCTGTGTTCCAGACATTAGAAATGGAAATCAGAACTCAGTGATGTCATTTATGACCCATACATTTTCAGTGTACAAAGTGGGAGGGAAAATATGGCTCCCAAATTCATTTTTTTTTTTGCATAGAATGCAGCATTGAATACATAAGTCTCTTTTGTAACTTGTATGTAAATTTCCAGAAACAGTAATGTTTTTGGCATATATAATGTTTAATTTTGGCACCAGCTGATGAAGACATTGTACTTTGATGTTTTACGAGTAACACAGTGTTTTATAAGTACAGCTATAACTTAAAAGTATTTCATATACCACATACCATGTACGCAGCCATGTTGGAAATTACATTGAAAATCTTACAATGTTTATTTTTTTTCCTTGTCTGAGTTCCCATTTGCTATCCAACACAGCAAAAGGCTCAATTATTTATGTATAAATTTATTTTACTTTTGTTGTTTTTATGTTCTACAGTAAATGCTAAATGTTCTACAAATTTCAGTACAAATGTTGGCCATTATCACCTTAGCTCGAGAAAAATGTTGATAAACTGCTGTTTTTCAGAGGTTCATAAAATGAGTAAAGCATGCTAGATGGAAATTTCCAACATTCTGTGGAAAGGATGAGTCCTTGGAGACCACTGAAGGTTAAAAATCTTTTCCCCATCCTGTATAATGCTTACAACAAAGTAATTTTACGACTTTCTTTGCCCTCTGCTGAGGAACAGTCATAGATCTGCTAACACCATAGAGTTATCACCTTCACCATGTGTTCCATGTGAGGGACTTTGCCACAAAAAATAACTTGCGGCTTGCACCAGAGTGAATCACGACACAGAGGACTAATAGCGTACTATCAACAACAGTAAGCTTGTTTGACTTCTGTCCACGGTGTGTCCTAGTGTTCTGCGGCCAGACCGCCCTGCCTCTCTGACTGAACGTTAGGCTCGCTGCAGGAGATGCGCTGCGACTCTGCGGCTCTGAAGGGAGAAAGCAAAGTCCACATGCTAATCCCAGTCCTATTTAAATCAGGAAGGCATAAGAGCAGAACAGAGGAGTGTCGCCAGGAGCCCCACGGCACTCCTCACATGCACGTATGTGTGTTTGTGTAGGAGGTGTGACAGAAAGCACCCAAGCTGCCATTTCAAGTTAATTCAAAAAGCTAACGTGGCACCTCTACTCCTCCCCAGCCCTGACCTTCGAAGGATCTAACGCAAAGTCCCACAACAGAACAAGAAGGTAATGCCATAATTTCATTCTAGTAGGTGAAATGAAAATCCAAGATCACTAACTCAGCTAATGAAGCCATATATAGATAGATTGATGGTAAAAGTGAAATTCTCATCTTTTATTAAACTTTTAGAGCCAAAAGCAGCAATCTGCACTTACCTGTAATGGCCTGTACTAAGGTTAATTAAGAACCAAGTGATTTGGTTATTTTAACACATTTTTAACACATACTCTGTTTTTGTGAGGCCTCCTGGGTTGTTTAAAGTAGATGCAGACTTGAGAGTAGAAAGTAAACAGGTTTATTAACCTTAAAACTATATATATGGAATACTGGGACATAAACACATTCGCTCGCTCACGCACAGAGACCTTACACATAACAACGATTCACACCCACACCATAGACCTAGCAACTTAAATAGACAGGGACAAACTAGAAACATCTGGGGAGATCACATGACAATCACCTGACACAGACACGTGACACACCAGGGCAAAACTTCAAAACAAAAGCACATGGACCACACACACACACACGGACAACACCTGACAGTTTTGAATCAAAATATTCCAGATTTCAATTTTAACACACACTTTTTTGTAAAAAAAAAAAATCAAAAACAATATTCCAACAAGAGATTTGATTAAGCCTAAACAGCATATAAATATGTTCGGTTATGGGTGATTTATGTAAGCATATATCTCATATAATGATCAATAACTTGTGAGTTAGTTCAGTGTCCAGTTTCTACTGATATAATGATACTGTTTACAGATTAGAAATGTTAGTTAGCTGAAAACCCCAGCCACACTGTGTGAATGAGGATGCAGTCCGTCTTAAATCTTTAGAAGTGAAAGTGATTATCTGTCATTGTGAACGCACCACAGTGCACCACAACGAAATGTGTCATCTGCATTTAACCCATCACACGTGCAACCTTCTGCTCCACTAGATCATCACTGCCCCATTTAGCACTGTAGAAAAGTCCAAATGAACATTTTTATTTTTTCAGTCTGTGCTATTAAGCATTAATGATTTATTGTATTTACAAAAAAAATTATTGGATTGAATTGTAATTAATATTCCATCTTTAAAAATAATAAACAAATTGTCATTTTTCTGATATTATATGATATCTGGCTCAGAATTGACAGGAATTCAGGACAGTTGTCTAAAAGTCCTGCTGGGATCTAAAGGGTTAATGCTAGTTTAGTTGACTGGGCTTCGTTTATGGAGTAGGTGTTGAAGTTTTGTGAGTTATTTCACATTCTGTATTGTATATACTGTATTTGGCAGTGAAATATGAAAACAGTCTATAATTACAATGCCAGTGTTTATACTGTGGATAGACTAACCACCATTTTCAAGACATTTAGTTAAACTAGCCAAGCATAAAACTGTACAAAAGTTTATAAATGTGTACAGCTACTAGCTTTTATACTTACTGTTAACAGCAAATCCAGCAAACCATATGGTATGTTAGAGTAACTTGAAAAGTAGCATATTACACACTAAAATAAACATTAACAGTGTTTTAAAAGATTTACTATATAGATTAAGAAAGTCTCAGGATAGCCATATATAAAAAGTGTGTTTGTAGCTTAAGTAGCTGAACTAAAGAAACATGCAAAACAAAAACATGTACAAAGCTTCAACTTTATCCAGAGATACTACAGATTATCCAAAGCATTTGTTTAATTACTGTAGGTAAAATAATTCAGTAGAGTAAGTAGTCTGTCTTAGCATCCATTAGCCAATAATCATGCTGACTCAAAAATCTAGGCTGCTGATTGGGTGTCAAATTTTAATTCCATAAACATTTATCATTTCAGTAGCTTTTAATTATCCTGCGCTCAGTTACTGTCAGTAAATACACCCACTTCATCAGTCATTTCTGCTTTTAAACGCACACATGCTATTTGAGTTCTAATAGTGCCCCTTGTGGAGAATTTAAATAAAGTATCATCTGCATCTATATGTCTGTATATCTGAATGCTATTTGTATTTTTGATCAAATTAATATTAAAATTCTAAACTTTTAGATGTTACTGAAAAATTATGTTATATTTTTAGCTATAGTGTTGCTATAGTTTCTGCTAAGACAGTTTTGGCTGAACAATGCCTTTTAGTAATGAATGGCACTCTAGCATATCTGATCTAAACTGGGCTGGTTTCAGAATCCTCATTAGACCTGAAGTGTGCACCGTGGAACTGCATTATTTAGTAAAATGCAAACAGTGAAGCAGGATTTAATATTAAATAGCTCAGACTAGAACCTGTGTCAAAAAATGTGGGATATCCCTAGTAAGTCGTAAAAAGAAGAGAATATACAAAAAAGAGAAGGTGAAAGGAGGATAGGAGGAAATAGGGGAAGGAAGAGAGTATTAGTCAACTGTCAGAGCACCTGTCTTCTCTCTCGCTTTCTCTCACCCTCACCCTCTCTCTCTCTGTCTCTGTCTTTCTCTCTCTCTCTCTCTCTCTCTCTCTCTCTCTCTCTCTCTCTCTCTCTCTCTCTCTCTCTCTCTCT
>JBBIGC010000152.1:5679622-5696295 GCA_037576955.1 Lepidarchus adonis | reverse complement strand
GGGGGGGTTGGAATTAGGCAGCAAATGAACAGTCAGCTCTTGAAGTTGATGTGTTGGAAGCAGGAAAACTGCATAACTAAGGATCTGAGCCACTTTGACAATGGCCATGTTGTGAGGGCTAGGCTACTGGGTCAGAGCATCTCCAAAATGGCAGGATTTTTGTGGTGTTCCCAGAATGGAAACCAAAAGTGTTAGAAGGAAGGACAACAAAAGAACCCACAAGTTCATAGGCATCCAAGGTTCATGCATGCACATGTGTAAAGGCTAGCCCGTCTGGTCTTATCCCACATAAGAGCAATATGTTAATAAACATTTTATTCCATTTTTAATCTAATCCTTACTCTTATTTAATTATGTATAGTATATAATATGTTCTTTAAAAATTGTGAAAAAACATTTGCTGTAGCTCCTTATATTTATTCATTACATTTAAGTTCATCAGTTTTCAATAAATTCTGATGAATAATCAGCTGTCAAAATAAATAGATTCTAACTTTCCAGGAAACCTGTGTTTTAGAGCGCAGAGGAAATCCATCAAGACCACGGACTGCCGAGGAATCCCATCAAGAAATCCATCAATCTGGTATATTTGTATAAAGCGTAAAGCATTTTTGATAAATACCTATTCCAAATTGAGCCAATGTACAGTACTTCAGGATAAATCTGCATCACAGAACAAAGTAAAAGGCCACATAAGCTATATAGTATTTTTGAAGCAACTCTTGAACTACATACAAATCCTCAGCTCAAAAGTCCATGCAGTCAGGTTAAATGCCTTCCAACTAGTCAGGAGCAAATGACCACTGATCACTCTTGATAATGCCACCAGTAGACTGCTCGGTAATGTTTAAACACAGCAAGTGATTTTACTTTCTCTCTCTACTTCTCATTACTGTAGGAAATGTGAAGGTCTTGATCCAAGGGAATTGATGAAGGACTCTGGAGGAGGCTCTGAAAGCAACAAAGGCCGCTTTAGTTTCACCAGTCGAATGCATTTGCATAGCTTAGAAGTCAAGCGACTGAAGCGACTCATGAAAAGATACCAGCGAAGTTGCTTTGAATTCAGTGGTAACCAGCGATAGGGAAAAGGAGTGGTGAGAACTTACAGTACTTTCTTCTCTGTAACTCCTAAGAACTGGAAGATCCTGTCATCTTCAAATGATGTTATGCAATGGAAAGTACAGTGCATCTCCCTGGATGTAATTATCATGGATTCCTCTTAGAGTAAGCATCTTTCCATGAGATTGCATGTGGTCACATTAGGAATAAATTGAATGTATCAAATGATTTCAGTGAAGGCCTCACATGAAACAAACAAAATAATGTTCTACTTTGTTAAAACATTTATTACTCCCCTGCATTCCTAATGCAGAAAAAATAAGCCTCATAGGATTAGTATTCCAAGCAGGGGAGAAACTGCAGTGTTGGTACAAACAAGCATCTTTTGGACCACTTCTCTCTCATGACTGGTCATCCTCATATTCTCATCTCTGGAGTGTTTACAAGCCCATTTTACTAACCATGTAAAGCCAAGCATAAGCATAATTGACTTAAAATGTATTCAGTCATTATGCTTAGGGTTAAAACTTAGGTCATTTTGAAGTAAAGACTGCAGTTCTATTTATAAAATCATGCATTTTGTTCATCCTGATGACTCACATGGAATTAATCCTTACACTGTACTTATAATCCTGAATTATTATCTCATATCCAAAATGTACCAAGTTATATTTCTAGCAAAGGGCGTTTTTCAAAGTACTGAAAGAATTCTATGACTCATAATTATAGTGGAACCTTTAGTGCTATTGATCCCTTTTAAAATGTTTTTAAGAGCCATATACAGTAAGCTCTCCATCATAAACTTTTAACAAGACAACACATTCTCACACAGAATATTCCTTTTGGGTTTTTTTTCTTTACAAAATGCACAAACCCATATTTTTCCCAGCTTTACTTACTTCAACTATAACATCCAAGTGAAAGAAGTCACAGCCACATTTCATAAAAATTTTTTTAATACTTTTAAAATATATACTTAGATTAATAAAGGATCATCCCCTCTTTAACAATATTTATAAACTCAATCAGGTATAAGGAACTACCATTCCCATTGCAGACCATGGTTACTGGCTTCCACCTGTGATCAGTTGCATTCAGTGTGATTACTGAAGCATAAAATCAGCTGTTCCTGTAACATCCCCTTGCTTGGTCATGCAACTGACAGCAAACAACTGACTATGGATAGAGGTGTGGACAGATGTAAGGCAGGATATGGAAACAAAAAAATCTCAATGGTTTCATCAATCCCAAAGAGCACAGTACAGTCCATAATAAAGAAGTGGCAGGTGTTTGGAATGACTAAGATCCTCCCTGGATCCAGCCATCCCTCCAAACTGGATGGAAGAGCATAGAGGAAACTGGGAAGAGAAGCTACCAAGAGACCAATTGCCACCTTGAAGGAGTTACAGGATTTTATGGCAAAGAATGGTCATTGTGACAATAATTTCACAAGTATTCCACAATTGTGGCTTGTTCTGGAGAGTCACGAGAAGAGAGTTCACTTCTCAAGAAAGACCACGTTAAGGCTTGTTTATGCTTTGCCAGAATGCAAAGATTATGGTCAGATGAGACCAAAATTTAACTACTTGACCTCAATACCAAATGGTACACCTGGTGGAAATCCAATGAAGCTAACCATGCACAACACACAGTACCTACAGTAAAGCATGGAGGTGGCAGCATCCTGATGTGGGGGTGTTTCTCTGCCATAGGACCTGGGACTCTCCTTGAGGTAGAAGGATAATTGGATTGGGCAGAATACGATCAAAAACCTACTACCCTGTGCCTTTCAAGACGACTACGACTCAAAGCACACAGCAAAACTGACCACACAGTGGCTTAAGGAGAAAACAGTGAATGTCCTCATGTGGCCCATTCAGAGCCCAGACCTTAATTACATTGAAAATCTGTGTAAAGAATTTGAATATAGCTGTCCACCAACACTCACCATCTAATATAATCAAACTTGAACCGTTCTGTAAAGAAACGTAGGCAAATATTGGTTAGTCTAGATATGTAAAGTTGAAGTAGAAGGAGAAGAACCAACTGTGTTAGAAGATCATTAAAGAAGAGGTCAATCAACAAAATATTTACATTGGGGAGTGATCCTTTATTAATCTCAATAGTCGTGTTTTTGAACTGTAGTTGTGATATATTTGACTTGGAAATTATAGGTTGCAATGAGTAAGTAAAACTGGGCAGAAATATTTTTGAGTGTGTTCATTTAAGGCTGTAAAGTGTAACCATTTATATTCATAAGGAAGAACCCATTTAAAAAACAAATTTTCATTATCTGAATTTTCAAATCACCATCTCTATGGGTTTTATACCCTATTAGACAGCATGGCTCCGCCCATGGATAATCTGGTTGGTTTAATTATGCCAAATATGACTAGTTGTTTCACTGCAAGACAATTCTTGGTTTATATTAAGTTCATGAGAAACAGCAGTTCTAAATGAATTAAAGCTGTAAGTTGATAAGTAGCAGGTTTGACTGAAATGAACACATATTTGGTTATTGTCTTCATCAACTAATGAACTGTTAAAATAAAAGTGTAACATTGTTACCCCATCTTTTTTTTTAACAACTTATTCTGAATTTTACCTGGACTACGAGTAAAAAAACTTCCCTTTTCAATAGCAAGAAGAGGTGATCAAACATGACATGCCAGAGAAGCCAAGTTAAATGTTTTCTTGTCTCTGCCACAATAGTTTCCTGTAAGATACTGTATGGTTTTCTAGACATGCTGTATAATCAGTTCAGTTTCATTTTTCAAGCAAATCTCAAACAAAACTTTTCTGAGATTCAAACATAGATTTCCTGAATTTATAAATGAAAAATAAAAGGAAAACATGGCATGGCTCCTAAATCATATATCAAGGATTCACTATAACCCCACTGGTAAACAGTTACAGTAAGTGTCCCTGGTTTGGAAATAAGCAAGTTCAACTTAATTTATTATGAATTCATCAAATGCCACAGAAACTCACATTTAATCACACTGTTGTGGATTATTGTGTTTTCTAGATATTTATATATATTATCTTAGAGAAAAGTAGTGTGGCAGAGACAACAACTTGGCTTTTCTGGCATGTCATGTTTGATCACCTGTTCTTGCTATTGAAAAGGGAGATGTTTTACTCTAAAGATGTGTAGTCTATCCAATGAAAACTCAGAATCTGTTTATTAATTGTAAAAAAAAAAGGTGGGGTAACAATTTTACACTTATATATATATATATATTAGCCTTTTATTTTGTTAAAACTTCATTCATATTCTCATTTATATAACATGTAATATAAAGTTAAATAAGTTCTTCTACTAGATTAAATGTTTACTGGATCCCGTTTAACTAAACAGCATGAGTTTAGTATTATTTTGGCAGACCTTCCCAGAATCCTTGGAATTTTTTATTTGTTTCTCTTTATTAGATCTCATTTTTTAATCCCTTTTCATAACAGAAACCATTTTATATATTTTATCTAAGAATGAAAATACCACATATTAAGAAGTGTGCATTGACGTGTTTATTCTGTTACATAATAGAACAAGTCACTAATTATAAACTCTTTTTGGAACGGCATCTAATTATTGGTCAGTCGAGTCCTAAATGAAAACTTCCTTGATACTGCCCACTAATAATTGAACAAACCACTAAGTCTCAAAAGAATCTCAAACGCCATTCTGGAGCTGAACCTTGTGATTAACATATTATTACTAACTTATTAAACTATGTCAGTTAGGAAATCCTACAAAGTGAGAGACCATTTCAAGCAAGTAAAAGATGACCCTCAAGAAGGTTCGTTCCAACAACCCCACCCCCACCATTCATCACTTTCAGTTATTCCATTGTTGGGTCCCTACATTTGTCTCTACATGCTCTGGTGTGACAACAACTTGACTAATGGTTTGAACTAAGAACAAAAATTGACCAGGAAAATATCTGGTTGGAGGCAGCTCAAGTAAAACAAGGCCCCATTTTAAGTTGAACCAACACAACGTTTCTGCAAATTCCCTGAATATGGTAATATTTGTATTGGCACATTTGCTATTTGAACTGAAATTAAGAAATGTAGGTTATTAGATATCATACATGATTTTATTAATCACATGATGTCTTACATTACAGTTAAAACAGCCACTGTCATGATTTTTTTAAACTGTATTTGGTAGACTAATAACTAAGTCACTATTGGTTTTGTTCAAACAAGGTACAATTATTTACTTTGTAGGGACTTTAGAACACATCCCAGCAAAGTGCTTGAAATGAAGGATACACTACATCTAGTAGAGCCCATAATTGTGAATCCACCAGTATTAACTGGAAGTGTAACCCACTTTTGACTAGATAATTGCTTGCCTTGTTCATGCCAGTTTTAGATGGAAGGATGTCCTTCAGAAGTTAATCCCATCCCTGTATGCTCCACTGTAATGGTGTACACATTTCAAGAGTTAGCAGCTTTTCTTGCTGTTGTTTATACTGTAACAGATGCACAAGCATGGACCCATTAGCCTATAAGAATGGAGTTTGAGCTTAATGAATGGATGACTGCACATAGCCATTTCATCAACTGACAGGGGATACATAACTGATAATTTCCCATCCGTCTGAAGATCCGTCTTCCTTAAGAGAAACAGTCAAACACCAGCTGTGAGTCATTTCTGCACTTAAACCATCTTGGTAAAACGTCTCACTTTTTAATAAAGTGAAGAAAACTATCCATTAAAGCAGCCCACAGTTTGTGTGACCTAGAAAATGTAAACAAGGATACAGTGTCATTGATGCGAAGCACTGCTCTTATCAACCAACTGCTCACGGTACCCCCTTGATGAGAACTGTTTGCCTACTAAACATAAGTGAGTGAGTGATTGAGTGAGTGAGTTAAAAGCCAGTCCATGAGGTGCTTCGTGAAAAAGTATATCCTAAATGTGTCATTGGTCAAATGATTACTCTGTGCACTACACTGGCAACCCTTTGTGCTTATCAGCATCTTATTCACAATGCAGTTTATCCATGGTAACCATTTTCCAATAGACCCTTCAGCCATAACATTAACAGTGTTGTTTCCGGGGTCACAGAACTGGTAAGTTTGGGGTCACAGAACTGGACACATTTGAATCACTATAGACCCTGAGAAACCGCTCTAAGGCATTTGGGCAAAGTCTGCAACACAGCAGAGCTTCACGTATCATAAACAAAATGGTTCATTCCCCCCATCAAGTACACAAGGCGCTTTTAAACATAATCACAACAGATAAGAATCTCACACACATAAGGAAGACAATTTCATTTACACACACACATAACAGGAGCATGTGTCAAATGCCATTTAAACATGTCAACAAACATCAAAATGCGTCAGTATGCGGAATTTCACATGGCTCTGAACCCACCCATTGACATGCCCATGGCACACCCATTGACATGCCCATGGCACACCCATTGACATGCCCATGGCACACCCATTGACATGGCCATGACACACCCATTGACATGCCCATGACACACCCATTGACATGCCCATGACACACCCATGACACACCCATTGACACACCCATGACACACCCATTGACACGCCCATGGCACACCCATTGACATGCCCATGACACACCCATTGACATGCCCATGACACACCCATTGACATGCCCATGACACACCCATGACATGCCCATTGACACGCCCATGGCACACCCATTGACATGCCCATGACACACCCATTGACACACCCATTATACACCTAGTCATGTCCACCTCCATAAAAAATTACACACACCCATCTGTACGTGGGCTCAGACATAAAATCCATCTGGACGTCTGAGTCCCACGCTTCTTTTCTCTCTACCATACTCTGTCTGTTTCTCTCTGTGATACCATTCGAGCAGGACAATTTTTGCCTTTCCACAAAACTGTAATTTTTCTCTCTGTCTAATAAAATCTTTGAAATCAGTTTGGTGTCCTGATCTCATCCTGAAAGTTTTCGACACGATGAGCAGATTTAAACATTAACACCACCTGCCTAATATTTGCTTTAATATATGTTTCATGCAACGGGAGCTCTTTTCTGGGATCCAACCACCCAGGCTGGCCTTCATTTCCACATGCATCAATGAGATTTGGGTGCCCATGACATGACACTCAGGATTCAGTAGTTGTCCTTTCGTGGATCACTTTCAGTAGATACTAACTACTGCACACCTGGAACACTTCATCAGACCTACTGGAGATGCTCTGACTCATCACAATAAGGCCCTTGTCAGTATGACTCATATTTTTATGCTCCTGCTTCAAGCACATCAACTTTAAAAAGTGACTGTTCACTTGCTGCATGATATATCCCACCCCCTGACAGATGCCATTACTATAAAATAACTGGATTGTCCATGTTATTTTCTTTGCTTTTTAACCTAACTTATGATGAATAAATATTACAGTATTCCCTTATAGATAATAATATTAGTAATTATATTTAATGATTGTAAAAGATTAGGTTAATGATAAATGTTGTCACTGGCTTGAGAGCATGAACTGGCTGCTGATCTCAGGTAGGACTGTATGCCCAGAATACCTCGTTCAAATTAAACAATAAATAATAAACAATTAATCATTTAATTAATACAGTCAAACCTTGTTACCTCGCCCCTATTGGTTGGTGAGCTATCCTAATGGGGTAAATAACAACGAAGGAAATCAATCCTGCAGCCTTTCATGGTGAGATATGGGTTTGGCGAGGTAAAGAGGGTTGGTGAGCTACAGTAATGGGGTTTTGACTGTATTTTCATGTAAGCATGTCAATGGAATGGCATGGAAGAACGATATCATGGAACTTCCTTGAAAAAACGTAATTAATTCTAATTCATTGTGTACCTTTTTTTGTATTTTAATTTATTTCTTCAATAATTGAATATAGAAGTGTACAGCGATACACACAGCATCTAATACAAATTGGTAACTAACAGGTAACCGATTTTACGTAACCAGCATGAATTCACTCTTCTTTGTTACAATGTCTTGTCCAATTACACTGCGTAGTCCAATGTATCGTGCTCCCTCTTACCATGTGACAATATGAACACAGCCTCCACATGTTGCGTGATGGGCCTAGAGGCATGTAACTTCATGTCATTATATGCTGATGCACGAATGTGACGACGGCACAATCCTTTTCGGTTCTTGACTCGATAAATCTACTAGACATTTCTTCAATGGGAATATTATCAGCACAACACATGCCTCATTCCCATTCAAACGCTGAGAGTACAAAATGAATAGCACTGGGCTGAAATGAACAGTCGGCTATCGCACTGTCTGATATGATGTCTCTAAGTGATCCTAGACTTATTATTCAGGGTATGAGGGATACATTCTGTAACGACCAAATCAGAGTCAAAACCCAATAACCACTCAGCCGTGCTCAGATTAAAACCCACTGTGATAACGGCAATAATCACAAGTGCTAAAACAGTCATTTGATAGCCTCCGTTCTGACACGCTGTAGATATGAGGCCTCGATGCTCCTCTTAAAAACGGATATTTAACCAAAGTACATCTCATACTGGCACCATTCATCCCTGCAATTGCTCCAGCTCTAAGTGCTCTCCTCTGGTTCAGCAGAACCTCTGCTACTTCAATGAAGCACGCTCCACGCCTGATTCACCGCATGCGAATTGGGACCATGCAGGCATCAAGCCGGTCTTACTCCTACCAGTTCTAAGCGTGACCCATCGCTGACCAAACCTCCCGTGCTTTTTGCCCGCTGCCCCGAGCAACAACAGCCCAGAGCAAACAATGCTCAGATGTTTTCCCCTGTGACAATTGCACATTATGATTCATAGCCATGCTAGGCTCTGCTCCCCACTCGCACACTACCAGAATGCCACTAGTTGCATTCTTCCATGTGATGTGGACTGGGGGGGGGGGCACTGTTCTTGGCTTGCCCAGTGCTCATGAATGCTACAATTAATGGGCTCCTCCTCAACCTCAGCCCTGAACACACCACATCCACAGAAACCAAAGCAGATGAAGAATAAATACACCAAGTGCTAGTAGTGGTGAAGAAACCCACCCTCATGATCCGCATCGACTAAACGATATATAACCTCTGGTCGATAAAGCCTGACCATCCACTGACGTGCATTATGTGATTGTTTGCGTTGGTCATGACGATATCGGCCAATCAGCGCGGAACGACTGTGGCAGCTTCTCGCTTTCAAATGACCTACGGATTCGGTCTCGCGCATGAGGCAGAAACACAAGCAGCACGCGAGCTTCGAGTACCGCAATACCATCAGCGACTGATCGCTGGAAAGTGCTCAGGGTAAAGCCTGGTTATTTTTTGTAGCTGTTTTATTTCCCACAAGGTCATGAGGAGGCTGCTGGTCGCACTGACTCACCGTACACTCCCTGGCAGCAAACGCCTTCCAGCATGAGCGCGAGGAGCCCCAGCACACTGATAATCCCATCCATCCTTACGTGGGTCTCCACATATCTAGTTCAGAGGCGAGCAGTCCGGAGAGGCGTGAACGGCAAACAGCGCGCGCGCACGGATCACGCCGTGGTCCCGCGCGCGTTCGTTTCAAGGATGAAACCGTTGGGAAAGGACAAATATGTACATAAATGTAAATACTGATAGGGATATGTGCCGAGATGTCTCCTTTTTCTTCGTCCTCTTGCCGCTCGCGAGCCCAGAGTCAGACGCTGTCGTAAATTGCCGTCGCGCTGACGAAGAACTAGCGGCGACCTCAGTACCGTGTCCCAGCAACGCCGCGCGAACAGCCTCTCGCGCACCGCTCTCGGTTGTCGTTTCCTTCACCGCCTTTCACACATCTGCCGACGTCTCTTCAGTGTCCTCCGCCGAGGCGCCCACGCGTCAGGGCCGCGGCCGCAAAGTTTGTGCCCCCGCGCGCCGCTCGCGCCCGCTGCTCCTCGTTTTCGCTTCACGGCCACATCCCGGGAGCGACACGACCAGCTCGGGCGCGAGGAAGGCGCGTGCACCCGGCGGCGGAACGACTCCCATACAAGCTGAACGCGACACAAGGCAGACGAAGGTGCTACTGATCGTGACGATAATAAAAACAACAGCCTAATAATAACGATACCGAATCAGCGCGCGCGGAGGGGACGAGCAGCTCGGCGGCGCGGACAGGCTGCAGGTCTGCCGATTCGTCCGGTTGCGCAATACGCGCTATGGAAACGCAGCCGGCGCCTCGCTACGTCAGGCGGTGCGTGACTTGCTGCTCTCATCTGTATGGAAGCCTACACTCACATACACACATATACACGCACGCGCACACGCATATACACGCGCGCGCGCGCACACACGGCACAGCTGCTCCACCGGGGCAACGCTGCGCTTGTATATGACCATAAAGGCCAATCACATCACCACGGGCTTCATCTCCTCTTTTATGACCACTGGTGACTTCAGGCCTCCGTCTCGAGCTCAGCTCCTAAAGGGAGTTAAGCAGAGCAGAGGCCATGGTGAATATAAAACCAACACAGAGATAGAGAGCGATACAGCAATGCAATAATAATTTAATAATGATATATATTTATCATAACACGTCTATAAAGGGTGTAAGTCATCATCCTACTAAGGGCTAATGGAGTCAGACGCATGGACGGTGTGTGACTCTGCCTTATGGTAGTTGCTCCCTTAGGAAACACAACGCAATAAAGTTTTTGGAGCTGGGTTTGATCGAATTAATGTTTCCTAGGTTTGATCGGATTGATGTTTCTTGCCTCATTATCAGTAAAGACACTTTCTGAGAGCTGAACAAGGCAGGAAAACAACGCCCCCTATCGACTGCAGCGCAGTTTAATGGGTGAGCCCTGACTGAAGCTTGGGCTCTAGTAAGGTGTAATAGTTATGGTGATTACTTAATTCTGTACAAATATATACCTTATTCATCACAAATAATTCCATAAAACAGCCCAAAATAAACATGCAAATATGATCAGTTTGTCTATTCTCACGAGGAAAATGTTATATTTATATATTTAGCACTGTAAATGAGTTTATTAGATCAATAGCGTTATCTACTATTTATGTATTACCTCCATCCATGATGCTAAGAACTAGCACCTTCCCCCTCTCATTTATTATGTATTTCTGGAACTGTATATAGTAATGTGTTCTTTACAGTCTGTTTTACACTTGTACATTTTATATATTCTATTTTTTTGCTGTTATAGGCAAGGCATGGCAAGTTTACCACTGACAGGTAAACAACATTGACTCCCTAGTTATTTTCCTTCTGTCAGTTCTTGAAGTTAAAAATGGCCACTTTGAAAAGGGCCTTATTGTGATGACTAGACAACTGAGCCAGAGCAACTGTAGAGCAGCAGGTCTTATGGAGTGTTCCAGGGTGCAGTGTTTAGTGTGAAGTGATTCAAGGAAGGACAATTGACAAATTGGTGACAGGGTCATGGGCATCCAAAGCTCATTGATGCATATAGGGAGTGACGGCTACAATGTCTGGTCCAATCCCAAGGAGGAGCTCCTGTTGCACAAATACAAAATGCACCACAGACAATGGCTGCATGAGGGGACGTGCACTATATTAGGCAGGTGGTCATAATGCTATGGCTGATCTGTGTATAACACATTATCATACACAATGGACAGTCCATGTGCTATCCAGACATATAACAAGTATAAAGGAATACAGGGGGTTCTCAACTTACGTCATACTCAGCTTATAGAAATTTG
The DNA here is from genome assembly GCA_037576955.1 of Lepidarchus adonis. Lineage (NCBI taxonomy): Eukaryota > Metazoa > Chordata > Actinopteri > Characiformes > Lepidarchidae > Lepidarchus > Lepidarchus adonis. Next base: position 5,684,526 of record JBBIGC010000152.1, on the reverse strand, counting down.
TGGTCATGTCGCTGGCTCTTTCTTTCTTTTATGTGCATATTTACTGTCATATACAGTAGTAGAATGCAGTTGAACGGCTACTAAATGCTTTATGTATGCAGTGTGTGTGAGCCTGCATGTGTGTAGGGATGGAAGAAAGAAGCTGTGCTGTGCTCTGCTAATTTACTTCACGCTGTTTTTCACTGTTGTAGCTGTGATTTTTATGTTTTATTCACCACTAGTGTTGAATAAGAGTTCATGTGGATTGGTAGGTGAGATAGGGGGGTTAATAGTGCACTGTGCTAAGGCACCGTCACCTCACAAGTCACCTCTCCAATGTGTTTACTGCTGTGGTGTATGTTGAAGCATTAAAAAGAGCATTTCTATCTGGAGCTATCTGAGTTATGCCCCGTTCGAAGGAACCCCCTGTATCCATAAAAACAATATAAATAAAAGCTAAATTAAGATACATTAAGATATCTAAACAAAAGAAAATACATCTGTGTAAAAAGTACAAATAAAAATGGATGATTTTTGTGTAACTTGCTATAACTAATTAACTAAAAGTAGCAGAAAGCAAGGCAGTGTTCAAAACTGGCCACAACTGAGGCAGTTCTGATCTCCATAGGAATCTGGTTCTAGCATTGGGATTGCTACTTAATACATAATGTATATGATTCTATTCTATTCTATTTTATTTTATTTTATTTTATTTTATTTTATTTTATTTTATTTTATTTTATTCTATTCTATTCTATTTTATTCTATTCTATTCTATTCTATTCTATTCTATTCACAATAATAGCAAGAAAAAATATTAGACATATATTTCTTCTTAGCTCCGAGGAATCATTAGGCCGTTTCTGAAGGCCTAGAAGTGCCCTGAGGATTTCTCTCTGGCTCAAGGGCTATAAAGCTCCAAGCATTTCACTGTGGAGCAATGGAACTGTGATCTCTTGAGTGATGAAGCTTCATCCAATACATTTGGGATGAATTGGAATAGTGTTGGTCTTCCAGAACTAATCATTAGTACCTGACCACATTAATACTCTTGTGGCTGAATGCAATCAGATCCTCACAGTGTTCCAACAGCTAAAGCCCTGAAAATTAGATTTTGTTTTTGTAGCAAATGGGAAAAATCCCTATAATTGCCCTTAATTTCAAGAGAAACATTGAATGATTTGTCATCTATAAACATTTGCACATCTATTGTATGTTTACAAGATGACTACATGATATTAAGTGGAACACAGTTATTGTAATTAAGTATTTACAATTTTATTCTGTTGAACACACCAAAAAATAAACTGTTCTTAAACGATTTCAATTATGGAAGTGTGTAAATTGTTTTTATTTTTTCTTATTTATCTTGCTTAGTTTAGTAGTCAGTGAATGTGAGTGTATATGCACATGTGGGAGTGTGTGCCACTGTGCTTGTTTGAGAGTTAAACTCCCATCTGTCTGTTGCTGATCATTCGCTCTTTGTTTGTCCTTTACAGTAATCCATCCCATATAGACAGAAGCAGCCCTGCATGAGGGAGGATCACAGTTAAAGCTCCATCTGTCTAACACAGATTATCTTCTTTTTTCGTTCCCTCTCACTGATTTCACACTATCAGCCAAAGACATTAAATACCTGGCATGCCTGTACCTCAGATTACACCTCACTACCATTAAAAGGAACAAATACCTGGAGCTGTAAGAAATGTGGTCACATGACAGGAAACTGTCTTTATGAAATGCAGTTTAACCCCTCAAATGATACTCTTAGAATAAAAGGTTCTTAAATGGTTTCTGTTTTTAATATTAAATCTATAATGAGTATAGAATATCCTTCATATGTAAAAGTTTTGTGAAATGTTTATAAAACTTGCACATCTCTATTATAACAATTGCATTCAAACCTCGTTAGCTCACCCCTATTGGTTCAGGCCCTAAATTTGGCGAGAGGCGGGGTTGGCGAACTATTGTAATGGAGTAAATACCATGGAAGGAAATCTGTCCTGCACCTGTTCATGACGAGAGGCGGGTTTGGCGAGATAACCGGGTATGATTGTACTTTTGAAATATTTGACTAGTGGTGCCCCCTTGTGGGGGAAACATGCCTGCTAAATGTGGGTGAGTGCATGAATAATTGTTAGTATATTATGTATGTAAATGTCAGTATAATTGAGTATTTGTCAGTTTCTTAAGATGATACATTTGTAAAAAAAAAAAATTATTTAAAGACAACATTATTTCAACCAAATTTCTTATAAAACTGAGTACAGAACACAGACGTATTAGTGAGTATCTCTAGGTTAGATATAATAAATTTGTAGGATGGATTAATATTATTTTCCCTGCTCTCTTGTGGACAATGATGCATTTGAAACTCAAGAGACATTTCAAAGGCAGACAAGGGTCATTCTACTTTGATCAAACATGACATGAAAACAAGATTATGTTTTTTAAATATAAAATGTGAGCTATGATATGACCTGTGCTGACGTAAACTTACAAGATATAAAAAGATCATTTTGATTCCAGGTTGGCTTTAACCACTTTAAACCATAGTCATTACATGCAGTTTACTTCTGTTTAAATCTCTTAATACAACATTGAATTTGGTTAGATTTTTAAATAAATAAACTCTACATTAAAAAATGTTTGGATACAATTTTAATTCTATTTTAAAAAATAATGTACAATTTTATGGGTGTTATATATAGAAGATATGCAGAAAGGAGTTGACTTTTTACTTTTGGTAGCTGGGATTTTTTTGGTGATCTGTTAAAGATGAATATGGAGGATGGTGCACATATTGCATTCTAAGACATATTGCGAGACTTTGCTTGTATCAATGTTGAAAGTGTTAATTGCATGGTAATGGACATCTTCAATTTCATGGAGAGAAAATATTTTCCAACCCATTACAGCTAGAGTAATGAACACTTGCCTGTCTGGCTTTCAGTGCTAAGTTTCCTCTTGCTCCATTTCTATTGTCAACATCACTGCTCAAATGTGGCATTTGAGGGGAATGATTACTTTGAACTTCTATCTGTTCAACAAGAGGGCCTTTGTTCACTCTCGCCAGGGAGTTGTTCAGACTGGAATGACGCAGCCCTGACACACACACTCTAAGCACTTTGATAGTTCCAACCCTCTGCAATTACGTTTTCTCCTCAGGATGGCTGTGGTAAGTTTTGGGGGTTTTGTTGGTGTTTTTTATCATGGACAGATCTGAGACCAAAACAAAAGAAGTCAGTGGAAAAAGACCACACAAAGTTCAATGTGAAACCATTTCAAACAATTACACACAATTAAAGGCAATTTGTAATAATCCCAATAGCAAGACATAATTTATTCCAGCGAAAAGCAAGGCAGCCGCTAACATCCTGCAGGCTGTTAGTGAGTGTCACTCAATTGGCCTGAATACGGACATGTGCAGAAAAAGAAGTGTCAAATTAACTTAATTGTGGTATGTGGGTGTGACTGCTGTGAATTGCTGTGGTCATTTGTCTTATTCCTTTCTCCTCAGAGATGCAGAATAAACGTGTGTGGTACGTTAAAGCTTGTAGGCAATGGTTCCACATTTCTCCTGACGAACTGTAAGTTGTCTCCGTCTTTATGAAAACCAGACAAGGTCAGGAAGGTTGGAAATGTCCGTCTTCTTTTCTGAAACGTTCACTCAGACATTTTCCATTTCACAGAGAGAGGCCTTTTAACAAAATCCCAAATTCATGCCTTGGGCTTGACTTGAAATATTCTAATGTTACTGAGGTGAAAATAGGCACAGCACTATATCACAATGAAGGGATATGGCCCATGGCTGAAAGTACGACAGCTAAAGAAAAGTAGCTGGTTGGGGAAATATGTCTAGTCCGAGTTATAATCGGTTCCATGCAGAAACTGTAAATGAACCAGTGAACCATGGAATGAGGTGATAGATTTTAATCAAGTTAAAGGTTCCTGGGAGCTTTTTGAAAGGCTTGTGGTAAAACTAAAGAAACCCAGACAATTAATGGTCACAATGTTGTCATATGGCTCCTCCAAAAAAAATGGATGTATCAGGAAGGTGAGAATTAGGCCTGTCAACTTATCACAAGCAGAAAATTAGTTTCCAACGCCTTACTGGATTTGCCACAGCACTGAAGAAGCTGGAGGACACACGCAGGAGAAGCTCACTGTAACAGCAAGGCAGTGATGCCATTTAGGCCTGAACTTCTTGTGAAAGTGGTGTTTCTGAGGAAGGTCCCTTCTTGGTTCTCTTTGGAACACTTCTTGCATTTTGTTTATCATTTCTTATCTGTAGCTCTTTAAAACTATGCATTTAATTGAAAGTATTAACAGTATATACTCGTATTTTGATATTTTATTATGTTCCTCTGAAGGGTACGTCTTCTTAAGATCATTTATGCTAAATACTTTTGACATAATGTGTATTTTCCTCTTGGAATAATATAATTAAACCACACAACTGGACCACTGATGTGCCTTTGAGGGTAATTTTACATTATTTATTAATTCATAAACAAACAAATGTATGTACATTTCCCTGTTCCGACCGTATATAGTCTAATGAAAAGAAAATACAAGACAAATACAAAATAATCCTGAATTATTTGTCAGAAAAAAAAAGTTAAAAACACAGATTTAAACCAGCTCATATGTAGTTTGCATAGTTTATTAAATACATAACAAACTAAAACATGTAATTACATATCAATTTGGTTACATAAAGTGATTTGAATTTGACTAAAGTCAATGTAGTACAAACATTTATGATTCAAATGATAAAAGACGCCTTTATTTTTATGTTTTCCTGACTTCTTGACATCAGAAAATATCAATCATAATAACCACAACAACAACAACAACAACAATACTACTACTACTACTACTACTACTACTACTACTACTACTAATAATAATAATAATAATAA